>OX243816.1:47009199-47396754 GCA_945859605.1 Lumbricus rubellus
CTCGGTAGTACAGTGGATAGCGCGCTGGACTGTCGACTCAGCTATGATGAGTACACGGTCAGTGGATGATGAGACGGCGAGAGAGAGGGGATTGACCACCGCCTTCATATGCCAAGGCCTTGAAAATGAAGTCTTTTTTCCCCTTTGGATGTCTTTTATTATTTCCCCCCCCCCTGATTCCTCCTCTTCTCCTTTGGATGTCTTTTATTATTTCCCCCTGATTCCTCCTCTTCTCCTTTGGGGTATTTTATTATTTCCTGATGCATAATTAATTACTTAGCTATTTGTTAAGAAACCTGATATTGAAGATAAATTAAGTTTAAATGGTGCTAAAGGATAAGCTAGGGGGTGTTTTCCGTTGAAGAAAATATCAGCTAATAAACCAGTTAAAACCAGTTAAAAATTAAGGTCGTAAGAATACTGCCGAAAAGTCTCTAGCTAATATATTTAGTGCGATGTGTGAATAAGCGAATATCTCGAGAAAATCGGTATTGGATACGAAAATTATGCAACTACCGGTTGAATTGTTAAACGCAGCTCCCGTTCCCCCTCCGCCCGCAATTTGCATGTAATTCGCCCCATTTCTATACAGGTAGACGTTACCAGGAGCGGTACTACTGTTACCAAATTCTATGTACGTCGAAACGAAATAGTATCCGGCTTTACCGGGAGTGAAACGGGTCATTCCCGCACTTATAACACCATCGGTTTTGAATCTTACACTATCGAAAGTAACTCTTGTGTGAGTTTTAGCGATTAAGAATTGCCAAGTTAAAGAATGAATGCTAAGCGCGGGACCGATTGAGATAGAATCTACATACTGCTTCGTAGCTGCATCGCTGGCGCTGTTGGGTTCGTGTAGCCCTGTAATGTAAGCATCATGCATAAAGATGGACTTATACACATTTATTTTAGACGGAGGAGTGCCATCGAGTGACTTAACCATCTCTAACATGATTTCATTGTTTATTCTAAAACGAAATCCATCCATCGATTGTAATGTAATAGGATTGTTTAACGAACATTGTAGTTTATTTCGTATACTACCTAAGAAAATAGTGAATTCTTTATTTTCTCCTCTCAAGTCCTTACAACCCATTGAACGCAGACGATCGGAGCCAACGTTTAAGATTAGATCACCAGTCATGGTATCACCAGTTTTAGACACCTTCAATGTAACTTGTTCATCAACGTATTTCTTATTCGTCAAATGATTATCGTTGGACGGAGAATCGTCGTGATTTGTTATCAAATCAATGGCTTGACCCCAACTTAAAGCCTCATCCATTGCTGCTGTCAAAGGTTTCGTTGTTGGTAGTCCTTTAATTTTGTGACCACCCATTTTTAAATTTCCAGTCGCGATGTTTGCTCCATCCAATCGAAGAAAACTCTCATTTATTTGACTAAGAGTAACACCTCCAGCGATTACTCTTTGCGATGAACCAACATCGGTGTGACCAAATTTATCGACAGGCATTTTATATATAATAATAATTTTTAATGCAGATTAGTCATCGTATACATATAATTGCATAACCTGAATCCCTCGTAGAGGATGATCATCATACTTTGTCACTACTGTAACTCTATAATATTGATACGCATCCATAGGCATAATAATATCATAAAATGTCGGAACAGCCTCTGAAGTAGTTGAAGAAAGACGTGATGATATGGGTACAAACATTGCTCCATCATTGCTAGCGGTTAAAATTAAATCACCTATATATTCGCTTTTAAACGCAATTCTCCAAATTTTAACTGGCTCAGGACATTTAATTTGTAACCAAGTAAACATACCTTTACCTGGAATCCAAGCTGCGTTCACATCATCGGTGAGATTAGTGAAAGCATGGTAGGCTTTGCTTCCGGAAAAACAAAAACTGGCACTAGCAACGAATCCTGTCACACTTTCATCAGCTTCCAAGGGAGGAATATATCCAACGTGGCACTTTTTCAGAGATTTATCGACGTAATTCTTTGTAGCGGCATCTTGAGCTGAAAGAGGATCGCTTAAATCGTTGATATTATTACTATTCATTAGAATATTTTGGTAAACGTCGATTTTTCGATCGTTAGGCGCTCTACCGATTCTCATTATATTTTCTACGCCTATTTTGCATAGAAATCCATCCGTCGATTGTAATGTAATAGGATTGTTTAGCGAACATTGTAGTTTATTTCGTATACTACCTAAGAAAATAGTGAATTCTTTATTTTCTCCTCTCAAGTCCTTACAACCCATTGAACGCAGACGATCGGAGCCAACGTTTAAGAACAAGTCGCCATTCATGGTATCGCCAGTCTTAGACACCTTCGAAGCATCAACGTATTTCTTATTCGTCAAATGATTATCGTTAGACGGAGAATCGTTGTGATTCGTTATCAAATCAATGGCTTGTCCCCTACTTAAAGCTTCATCCATTCCGGCTGTCGAAGTATTCGTTACTGGGAGACCTTTTATCACATGTCCATTCATTTTTAAATTTCCAGTCGGCAGATTTGCTCCATCACATCGAAGAAAATTAGCATTTATTTGACTAAGAGTTACACCTCCAGCGATTACTCTTCGTGATGTTCCTCCAAAATCGGTGTGACCAAATTTATCGACAGGCATTTTATATATAAAATAATTTTTAATGCAAGCCGTTTATAACTTCTTGGAAATTCATTCCATCACCCACCATCTTCGTCACATACAGACACAAATGACCACAAAATACTTCGTTATCGGGTTGTATTCGCTCACTGTTATATAACACTGGACGGCGTAAATACTTTATCAGTTCCAGAGGGGGAGGAAGGCCGTAACTATCGAAATATATTTTCTCATTACCGCTCTTTAAGAAAGCGCACCAATGCTGACCGGTTCCTTTAGAATCGTCTAGATTCAATATCCCACATTCAATCCGTCTAGGTTTATTCGGCAGCTCGTCTCGCACGAAAACGCCTCTAAAATTCGGAATATTCAGCTTCTTCGCGGCATCCAATAATTCAAAATTCGTTAACGGATGATTTGGAAGAACTACGCCTTCGACATCGATGTTTTTCACAGTTGCAGAACTCATTTTATATTTCATCTAAATGTTTTAAAAAGTAATTCGATTTTACTTCCTGCACTACATACAGCCAGCGATCTATTTTGTTTGATTTTTGGATATTTTTTAGTGCTAGCAATGGACGTATATTCTTCCAATTCATAGCTTTAATAAGTTCTTCTTCATCTAGCAAGTTGAACGATGATATTGGTAAAACATGATCGACATGCCAAACCGAACCGTGATTTTCCATACTCATTCCTTCTTCTAATTGAAATTCGATCCATTTAGTAAATATTTCAAAGTCGACACCGATAAGTTGCCTCGTCGTTTGTGACTTCGATTTGCCTTTTAATGCGTCGCCCAGCCTGGTCCTCATACTTTTGAGTAGTTTAAAGCCTGGGTCATATTTCTTTCGAGCTTCAGAATATGCGTGATTATATTTATATTTACATTCCTTACATTCATTATCTCTCCCATCTTTACAGTATCTATTTTTTACATAATCTACTATGTTCTTTTCTTTCTTACATCGACCGCAAACTTTTTTATCTTTTATTTCCCTAGTCTCTAGTATCGAGTATTTTTGTCTAAGTTCCTTCCCTTTGATATTTTTACACGTTTTACAACTAGAATAATACCCACTCCTATTTGATTTATCTCTATGAAATTCGCTGAAGCTTTTCTCCATCTTACATTTGGAACACACTTTAGAGTCTTCCATTTTATATATATATATTTATTCTTTAAATAGATTTCAATGGGTCCCCACCCCATTAGAACCATCTAGATTCAATATTCCACATTCATTCCGTCTAGGTTTCTTCGGTAGCTCGTCTCGTAAGAACACACCCCTAAAATTCGGAATATTTAGTTTCTTAGCCGCTTCGATTAGATCCACATTCGATAAAGCAATATTCGGTAGCACTACTCCACAAACATCGATTTGTTTGACGCTCATTTATTTAATATAAACATTAATTAAAAATTTTCAACGAGTAGTGACCATATGCCAAAGTATGAATTCCATCCTCCATTATTACCCGTTTATCGTCATCTGCAGATAATGCAACTTTATTAATTTCTTCTGTATAAATATCGTGATGATAAGATCTAATAACATTCATCGTTCGTTGTTGTTCGTTTTTAGTAAATAAGCAGTCTTTATAATCTTCGTGAGTAATAGTTTTCTGGACAACATTCTTCTTAATACCTTTACACCTTTTATGCTCATCTCCAGCAGCCATCTTATAAGAATACAACTTTGCTCTGAGTCCAATAAATTCTTTTATCTGTTTCCCACTAGCTTCATCCTTGAACATTCCAATAACTTTTTTATTTACTCCAACCTCAATACCAGATGGATGATCTCTCGGGTATTCACTCGTGTCGAATCGAGTCTTAATATCGCCTGCGATATCTGAGTAAAAGTCTTCAGTTTTAATTTCGTATGTCAAAGAATCTGTATCGGTAAATAATAATTTAGCTCTATTTCCGTATTTATCCTTGATGTAATTGTAATGAAATTCATACATCAACGTTTTGCTCAAGTCTAATATACACATGCCAAGATATATAGGTTTATTATAGTACAATTTAGTTTTTTTCATGTGAACGGCTATTAGATTTTCATCGAAAATAGTACATCTCTCATAATTAGGTTTAGCGGCTAGTTCAATAGCCCTCTCCTCTTGACACACTAACTCTACATCAACACGATTTTCAATGTTCTCACAAGTTTTTCCAAAGACACTGTTATTCATTAACTTGAAAAAGTCTTTCTCAAAGTCATTAGTAGCTTTCGTTCTAAGAGCTGTATTTAAATCGATATACTTTTTCAACCAATCACTTTCCTCGAATAGTATACCTCTATGCACCTTTGTTATTTTCAGACCTAAGCTCTCGTACAGCTTCAGATTATCATAGTGTAGCACATACTTCTTTTTATCGTTTAAGTTTGGAATTAACTTTTTGACTTTGTCAATCTCAATGCTTTCAGGAGCTAACGGAAAATCGTTATGCAGGTCGTGTAACTCTTTAGGGTATTCCAAATCAACTTCCAATATGCATGGAATACTTCTCCAATTTTTTAATTCATCTTCGTTCATCCATTTGAACCCGTGAGTAGGTAAATTTTTGATCATAGCCCATCCATATAGATTATTCGCATCCAGGTAAGTAATAAATGTAGAATTTTCGTTACTATTGAAATCGCTCATATATTTATTATTCGCTTTCCCGTAACGATTTGATATTGTGCTCACTCCTCCTCTCATCCCTTGCCTAAGCATCAGAATCATATCATAATCATTCAATAACTCCAATTTCACGCCTGTCAATTTTAAAGCGGCATCCCAGGCTAAACCAGGAGATGTAAAATACCATGCAGGGTCAAGCGTATAGTTCTTCATACACACATCTCTAAAGTTTTCGAAAACATCGGCAAGTAACAGAACATCCGAAACGTTGTATAAATCGTGATATTCTCTGAATGTTTTGCATCCAAATTCCTTCCATACCGTTTTTGCATGCTCGTAGTCTTCATCGCTAATATTCGAATCATTTAGCTTAGAATAGAAAGCGGATTTTGGTGGTAGTTCGGTTTCATTAAAGGTAGTAAATGAATCGACGTAGTCATAAGGATATATGCCTTTTCTCAGCAAAAGATCGAGCTTCTTTCCAGTATATCGTTTCCCAATATTTTTACACTGGTCTTTGCTTAGGTTCCTCGATAAAGCATCAAGACTAGAAGCCATAAATTTAAAACTGTCGATAAAACGCAGTTGTCGCTTGACGGTAATCTCTTTTCCCTCTTTATTTACAAACTTATCAACAACGACCTCTCTGCTAAAAGATATATACTTTTCCTCGTTATTAGGTATGCAATTAATTTTCTCTCCATTATTACCTCTCAGTTTCTTAATGAACAGATGACAATCGTACCCGGAAAGATTATGAAACACTACAGGGAAAAACTTGGGGACTTTATAGTTTACATTACAAATGTTATGAGCAGCCCCTCTAAATTTACCGCTAAGATGACAGTGATCTCTCACTCGGTCTTCGCCCAACGTTTTTTCACAGATATGACATATAGTAGCTCCATCAAAACACTTCTTGTCCTCTTCTGTAAATATCATCTTCTTAGGGAATTTAAATTGATTATATATTTGTTTTATATTCTCTTCTAGTTTATCTACAAATATTTGACCAACATCATCATCTTCGCTTTCAGCCGTAAACGTCACAGGATCTTGAGAATATACACTATCGTCGAAACATTTTATGTGGTAACAAAAGGAGCTAGGAGTATGCTTTTGATATTTATTAGTGTACGACAACTCTGGATTTGGTTGGCATGTATCGATCGGTTTTACAAAAGACTCAAAATCTGCGTAGACTATAAACGGAACCCTCATAGAATTGTTATAATTTTTAAAACTTAGCATAGTTCCTGGTGGTGGCATTTCTATTTTTTGTGCGTTATGGAGTTTGCAGTACTCATTATGGTTTTTAAGCGCTCCTGTCGTTGTGAAACCATTCATACACCTTTTACAATAATACATCGAATTAGTCCGAAATCTCATCAATCTGTTAAAATTCTTGATCCAGCAATAATGTTTTTTTTCTCCATCAGATATAAGCAAAAGATCAATACTACTTTCACACTTAGACAGATAAAGCGGGTATACTTCTTTTTCATAACCGAATACATTAACATTAATATTATTATTTCTCTCGAACCTACCTATCACATTAGCATCAACAGCAACTGGAAACTCAATACCACTCCAGTTAAGTTTTTTCGATTGTTCTGTCAAAGCTTTCGTTATTTTTTCCGGATTTTTCACAACCGGATTCAAAGCTCTAGTGATACACCATTTGAAGCATTCTTCATCGTCGTTTTTCATATTTATAATAGCCTTTTTATTAGCTAAAAAGTTGGGAAGCGGAATGTAAGAACTACCTCTTAAGGGGGTATATTTTACCGTATTGATATCTAATTTTACAACAGTTTTAAATCTCCAATTACTTCCTTGCATCTGAAAACTAGCAATAGACTCCATGATTTTATCCTTCTTTCTGCTGTATATTTCATTCAAGTCGGTTGCTTCTAAAATAACTTCTGCCCTGGAAACGAATGGTATATCCTCAGAAGTCACTATTCCAGATTTCATATCTACTCGTTCCATAGTACAAGTAAGAACTAAATTAGTCTTTGTCTGGCGATTACTCGACAACAGATTAACTACCTGCGGTCTGACGAAATCAAGAAACGACGAGGCATCCATTCCATTAATTCCATCTATTCTATACTGCTTGGTGAATCCTTTAATAGCCGACGCTGTTTCCCGAATTTTAGTTTTATCGAATATCCTGGAAACAGTTGACTTCAACGATTCTAGTTTTTCATTTACGACTTTATTGTCTCGTTCAGGCACATAACTAAGTAGCCAATCCGCAAATTCATTTATTTTTGTCCTAACCCTATTTTTGTATTTTCTCTTAGGCGCTACTGGTTTGTACTTACCAGGTGTGGGAGTAAGCGTAGGAACCTTAATGTCAGGAACCGATGAGTCGAGCAAGTGTTCAACATGGTTCATGTTTCTTAAACTACTTTTCTTTAAATCCATTTTATCTTACCACGCAAAAATATTAATATCCATATTAGCATCTCCCAAACACTTCAATATCATTCTATCGCTCATACACTTTAATTTCGTATCTATCTCTCCAGACATTTCCGTTATGATAAGCTATTATGCCAGCACTCTGACCATACGCCTTAGCAGCTTTATACATCGATGGATACGAGCTAACAACACCAGTCTCTCGATCTATAATATCTACTCTTCTCGGTTGTTTCCTGATACTACCCAACGTGTCATGTCGATATGACACAGACTTGTAGTCCGTCGGAAGAATATTCTTTTCAATCAATACAGCTATCATTTGAGGTTTGTTGAGATGCGAAGTGCCTGTAACATCGTGATGCTTGGCTAACATTCTAAGCTCTGGTAGCTTCATAATATATAAGTATTCTTTAAATCAATTTTCCATACACTACACTCATTTTCTGCCCATCCGATTGGAACTGCAGCAACCTATCTGAAATTACGACAGCATACGCTTCTGTGTCGGCTGGCACTGCTGCATTGAAAAGAGCCTTAATCTGAATATCAACGACTGACGATTTCAAACGCTCGGATTGTTTGCTTACATCGAACACGAACAACGGGTATAATTCTTTATAATCTACAGGTGTTATATTGCTTTGGGTAATCAACTTATCCATACCATAGAATTTTTGACTAAAGGAGGACGCGTCTCTGTACGCTCTGGAGAATTGTTGATTAGGAAACGACAGGTTATGATCGACAGCTGGATATCTTTCTTGATTCATCATCACATATATGTTCTTGAGATCGCAGTGATTAAATAGCGACGGATTACTTTCCTGATTACCGCTACGGTCCGTCTGAAATCCTACGATGATATATCTAGGTTTCTCAGGTGATGTTTTTACGCTAAGACGCCAACTGAAACTTGTCGACTGAGGAACCGTTATTGTGTCGCATTGACGAGCTCTATACGCAACTGGCAACGTTAATTTCGATTCAATCGTCTTATACAACTGCATTCGTTCCATATCGGAAGGAATAACGTGTGGAATAAACCATGAAATTTTGTTTATCGCAACTTTTCCAGCAGCTGCAGCGTTATCTCGGAATATTGCATCATCGTCGGCTTTACGAACTAAAGTTAGCGTCTGTTTAAAGCCGTAAATAATCTTGTCGTAATCATCGCAAAACCCGAAAATATGCTTCAACGGAACAATAAAGCTGAACATTCCTTTAGTGTTTGGTTTCTGAATGAGAAAGCGTTGTCTAGTGGCAAAGCCGGGGTTGTCCGCAATAACAGCAGTCGCCCCAGTGTCTTTATACCACAGCTGATTTAAGCCTTGAGTCAACTGAAAATCGTTTGGATACGTAAGTAAACCGAGCATCGTTGTAGCTTGACCCGGATGAAATAGCGTTTCGATTTCTTGATTAGATAACTGATAGGATATTTGACTGAATAGATACATAAGCCCATTATTCGTAATAGCAACTGCATCGGCATTAACGTATGCGGTGTCATCAGCTTTAATTAGTCTTCCGTCGAATTGCAGATACGATTCTGCTGGGTGACTGTATAAGTCTTGTAATTCAATATTTATTCTTATTTCACCAGAACTGTTAAGGTTAGTTCTCGCTACAGGTTCGTACTCATGCCATTCGTATCGCTCGATACCTTCATCGATCAATGGTTGCTCTGTGAATCTTAGAATATCGGATTGCATTTTATTATACATATATTTTTAAATAAGAAAATAAATTTTTAGACCTAAATAAGAAAATAAATTTTTAGACCTAAATAAGAAAATAAACTTAAGCAAAATAAATTTAAACTTAAGCCATTTTCAAACCACCTCCGTTTAAGCGTTTTACTAGATCTTGAATTCTAATAGCTCCTCCCGTCATTTGCGGATTCGATCCTAGTAATCTAGCTAGAATGACTTTAGTTTCCTGAGTTATCGGCTGCTGAACGGGAGCTTTAGGGAGTATCTTATTGAGTAATCGTTTTCCAACGTCGATCGCCTTATCCTTAGCAACACTCCCAATCTCTTTGACAGCTGTGCTCGCAATTTGTTTGGCTGCATTCGAAGTTAGTAGTCTCTTGAGAAATCCTGCAATGGAATCGAATATTCCTGCTCCACCGACAACGTGTACTTTTTTATAACTTCTTCTCGCAACGACCAGCATTTCTATATCATCAATTTTTAAATTAGATCATCAATTTTTAATTAGATCATCAATTTTTAAATTAGATCGTCAATTTTTTATATTCATCTTTGGTTATCACTCTTTGTCTTAGTAACTCATCCGTCATACCTACAATTTCATTTCTTACACCCGTATTTCCCGCTTTGTAGCTATATATTCGCAACTCTAATTGTTTTACTAATTCATTTGGATCCGAAGGAATGGTAATTATTCCGCTTCCTGTTTTACCTCTTAACTTTATGTAATCGTCCCATATGGGTTTTATTATCTTTGCATATTTTACACTTCTAGACGATTTAGGTTTGTTTGGTTTATTTGGCTGACTCATGGCATTCGTTTTAATTAGAATCTCGGCGTATTCTTCGAGATCACGATTATCATAAATTGAACTGTTTGGACTAGCTAACGTTAACAATTCCCATAATCCTGGAGTTCCTTGATAAGTTGTGGTTCCAACTGTAATATCATTTCCTTGGATTGAGGCTTCGCTGTCACCGATGTAGAATTTTCCATCTCTTGATCTTAATCCGAATGTTGTATCCACAAGTCTTTTATCAGAAGCATATTTTTTAAGGTATTCAACTGCAATATTTCCTAATTCTAACCTTCTAATGTCTTCTACTGGGTCATCGTCATCGTATGCCTCTATAGACGGATACTGAGGAAATTGAATGATTTTCAACGAATCTGGAAGTGCTTTTAGAGCGAGTGATGTTGCTGCAGAGTTATCTTTTATTGTCGACAGCAAAGCGTTTTGTTCTTTCGAAATTGCTGATTGAGAGTCGACTATTGGTTTGTAGATTTTCGTTAATTCTCGTTGAAGTCCAAGATCGTCTATTCTCTCTGAGAGAAAGTTTTGTTTAATATTTTTTTTCGTTTTTAAAAACTCTTCGATAATAAAATCTCTTTTTGCAGGATCGCTAATTTTCAGTAGCGACATTTTTTATTATAATGTTTAAAACGTAACGTAAAACGTAAACGTAAAACGTAAACGTAAAACGTAAACATAAAACGTAAACATAAAACGTACAATTTATGCATCGTAGTAATTAACATAACATATGGAGTCTTTTTTGTTTATAGTAACTGGTGAATCGGAGTTGTTTTGTATTGTAATTATTATATCCTCTGCGTCCTCTAGGACTGTACCATCTTGAAGGCTAAGTCTGAGTTGTTTCAACTTCTGTCTAAGAGAGACTAGACACATTCCACTGGTCATTCGGACTCCAAGGCCTACTTCTACTGTAATATTTGTCTTTGGTTCAATCGTTATCGCTTGCTGAGCAAAAATCTCATATCTATCGCCTGCTCGTTGTCTTGCAGGAGCGTGAGTGACCACTTTAGGCAACCAAATTATTGTACTCACACGAGGCTTCCGTTTGGTGATAAATTTGTGTATTGGGTGACCGTATCCAGACATTTATAAAAGAGATTGTTTAAAGTAACATTCCAAGAATAGGAATATTTTTAAATGGTGAATTGGGACCAAGTATAAGACCTTCACCGCTGACATATCCTGTTCCTCTTTTCATAAACAGACCGGAACCTGATATCGAAATACCCTTTTTCCACGGAGATAGAAAAAGACCTTCCCCAGCAGGCACTATCTTACAGCATATTCCTCCTTTCTTAACGTAGAGCACTCCAGATCCACTTATCGGGTGTGAGATCGAAGATCCACTTATCGGGTGTGAGATCGAAGATCCACTTATTTTATCGACAATTTTGGAACCAGCTGCAGAACCCAATCCTGTTAAGGCTCCTGTGGCTAAACTCGGAAGAACACTAGACAGAAGAAACTTTCCGGCTGTTGCTAAGAACGGTAGAATAGCGCCAATAAATCCGCCTTCGACTCTCGCATTGTCTTCTAATTGCTTTTTACCCATTTTAATTGTCACACCAGTTCCATTCTGATACGCTTTAGTTAACTTGTTAATTTGCCTCTGGTTTAGAGCTAATACATGCTCACCAGTTATATCTTCATGAGAAAGTCTTATACTCACCCCAGTTCCGACTTGAACAGCTCGCTTAATCTTCTCTTTTTGCCCTTCAGAAATATTAACTTTGACCTTAGCGTAAGCGCTCATCTTATATTAAATATAAACTTTAAATTAAACCTCTCTTATGTGAAATCGTATCGACAATTCCTCACCTCTTAAATTAATTAGTTTTCCATTTTGGTCTATTAGTTTTGTTTCCATCGATGAAATAGAGTATAGCGTTATTGGAAGATAAACCAGATTATGAGGAGATTCGATTATCTTATAACCAGGCCCGACCGATGGAAAGAAAGAATAAATTATGTTCTCCGTAGTTCCGTTGGCATACGATGATCCTATTATATCACTGGTAACACGTAAACTATTCACGCTGTTTATATCGACTATGTGCTCGGATTCGTTATATCCTTCGGAGTATACACGACGCTGAAATCCTAGAACGGTGCTAATTGAATTTTCTACTGTAAAATCAACTTTATAGTTCTCATCAATTTCCAAAACAGCCTTCAAAGTATTGTTATTTGGTTGCAACTTTATACATTGTCCATGACCTTCTTCTTTTAGAATTCTCTGTATGTAATCGTTTAAGTCTTCGATTTCATAGCAACCGGTTGGAATGTCTAAATCTTCCCATGTTACACCGTTATCTGACGAATATACGAATTTATTATTTGTTTCATCTATATTAGGAAAACTGTAGTAAGTTTCAAGATTGACAAGAGCCATTTCATACGTTTTACTTTTGTCCAGTTCGATTAGTGGATTAAATTTCGTTCGAATTCGTGTGTTCCTTTCGCTCAACAAAATGCAAAAGGATTCTTTAGCTTCTGTGTTGCGTGCAATCGTTTGAGTATTAGATAAAATTTCGTCAAGAAGGGTTTCCATTTTAGATAGCTATTTTTAAACCTAGAATATAAAATCTTAAATTTTGTTATCATTTTATTATTGCTTTTATTTAATGTAAAATGTATCTAATCCAGATCTGTACCTGCCCTTATTTGTTTTACTAGTAAGGTCTATAACCACAAAACCATGCGTTTCATCCCACGCAGTTTTGCATAGTTTTCGAAATTCTTCTATAGTCATATCATCTACACCTATATGATCGCTGTATATATGATTAATATTTTTGAGGTCTTGAGGGAATAGACATATAAAATTGGCATTCTCCCTGATAGTTTGTCTGGGCAGCTTGAAATAATTTTGTGCTAGGTAAAAGCAATCTACATTACTATGCCTACCTCTTATATAATAGGATTCGCATTTATTTTGCCTCTCTAATTGTAAATCATCAAAAATCATGAGATTCTTTTTATCTCGACTTAAGTCTCGTGGATCTGGAACATCTTCAGAGGTTTCAAAGAACTTGCATTCTATATCCGATTTTTTGGCCATGTTTTTAGACATCTCCTCGACTACGGCTGTCGGTGATACATTTAATTTCATTATCTCATCGCGATTATCAAAAAGTCTTATAATTGCTTCCTTTGGTAATTTCTCTTCGAATGCTTTCTTAAGTATCTTATATTCTGATTGAAATAAACTTTTGCCAAAGATCTGCAGGTTATCGTAGTCTAACCAACCAGGTCTCAGTAATAAATTAAGTAGTAATATTGTCTTGCCGCATTGAGACTTACCGACGATCAAACCTCTGATGCTTCTTGGTAGGAGAGGACTGTTAAAGCGTTTAGATGTATCTTCATTCCATGATAGGTCTTGGACTTCCATTTTAATTATATTATATTAAAATGGAGCACAGCTCGTATTGCGTAAAATGTAAGCGACAAACTGAGTGTAGAGATATTCAACGAGTTGTCAGTAAGAATGGCAGACCTATGCTTAGATGTGTATGTGTTGAGTGTGGCGCTAGAAAAACTCAGTTTACTAAAATGTCCACCGCTACAGGTGGTGATTTGGTCTCAGCTCTCAATTCTGCTACTTCTAATATTAAACTTCCATGGGCAAAGTACCCGGGTGAAATGCATCTTCCAGGACATTCTTTCACGGGTCCAGGAACTCGATTGGATTTGCGATTGAATCCTGATGGAACACCAAAAGATTGGAGTAAACCAGTAGATAGGGTTGATGCAGCAGCCTATCGTCATGACCTGGCTTATGCTAAACATACTGATACGGCAGGGAGAAACGTCGCTGACAGAGCTATGATAGATGAATTAAATAATATACCTAATCCTTCGTTCCGCGAACGAATTGAACGATCTATAGTAAAACCAATATTATCGACGAAGACCCATTTTGGAATGGGGTTGAAAAAAAAGCTCTGAGATGGACAGACCAACTTGCTGACGAATTGCATAAACCTATAGTCAGGAAGTTCAGGAAGCGAGTTGTTTATGTTCAGGGAGTGGACAAAGTTTGGGCTGCTGACTTAATTGACATGCAGGCTTATGCTAAATTTAATTCTGGTGTGAAATATTTGTTAAGCGTCATTGATATATTCTCCAAGTATGCATTTATTCAGCCGTTAAAAGATAAGCGCGGAGAATCTGTGGCAGATGCTTTCGTTAAAATATTTAATACGAGCAAAAGAAGGGGGGAAAAACTTTGGGTCGATAAGGGAACAGAATTCTATAATAAACAGGTAAAATCATTAGGTATGCAGTTGTACTCAACTGAGAATGAAGAGAAATCTTGTATCGTAGAAAGATTTAATAGAACAGTAAAAGAAAAGATGTTTAAGTATTTTACAGCAAATTCAACTCAGAGATATATCGATGTTTTAGATAATATGGTTAATTTATACAACAACACAAGACATTCTTCCATTAAAATGACTCCTGTTAAAGCGAGTGTTAAAGCAAACGAATGGGTTGTGTGGATGAATCTGTATGGTGATGTTGTACCTGAAACTGTTAAACCTAAATTTTCGGTAGGAGATAAAGTAAGAATTTCTAAGAAGAAAAAGACATTTGAGAAAGGCTACACAAATCGTTGGACACAAGAAATTTTTACTATAACACAAATCCAATACACAGACCCTATAACCTATAAAATATCTGACTATCATGGAGAAGAAATAAAAGGGACATTTTATGAAGCTGAG
Source organism: Lumbricus rubellus (assembly GCA_945859605.1). Taxonomy (NCBI): domain Eukaryota; kingdom Metazoa; phylum Annelida; class Clitellata; order Crassiclitellata; family Lumbricidae; genus Lumbricus; species Lumbricus rubellus. The sequence goes on from OX243816.1 coordinate 47,024,129, forward strand.
TTACAATCGACAACGCAAGATACATTTAAAATAGAGAAGATTATAAGAAAAAGAGGAAATCGGTCTTTAGTTAAATGGTTAGGCTATGATGAGTCATTCAATACATGGGTTAACAATAAAGACTTGATATCATTGTGAATTTAACTGATTTACTATTAGCAAACTGATTTACTACTACAGCCCTTGTGCAATCATTACTTCTCTATGAACACGCTTTAATAACAAGTTCTAATGTACATTCGCAGCCTGTTCTAAGAAGAAAAAGACATTCGAGAAAACAAAATTCTTGACTTTTTGGGACGGATGACTAAAAAAAAAAAAAAAAAAAAAAAAAAAAAAACCTAGAAAAAAAAGTTAGAAAAAAAAAAAAAAAAAAAAAAAGTTAGAAAAAAAACCTAAGAAAAAAAAACTGAGAAAAAAAAAATAGAAAAAAAATCCTAGAAACAAATTTAGAAAAAAAATTTAGAAAAAAGTTTATTTGCGTCTTCGTGTCCTGTAAAGTTGTCTATCTCGGGACAAACATTTATCTTGGGGACAGAACCGGAAGTTTGGGGACAGATTCAGAGGTGAAGGACGATTTTTCAACAAATTGCACCGCGTAGGATAAGACTTTATCGCATTGCACCGCGTGTCATAAGATCTATCGTATTGTGCTCTGTGTGAAGTGTCAACGATGTTATAGGCCGGTTGCTGCGTGGCTTTTAATAGGTACACCCCCAGCTTATCCTTTAGCACCATTTTAACTAAATTTATCTTCAATATCAGATTTCTTAAAAGGTAGCTAAGTAATTAATTATGCATCAGGAAAAATAATAAAATACCCCAAAGGAGAAGAGGAGGAATCAGGAAGGAAATAATAAAAGACCTCTTGGTCGACAGTCCAGCGCGCTATCCACTGTACTACCGAGCACCCCCCTCAGGAAATAATAAAAGACCCTCAGCTTGTTAACCCTATACTGGTCGACAGTCTAGCTCGCTAACCACTGTACTACCGAGCACTCCCCTCAGGAAATAATAAAAGACCCTCAGCTTGTTAACCCTATACTGGTCGACAGTCTAGCTCGCTAACCACTGTACTACCGAGCACTCCCCTCAGGAAAATAAAAGACCCCCAAAGGGCACAATTAACTACTACTATTAGTGAAAAGAGGTGGAGAGAGAGAGAGAAACAGGAAAATAGAAAAAGACAGACATTGAAATAGAGAGACAGAAAGAGAAAAGTGACAGAGAAAGAGACATATAGATAGACATATAAACAGGCAGAGATAGAGACACATAGGCCTACAGACAGACATACAGACAGAGACATACAGACAGAGAACTACGCATATGGCATTGGCCCATCTAATTTTCAATGTATTTCTGCCGATTCAAGTGGATTCTCCGCACCGTCTATGGATCCTGTTAACTAGATTTCACTCAAAATCTCTTTGAACAGTAATTCTAGGCTTTGTACTGTAGTCAACTAGTCATACTAACACCATGAATCAGTATGCCAACCATCATCATCCTTTCTCACCAATGCGAATGGGACGTGCACGCGTTCCAACGACTCTATCCATCCAGCCAGCCAGCGTCAGCAACCTGACCAGCATGCTGGACTGGATGGCATCAGCATCCATTGATCCAGGGTGAGTGAGTGAGGGAGTAAGAGACATTAATTATTATCAGCTGTTCTCATCTCTATTCCCACCAACATCGATTCGATTCAAACGAACGAGAGACGATAGCAGCTGCTGCTGCTTTAGACCAGAGTGAGCCACGTCCGCTTCTGTGCTGCTGTTCCATCGGGTATTTTTATATTATAGGTCTACAGGGATTTGTTCACAGAACTGGCATTGGAATGCGCCTAAAATTAATGACGCTGCGTTCATTCAAACGGTCGAGCGTTGGTCAAGGATCTCACTCCATCAGATTCAATGAAAAATGAACAAGGTCACCGAGGCCATAGCTAGACGGCCGCTATATTATATTAAATTCGATTACACAACTGGGCTTGCTACTATTACTTAAATTACGTTTACTGTTAGGCCTAATGGCCTATACTGCTGCTACTATTACTACTACTACCGCTGCTACTACTGCTGCTAGCCTACTATTTCTGCTGCTACTATTACTACTACTACCGCTGCTACTATTACTGCTAATATTACTGCTACTATTCCTGCTACTATTGCTGCTACTATTACTGCTGCTTCTGCCACTAGCTTATTACTATTACAACTGCCACTGGTAAGGTAGCATTCCTTGTATTAGACTGAAATTGTGTGTAGTAGACTTGGACTAAATATGATCTCAAAAGTGCACGTACCTAGATAAGTTAACTACGCACTCAACAAAGTACATGTAGGTGAATTGATTTCGTGTGTTTAAGGGTGAATGGGTTAATGCATAGATGTAAAAAACGATGGAAACAAAATAAAAAACGGTAAAAAACGTCGTTTTTTTCGAAAAAATAAAAAACGACAAAAAAACGATAAAAAACGATAACGGAAAATAATTTGACTTTGCTACATCTAAAACCGCATTTTAACCTTGAAAACCTTGATTAGAAACCTACTGCATGCAGGCTTTCTCTTAAATGATGATGTTAAACGATGAAATAATGACTTTAGTTAGCTGAATCCTCTAGAGTTGACGGACAACTTAAGAAATATCAGAAAAAATAAAATTAAGGAAAATAATAACAGAAAGTAAATGAATAAATAAAGATAATGAAAAAATAAAAAACGATAAAAAACGATGGGAAAAATAAAAAACGAAAAAAACGACCTTTTTTGGGAGAGAATAAAAAACGAAAAAAACGTTTTTTACAACTATGGGTTAATGTGAGAGACTGATATAATTATTATTCAGGGTCGTTGAGTCACTATACATGGCCGCAGGGGACTAAATCACCATTTTAATGCAGCCAATCAAATTCAACCTCCATAGTTACCTGTCTATCTGTCTGTCTGTCTGTCTATCTATCTGTCTGTCAGTCTGTTTGTCTGTTTGTCTGTTTGTCTGTTTGTCTGTCTGTAGCAGTGTTGTTATGGTTGGAATTGACTCGCCTGCGGTTTAGCTAAGAGGACATTTTCTGACCAACGACCAGCCGACCGACCTGGATGGAGGATGGAATTTGCACGACAGGAAGAGAGGAAGAGATAGATGAATATGATGTGGGTGGAGAGGAGACAGACAGACAGAGCACAGAGACAGACAGACAGAGATAGAGAGACAGAGAGAGACAGAGAGAGAGACAGATCGAGACAAACAGACAGAGACAGAGAGAGACAGATAGACACACAGAGAGACAGAAAGATACAGAGACAGACAGGCAAACAGACACAGAGAGAGACAGACAGAGACAGAGACAGAGACAGAGAGACAGAGAGGAGTACAAAGAATGGGAAGGAGCGTAAGAGGATAAGGAGGATTAGACGGCGAGGGATCTCGAGAATGATTGATGAACATAATATGTTCGCTTTAATTACCGTACGTCAGCATTGTGTGCGTGTAAGTGAATCTAACGATTTATATAGCGCCGCCTTTCGTAGAATGACTGCTACGAGGCGCTTTCAGCAAGGAAGCGGGGGGTTTAAATAAATTTCATGCCTTTAACTATGGCGAGAGACTGATGAGGAAAACAAGTCATTAAGCCTAGTTTAGCCCTCGATCTGTGATGGAGGACGGCCTTTCCATTATAGCCTATTATGGTTCCGCTACAGAGATTAGGCCTAGGCCTATACTAGGCCTAAATAAAGTCTAACATAAAAACCTCTTAGAGATGAATATTATAGGCCCTAAAGTATGCTACATTCAGCTTTTAAACACTTTTAATTTCACTCAGTTTAGAGTTTAGACTGTGACCAGGCCTTTGCCTTTGTGTTTTGTTTTTTTATTATTCTTTGCCTTTACCGTCTACGCTCTGCAGTCTGAATTAATAATAAAATTAATTAATTACGATGCACATTCAAAGACCTCGCAGATTTGTCAAAACAAATCATTTGAATACTGTAATTGAGATACAAGTCGTTTGAAAAGTGAAATTTAATTAAACAAATTGCCGATCGAGTTCTTGCTTACATACTTATTAAAGTGGATTAACTTCATCAATCTTAGAACTTCATCGTCGCTCGGAAGTTGAGCCAACGCTGATAAATGATTGGACGCGAACTGCACGTGATCAATATCAACGCCGTGGTTGGATGCTGTTTGATGACGTCATCTGGATGAACAAACTCTAGAGATGACGTCAAATCCGTTGCCATAGCAACGTTCGTTGCAATTTCGATGTCAACTGACGTGAGTTTAATTTGAAGAGTTTTCTTCTACAATAGTGCGTTCTGTTAAAGTCATCAACCCCCCGCATTGTGCATTGACCACCTACAAGCATGAATATTTTTTTATTAATTATTTATGCTTTTACCAAGCGAACTAAACGTGTTCACATCTTGAAATGTATTCGAGAAAAACGAAATTTGATCATATTTTGGTAACGTTTATTATGCCAATTTGGGCTATTTACTGGGCTGCGTACCGACAAATCAAATGTTTTGTGCTAATTTTGGAGACTTTCGGTTGGTAATTTCTGGTATTTTCGACGTTAAAGGTCTGCTAAAAAATTATATTTCTTTTAATTGATTATTTTACGGAAATATTGGGTGGTTCCGGTAAGTTGGCAAGACATTATCATACTATACCTAACTTAGCACATTCAATAAATGGAGTGCCAAGCGGTAATTCTTCGGATTGGACCTGCTGCATTTTCTGTCAGAAAGTGACACGGGAAAATGCGTGTTGTTGCCCAGGTTTGTCATCGAGAAATGATTTTGGTTTAGGCTGCAGAACTTTCTCGCATATCATGAGCTGAGATCATTTCCCGGCGGCATTGATGTCAGTTCGTGGAATGAAGGCGATGATAGCGAGAATACTTATAACAGACACAATGCATGCTGGCTTCGCACATAGCCTACAGGCAACGGCTGCACTCGACTAGGCTACAATTGGACGGATGCGAAAGCGATCGCATTAGTAGGCTAGAATCAAAATCATAATTTATAAGCTGTACCTAATTCAGAACAAAGCGATATTTTTGCAATGTGTTAAGAAGGTTCTATAGGGTCAATCCGAAAACCTAGCAAAATGTCATATTTTCACTTAAATCTGGGACTAATTTCTTCACGATTTAGGACCTTGTAGCTTATTCACGTAACGTACCACTTTTGAGTTGTGTCCTGGTATCCATGGTTTTTGGTTGTGTGATATTATAGACTAACCGCTCCAAGATGGATGATAGCTCAGATCACGATCATCACTCCACCGTTTCGTTTCAACATTCGGAAATCTTCCATGAAAATTAGCCCCCAGTCATCCCGGATTATCCCCTTACTTTCCCCGGGTTTTGTTTCTTCACGTCGAACCAGGCCACTGTCTTCTAAACCTCCTGATCAACCCACCAAATCCACCAATCCAGACCTCTTTCAGGTTTCTAAGGGATTATATAAAGCAGTGAAGACCAGACCAGGTGTCATTTAGAAGATTGGAGAACTCTTCCCCAGTCTATTCAACAGAGCCTTGACAGACTTGGATCTTTACACCCCCCCCCCCCCCAGAACGAAATGAATCTCTCAAGCAAGACATTGAACAGATATTGACACAAACCGGAATGGCTATAAGAAACAGAATTCAACAGTACTTTCATCAAGCGACAAAGTTTGTCCTGCAATTACCAGCCAAAATTTCATTATTTAATAGTGAAATCTACTAACGAGATCAACCACGGAAATGACTTCACTCCCTACAATTTCCAGGAGGGAGTTCGACTTCCTGACCCTTTAATTTCCACCACGGATTATCGATAATTTTTCGCCCCCTCAACATACATTATCACCAAATCACAAAAAGCCCTGCCTTGGCAGAAAGAAAGAAAGAAAAAGAACACTCCATCCTCCCTCTTGCATCCTACTTGAATCATCTCACCAATATAAACCACAGATTAATAAAGAACCAACCAAGGGAACATCCAGAAAACTTGCTCTCAGACCGCTCCTCAATCCAAGGTAGCTTACTTCACCATCTCAGATTTGCACAGGTATCAAGGAAATTTTAACAAGCGCACATAATTCTTAAACAGCAAGGTCGTTCCTGGGAAGTCTACATACACACCTCTACAGGCCATCTATTCCGAGCTGACTGCTTGGTTTAATTGAAATACCTACCACAAGGCTGGCAACTTATGGTTCATTCTGGTTCAGCCAAGCTAGACCATGTTCCTGATATTATCAACAAGTTACACAGCATTTCCATTGCCATTGGCATCAACCATAATACACATCCACCTCATTCATGGCAAATATGATGTTTTACAACACATCAGCTCTAATCTTCACAAGAAAGAAAGAAGAGGCATCTTTTTGGGCAATATTTCCATTGACAAATCCACATTTGATTGGGATGGGGGACAAAAGCCATCCAAATCAACAGGTGGTCTTCAAGCATACCTGGAATGAATAATCAATTAATCCCTCCACTTGAATTGAATGACACAATCGGCAAACCATTTTCTGACATCCAAAGGACTACAATACAGCAAATAAGATCCTCCATTCCATTCTGGCAAAAGTCCCACCCTGAACCTCTTCAGTATCCACTTCATCCATGCTTACATCAACACAATTTTATCTGCTTCTCTATATTTGTATGCTTGTGTGAGAAAGGTAATGGCCTTTTCTCCTTTTGTGTGCAAGTCAATTTTGGGTAGTTCATTCATCTACAACTTGTGGCCATTTGTTTAATTTTTTATTTTATTTTTACATTGGGCGTAAAAAAAAATTGTTGTGTTTCCGGTAACCCGACCGACCCATTTTTACGGCCGCGACCCAAATATTTTTGTAAAAAATTTTTATTACAATTTTTTTTTTTCAAAAAAAACTTTTCCCCAAATTTAAAAAAAAAAATTTAAAAAAATATTTTTTTAAACATTTGTATTGACATAACATAAGAGACGTCAACAAAATGAAATTAATAGGACTGTTTCTAGAGCAGTTTGAGGTGCAGACAGTTGGGAAATAGGCAGTTTATACTTGCTTAGAACACGTACTTTGTTTCAGCGTGCAAAAAAGACTAGTGGGGTATACTTTTTCGGATAGTCACTGCATAAAAATATTTTACAAAATAAAAATATTTTCCGACCTACCTACCCAATTTTTTTTGGCTCTGTTACCGGAAACACAACATTTTTTTTAGGCCTTAGTTTGCAAGGGTTTTGATCTGCTAAGTCGTTGCCACCAAATCTGTCCATGCTTTGTGCCAACTGAACTTTAGCTGTTCTCTGTTTCTTCACATCTGCAGCCTTGTTTTACTTTGTTCTATATACAGGAAACTTTTTGCCTAGTCATGTGCTGCTGCCATCTTTTAAGCTCTCTCAATTTCATCTTTCTTCCCATATTACTTACTTTCTCTCTGTCTTGTAAAAGTTATATTTCTGCCCTACTGCCTGGATTTTCTCTTCTTGTAATGCTTTACATTATTGCTGGAGGCCTATATTGTCATAATTTTATATCTCTCTCCTGATCCTCATCTTCTTTTCTGTGTCCTGTTTGTTGCTGTGCTAAGTCAACACTCAAAGCTGCTCTTACTTTGCTGATTGTCTTTGCAATGACAGAAAAATTCAAAATTAGAATTTCTTGATATCGGGAATTTTGAGTGTATGCTTTTGGTGATTATGCTTAAATCAGTTACTGCAAGGCTGATGATCAATGGACTTTAATACTGAGCATGCTGGCTGCTTGGTAGATGCCACAATATCTGTATTGTATCGTTTTATTATAATGTATGGCCGCTATGGCGAGACTAGGGATTGCACAAGTCTTGATACTGCTCGAAAACAAAATAATGTTTACCAAGATATCAAAATCATTTTTTGTTTGTGTTTGCTACTATGCTTGGTGAATAAAGATTTATGCAATTATTAGAGTTTGCAAAGTTCTGTCATATATATTGGTGTTGAGTGTATAACTGCTCAAAGTGAAAAACAAGTCTGTTATTAAATGCATGTTTGTCCGTAATGCTCCAAGTGCTGTTTTCGCATGTTATTTGCACTTTTTGTTAGATCATTCTGTTTGGTTTTTTCTTGTTTCTTTCCGGTTTTGTTTGTACTGGTTGCTATGATTAGTGAATTGAGATTTCTATAAATATTGCAGTTCAGAACTGTCTTCTATCGCTATATAATATGGTTCTGTTTTTAAGTTGCTGTTTTTCGCTGTTCACACGTGGGATGGTTTATGACTGTCATATATCACTACACATGTAGCACAACTTTCCATATATAATGTAATAAGGCGAAAGCTGGGTGCGACTTTACCAGAGGTTTCACAAAGTTACAGTAAACTTATACACTGTAGCTGCAAGAAGTGTTGCGTTGGAAGATCCCAAAAGGTTGCTTTGATGTGTAAAATCACTTCTGGTCTGCACAGATCTGTGTCATTGTGGTGGTGTAGACAAGTGTGTCCAACTGTCCATAGGTAATTTCTGAAATAATGTGACCCATAATATTGATGAAATAATGCATATAGTAGCAGGAGTGTCATCATCTAACACATTGAACTCCATTGGGATCCATTTAACCCAGCTGATACATTTATAACCCTTGGCTGATACATATATGCCTCATTCATCACTGTTTACTGCTTCTCTATCAAACTGGACTTTAACTTTTCTCTATTTCTTGCTTGTTTCTTTATAACTGCATCATTTGCTTGGTCTGTATCCAGGGACTTTTTCATAGTTGTTTGTTTCCTACCTGCATGGCGAAGATTGGCAGTATAATGATGTATGAAGCTTGATTGAAAATTGACCTCTGGGCAATATTTACAATATTTTATATTAGCAACCATTTATAACACCACCCCAATTCTTGAATATTTAGAAAGAGCACAACAAACTGATTGCATGCAAAATGTTTCAAGCCTCTAGCCCATTTTTTGTCCAATATATAGCAGTCCAAACTTGGTAGATCATGCCGATTCGTGCAATCCGGTGTCTTGCTTAACTTAAAAAATTAATATCTCAGTCAAATTTTGAGATATTCTGCTAAAGTTTTCATTGTTATTGCTTAATTAGCATGTAGTTTACGCATAAAAATTTTCATAAAATTTCAAGGGGTGTGGTGTGCACCCCTGGTTGATTTGACATGAAAATTTCTTAAAATGGGGAAAAAATGGGAAAAATTTTTTCGATTCAGGAAATGTGAACACGTCCTATCATGTTCAGCTTTAATAGCTGATTCCGAATATATAAAACTTTTGCTTGTAGGTGGAAAATGCAATATTCGTTTTAATATTTCGATATTAGATTTATTTCCTACAGATTATGTGGTGGAATGACAAGATGATATTCAGACATATTAAGAGGATCTTGAATTTGATTGATTTTGCATGGTTTTAAGATCTTTTGTTATCGAAATTTTCGAAGGAGTTGGCCGGACGGGGGGAAAAGCGGATGACGTTGTTAAAGCTCAATATTTTATGGCTAACAGTGGTTTAGGCCGAATTTCTGTGACTGTCTATTGAACTTATAGGTCTAGTACCAAAGTAATCAATAAGGTAAGATTTAAAATGCTTCACATAATTCTGATTTATATAGCTCTGATCCCAAACGAAAAGAGCCTTGCACAGAAAGCAGTCGCTTTATAAAAATCAAAAGTTGCTTTTCGATTGTATTATGCATATAATAACTTAATAAGCCTACAGAGTTTGCACAATACACATTTAGGCGTACCATAGGCCTACATAAGCCTATAATGTAGATTGTAGAAGCTTACAACCATAGGCGTAGGGGACATTTCAGCGTTGGGGGGAGCAAAAATGAGACTTTTTACCGAAAAATGTTTGTCATCAGGCCGAAATCTTAGGAAAAATTCCCGTTACGTTTGCCCGATAATTCTGACGACCTTCTTTTAGTCATCCGGCCGAAATCTTCTGAAATTTCCCGTTACTTTTTGCCCGAAAGGTCTGACGACCTTTTTTGTTCGGGCAAGTCTGATTTTTCGGGCAAAAAGACCCGGAAAAATTTTAAAAAGTAAATTTGTTTTTAAACTATTTTATTGTTCCGGGTCTGCTTGCCCGAAAAAGGTAGGCCTACCTGATACATTCAGATTCTGCTGCTGTTGGTCATTATCAGTAGGCACTCCAAATGCTCACAGGACATTAGTTTGTTCATTTAGGCCTAAACATTTTCGTTGTTTGTTTTTACTGTATATATCTTAACAAATGACCAAGAATCAATTTATGGCTCTGAATAATTTATTGTAAGTGAACGTTTTGCTCCTACACAAAAACTGACCGTTTCAGCGAGGGAGGCTCAAGGTCTCCCTCACTGAAACGAGTCGCAAGGGGTGAGCCACTGTGTTCCACGCACAATGAGTTAATAACGCATGCACTGCCATGCAGTCGTATATTATGTCGTATTGTTTCATTGCTGTCAATGTTGCTGACCATTATTTCATTTATGATATTCAATATTATCTGCGCTGCTGATTTCTGAGCGGGTGCTAAATAAATTTCGATTGCAATTGCAGAGGCCAAAATTTGTATTTGATGAGGAGAAGTGAGAGATGTGGTGAGAGACATATATAGTGGAGGAGACATAGAAGAAGGAGGAGGAGGAGGAGGAAGGGAGAAAGGAGGAGGAGATGTGGAGGTAGAATGAGAATGAGGAAGAGGAAGAGGAAGAGCAGGAGCAGGAAGAGGAGGATGGAGAAGTTTCAAGAGGCTGGGGAAGAAGAAGAGGAGTAGAAGGGGGAAGAAGAGGAGGAAGAGGAAGAAAAGAAAAGGACAAGGCGGAGTATAATTATAGGAGTAGGAAGGAAAGAAGAAGAGGAAGGAAAAGAGGAGAAGAAGGAGGAAGAAAAAGAGAAATGAAATGAGGTGGAGGAGGAGATTGGGAATGAAAATGGCAGCAGCAGCAGCAGCTGCTGCATTCTTCACTCCATCCCTGCTCCTCCACAGGTTGTATTTCAGTTGCCGGCGCTACAGAAGTTATTGAATCATAATATCAGAACAGAAGTAGCGCAATAATGGGCGGAACAAGACTATACAACGAGACTCATGCGACATCGACAGCCAAATAGAAGCATACACTGACGCATACAGAGAGACAGATATGCAGACTAATAGAAATGCAGGTAGACAAACTGAGGCACAGATATGCATAGAGACGGACAGAGGGACAGGCAGACGGACAGACAGACAGGGGGACGGGGGTGAAGAAGTCATATTGTGCGTCGTTCACGTTATCAGTTATAAAAAAAATGTAATTTCCTTTTTGGTCATCGATTGGTTAATTCCTGCAGACGAGGATGATGAGGAGTAGGAGGAGGAGGAGGAGGAGGAGGAGGAGGAGGAGGATTATGGAGAAGGTCATTTGAGTCCAGTGATGAGGTTGATCGGATGGAATGATATCGAGGAAGAGGAGGAGGAGGAATAGGAGGAGGTGGTGGATGAAGTAGAAGCGTGGAAGAATGAGTTGATGAATAGTAGGAAGGATGGGCGCCCGCAGCTATTGTTTTGCCAAGAGGGGCACAACACAATGGTTACGATGAAATATTTCAACAAGACCTTGAAAAATGCAAGGCAGGGCATTAAGAACATGGATATTCTTATGGAGGTTTCTAAATGTGAATTTCTCAGTTTCAATTTGTGTTTCCATTAGTTTTAATGCTATGCAATGCAATGTTATGTTATGCCTTGTGACCTTGTCGTGTTATGTATTGGTATGTAGGCCTATATTATGTTATGCTGTGCAATGCTATGTTACGTTATGCATGCCTTGTCGTGTTATGTATTGGTATACATGTTATATTATGTGATGTGTCGGAAATGTGGATCTTTGTGGATGGATATAGATCTCGAGGACTGGAAGATGAAGGACAAAGAGGAGAATAAGTCAAGAACGTGAAAGAAGGAGATCAAGAAAACTGGTATAGCATTAAATCTGGAGATTTCTGCAGAAGCGAACAATAATTATAACAATATTATTGGTCGATTAGTCAAAACAATCGATAGAAGGATGGAATGAAATCGGTTCGATGCCAAAGGTCGTGACTCGTGAGGAGGGCAGAAGAGTCTGGGAGAAAAGCAGCGCTATAAGATGGAAAGAGGATGATTAGGGGATGGCAAATAATACAGAGGATATTATATAGTGGATGAAAAATAGGAGGAGGAGGAGGAGGAGGAGGAGGAGGAGGAGAAGGAGGTGGATGACGAGATGGAGGCTCAACCAGGAGCAGGAGGACAAAGAACAGGAGAAAGAGGAGACCGAGGAGGAGAAGCATGAGGAGGACCTGCAGAAGGGGCAGGAGGAGTAGGAAGAGCAGTAGAAAGAATAAGGAGTAAGAGAAGGTGGAGGAGGAGAAGGAGGAGGAGGACGAAGAAGAGAAAGAGGAGAAGGAGTACGAGGAGGAGAGAAGGAGGATAAGTAGTAGCAGAAGGAGGATAAAAAAGAGGAGAAAGAGGAAGAGAAAGAGGAGAATAAGGAAGAGGAGAGGGTGGTGGAGGAGGAGGATAAAAAGAGAAGGAGGAAGAGAATAAGGAGGGGGAGAAGAAGAGAATGAGGAGGAAGAGAATAAGGAGTAGGAGAATAAAGAGGAAGAGAAGGTGGAGGAGAAGGAGGATAAAAAGAGGAGAAGGGGAGGAGGAGATTAAGGAGGAGAATAAGGAGGAGGAGAAGGTGGTTGAGGAGGAGGAGGAATGTGATGCTGGCAAACGAGATGCTGATGCAGAGAGGATGGTGAGATTACGCCTGCTCCATCCATCCCAAGAGAAGAGAAGCCGGTGGTCGGACGGTGGTTGTTCGGCCGAAGCAGCCACCTAGCGATCAATCGGTCAGTGACGAAAATCAATAGCGAAGTCTCTCTTCTCGACGTACATTATTATGTTCTTCGCATCACACGTACAACCTCAACAGAAATCCGTTTTAATATTTATAAACTGGTGGCTTCTGTAGCGCCTGTCTCACTGCTATTGCTGCTACTGGTCAGACACAGATGCTATAGTACTCCCTGCTGGAGCTCAGGGCTGTACTGGTAAATTTTGAGGCGGAAATGTACTGGTAAATTTTGAGGCGGAAATGTACTGGTAAATTTTGAAGCGGAAATGTAGGCCTACTGGTAAATTTTGAAGCGGAAATGTAGGCCTACTGGTAAATTTTGAGGCGGAAATGTACTGGTAAATTTGGAGGCGAGTACACGCTGACGACTTTTTTAGTCATTCGCTCACAATTTCAGGAAAATACACCCATGCCTAACTTATAGCGTGTACCCTGCTTTACCCGCATACATTGTATACCCTGGTTTTCGAGAGTTGAGCATACGATGCCGTTTTTTCCCGGAGGTGGGTACACGCTGTATACCCGCGCATAACCTCGTCTACAGCCCTGGTCTCAGTTATGGGAGAGGTGACAAGCACAGGCCGCGTACGAGGCGGGGGTCCAGAGGGGGCAAATCCCCCCCCCCAACTTTCGGGAAAGTCTGTTTTTCGGGCAAACAAACACAGACCCGAACGACTAAAAAAAGGTCGTCAACTTTTTGGACCGATATATTTTTCGGGCAGAAGTTCAATCTTTGAAATCTCCCGTACGCCTATGGTGACAAGGATTCACGCAACGACACGCGCAACGAAGAGGTGGTGAAGAGGAAAATATCTGTTTACTCGTTTGCGATTATCTTCATTAAGCGCCAGTTTGATGGACTACGACAGGATGCAAACGGATGCATTACTTCCGGTTGACGTGCTGTCACCTGGCGGTTAATTCCTCACTCATTCACTTCATCTCTCATTCACAATATTCCCATTCTATTCCATCCATCACTCCGATCCAGTCCTCCATCTCTGCTTCTTATCCAGTATATGCTGGATTACTGTATAGGCTACATAAGTAATTTATGGTATGTTACGGTAGTGTCAGATGGGATAGGGTACTGTTATGCATGACTCTAAGAGCAGATTGGAGTAGAGTAGTGTAAGACCTGGTTTTAAAGTAGGTTCTGGTAGGCTAAGAAAATGTATTTTTTTGTTGAGTAGGGTATACGGGAGGGTAGAGTACATTACTCAGGTATGGTAGGGTATACTCTGTAGTGGAGGTTAAAGTAGTGTGGCTTTTTAGAATGGTAGGGTAGGGCATGGTAGGGTAAGTATAGTATGGTAGGTCATTGTATCGTACGCCAGTGTAGGCTATAATTATAGCGTCATGGCAGTGTAAAAGCGGACAACTGGATCCTGTACAGTGTACAATATGTACAATATGTACACTGTGCGTATGCGTGATTTCGGAAATCATCAGACATTAGACCTGAAAATGAGTTCATTCAGACACAAAAACCACATTAATTATAATCATTGATTGGATTACGCATGGTCCTGGGTCGTCCATTCACATTGGATAGCGGTGGTGAAGGATCTCACCCAACTTATTCATGGGGAAAATGGGTAGGTGCCATTTAAAATGGAGCACAATGATAATTGCATTTGCATGTGTATAGATATGAATAATACAATCAGATCATAATTGTACTGAAGTCATATTGTTCGGATATGCTCGCGCTCGCAATGGATAATTCTTCACAGCTTTGATGCATAATTAATAATCATGTGCCTCAATAGAAACCAGTGTGTGTGTGTGTGTGTGTGTGTGTGTGTGTCACAGTGTGTGTTTGTGTGTTTGTCTGTGTGGGTCTGTGTTTGTGTCTGTCTGTCTGTCTGTCTGTCTGTCTGTCTGTCTGTCTGTCTGTCTGTCTGTCTATGTGTCTGTCTGTGTGTCTGTCTGCCTGTCTGTCTGTGTCTGTGTGTGTGTCTCTGTGTGGGTTTGTTTGGGTCTGTGTGTGTGTCTGTCTGCCTGTCTGTCTGTATATGGGGAGGGGGTAAGTTCAATAGCGCAATGATCTCTGGCGCTTCCTGCATAATAATGTATTCATGTCTGGCACAATGGGTGTTAATAATGCTGCGTTCCATTGGGTCCAACCCATCGGAATTATCTGGCAAGCGAAGCATCAAACACGCGCCAGTTCTACGCCAGTGCCGACATGACATAAAATGTATATATAAAAATTATATATAAAAATTATATATATATATATATATATATATATATATATATATATTGCATATGATGCAGATATATACTTATGACAGTATTATAATATCATATGCAATATATGATATATATATATTGCATATGATGCATATAGGCCTACTTATGATAGTAGCCTATTTAACCAGGTTAATTGCACAAAGCAATGCACATATATTCACCTGTTATTTAAAAGATGCATGATATATATATATAATATGTGTGTGTGCAATGCATGTATTATATATATAAATATGTATGTATACAATATATATGTTGCTTTTTTCCTTTGATGAGGCCATGGCTTGTGTTCGTGTGTTTCTGCGTGATGACCAATTTGCTGCCATGACACATTATGGAAAGGCCGACGTGACTGATCTCGTGTCTTGTCTGTCTGTCTTTCTGTATGTCTGTCTTTCTGTCTGTTTGTCTCTGTCTGTCTGTCTGTCTGTCTGTCTGCCTACCTATCTGTCTCTGTCTGTCTCCGTCTGTCTGTCTATTTCCTGGAATCTTCGACCGCCAGTATAGAACAGGAAGAGACGTCGGTTCGATTCCCATTGCCAGCGACCGGAAGAGATATTTAGACGGACAGAAACGGACAACGACGGAGATGCAAACGGACGGAGAGATAGAGACAGAGAGAGACATAGAGACAGAGAGAGACAGAGAGAGACATAGAGACAGAGAGAGACAGAGAGAGACATAGAGACAGAGAGAGACAGAGAGAGACAGAGAGAGACAGAGAGAGACAGAGAGAGACAGAGAGAGACATAGAGACAGAGAGAGACAGAGAGAGACAGAGAGAGACAGAGAGAGACAGAGAGAGACATAGAGACAGAGAAAGAGAGACAGAGAGAGAGACAGAAAGGTGGCAATACGTATACAGACGGAAGAAAAGAAACGCTATTCAGAATGGTGTATGTCTATATCTGCCTATGTCTGTCTATGTATATCTATATCTGTCTATGTCTGTCTATATCTGTTTATGTCTGTCTATATCTGTCTGTCTATGTATGTCTATATCTGTCTATGTCTTTCTTTGTCTGTCTATAATTATCTGTCTGTCTTTGTCTGTTTATGTCTGTCTATATCTGTTTATGTCTGTATATATCTGTCTGTCTATGTCTGTTTATGTATGTCTATATCTGTCTATGTCTTTCTTTGTCTGTCTATAATTATCTGTCTGTCTTTGTCTGTTTATGTATGTCTATATCTGTTTATGTCTGTATATATCTGTCTGTCTATAATTATCTGTCTGTCTTTGTCTGTTTATGTCTGTCTATATCTGTTTATGTCTGTATATATCTGTCTGTCTATGTCTGTTTATGTATGTCTATATCTGTCTATGTCTTTCTTTGTCTGTCTATAATTATCTGTCTGTCTTTGTCTGTTTATGTCTGTCTATATCTGTTTATGTCTGTCTATATCTGTCTGTTTATGTCTGTCTATATCTGTTTATGTCTGTCTATATCTGTCTGTCTATGTATGTCTATATCTGTCTATGTCTGTCTATATCTGTTTATGTCTGTCTATATCTGTCTGTCTATGTATGTCTATATCTGTCTATGTCTGCCTATGTCTGTCTATATCTGTCTGTCTATGTCTGTTTATGTATGTCTATATCTGTTTATGTATGTCTATATCTGTTTATGTCTGTCTATATCTGTTTATGTCTGTATATATCTGTCTGTCTATATCTGTCTATGTCTTTCTCTGTCTGTCTATAATTATCTGTCTGTCTTTGTCTGTTTATGTCTGTCTATATCTGTTTATGTCTGTATATATCTGTCTGTCTATGTCTGTTTATGTATGTCTATATCTGTCTATGTCTTTCTTTGTCTGTCTATAATTATCTGTCTGTCTTTGTCTGTTTATGTATGTCTATATCTGTTTATGTCTGTATATATCTGTCTGTCTATAATTATCTGTCTGTCTTTGTCTGTTTATGTCTGTCTATATCTGTTTATGTCTGTATATATCTGTCTGTCTATGTCTGTTTATGTATGTCTATATCTGTCTATGTCTTTCTTTGTCTGTCTATAATTATCTGTCTGTCTTTGTCTGTTTATGTCTGTCTATATCTGTTTATGTCTGTCTATATCTGTCTGTTTATGTCTGTCTATATCTGTTTATGTCTGTCTATATCTGTCTGTCTATGTATGTCTATATCTGTCTATGTCTGTCTATATCTGTTTATGTCTGTCTATATCTGTCTGTCTATGTATGTCTATATCTGTCTATGTCTGCCTATGTCTGTCTATATCTGTCTGTCTATGTCTGTTTATGTATGTCTATATCTGTTTATGTATGTCTATATCTGTTTATGTCTGTCTATATCTGTTTATGTCTGTATATATCTGTCTGTCTATATCTGTTTATGTCTTTCTTTGTCTGTCTATAATTATCTGTCTGTCTTTGTCTGTTTATGTATGTCTATATCTGTTTATGTCTGTATATATCTGTCTGTCTATGTCTGTCTATCCTCACATCAATCATTTTTTTAAATTTCTTCTCCCTTTGTCTTTCTGTGTCTGCCTGTCGATGTGTCTATCCTGTTGTCTGTCTGAGATATCTACAACAGACAGGCAGACGGCTGGCTGGCTGGATAGATGGATGGACGGACGGGCGGGCGGACGGGCGGGCGGGCGGGCGGGCGGACGGACGGACGGACGGACGGACGGACGGACGGACGGACGGAGGCAGAGAAGTGGAGATGAAAAATTAATTATGATTATGTCCGGGATCATCAGCTGAATTGTAATTATTGTGAAGAACAATACTGTACGAGTACAATCATATTTTTCTTTTAGCCGCTACATTGTTAAACAATGATATTGTTTATATCAGCCATGAAGTTGATAACAATGAGGATTGTTTCATGCCACGGGGCGTGGCATTCTACATCAGCTACGCCTGCACGCGTTCATTTGTGCAGTATGGCGTGAACAGAATTCCACGGACCGACACAAAAGTAGAGACCCACGTGTCGAAATTATTACGATTTACGACCGTGCAATGCTATGTTGATACGAACTATGAATAATTTATTCAATTGTTACTTTTTAAATATTTTACTTTACCACAAACTTTGAATAACAACCCAAACTTCCGACCCCTAAAAGTCGCCGCGCTCCTGGACATTTGGCCTCTCTGTTTTCCCCTTTCAGATAGCCTGCCATGCATTGGACACGGGCAATGGGCATGCATAGCAGGACGTCGTGAAACAGCTGTTGACCAGCCTATCCATGCGTTAGTAGATCCAATCGAAAGCATGGAAAAAAGAGGAGGGCGAATCGTCTTTGCAAATATTATACTAATTTGGTATTCTTAGTCCTTCTCGAGCAGAGTTGTAGCCTACATCGCCTCTTCCACTCTCCATTCGTCTCTGTCCATCGCCAGCTGTTGTTGCTGCTGCTCCTCTTTCTCCATCTCTCCTCCTCCTCCCCTCCTCCTCCTCCCCTCCTCCTTCTCCCCTCCTCTTCCTCCTTCTCTTCCTCCTCCTCTTCCCACGACTTCTCCAGGCATCTCAAGTCGTCGTTGATGGTTTCCGGTCAGTTCTTCCGATATCTTCCTCTCTTCCTTCTCCACTTAGAATAATTCCAGGATGTTACTTTTCTACTTTTCCATATTCTTCCACTCGACTAACACATACCTTATTATATCCATTTCAATCTTCTCTTTCTATTCCGATTACATTGCATTCTGCATTGTCTTGCATGCTCCATTCTCTCCCTTTTCTACTTATATACTTTTATATAGCCTATGTCGGATAGTTTTTAGTGCCATGTTTAAGCAACAACTAATCAATTATTAGTTACTTCTGTAGCGCCATTGTATACTGCACTGCACACGGCCAAAAGATCATTCTGCTGACTGCTGAGAAGAGCAGCTTAGGATGGATAATCAACCTGGAACAGATATCCATATCAATGGATTTGCGATAGCATTATATGTATATATGTAATATTTATTTATTATATATATGTAGCCCTATATATTGATATATTTATTTATTTATGACTAACTATTATAGGCTATTACATCTATGAGACTATGACCATTCATTAAATTGTTCCCATGTATAATATACTTCAAAATGTAGTATGTATGCATGCATGTATAATTGCATATATGCATGCATGTATGAATGCATGTACATGTATGAATGCATATATTATGAATGCATGTATGAATGAATGCATGAATGTATGTATGAATGCATGTATGAATGCATGTATGTATGAATGCATATATGAATGCATGTATGTGTGTATGCATTGCATATAATGTCTGTCAATGTATTTGACAAAAGACATTTGCCTATATCCATAGCCAATTGTAAGTGTATATCTCGATATTTGTATAGCGTCTGTCAAAAACCTATCTCCAACGCTGAAGACAATACAGGTGGCAGACAATGCGTCGTGCCAACGGGGCGTGCATGTGTTGCGTATACTTTCTTTGATGGATGGATGTTTGCATTATATCGATAACCGTAAAAGGCTTGGCGCTGTCTCTATTGTGCGTCTCAATAATTCGCTATGTGCTATCCCGCCTGCTTATCGGGCAACTGTGTCTGTGTGTTTGCTCTGTGTATATAATATATATTATATACGTGATGGACAGGTAACTCGTGTCTCGAGCCCGGATATACATGAAAACGTACGTGCCAGTGAAACCATATCTTATAATCGTTAGTCCAGTGTCTTCCGCCAGGCTCTATAGGGTGTTGGGTTGCAGAACGGCGTGTTGTGGGTCCGTTGGCATTCTTGGTTTTAAAAAATATAATTATTTATAGCCTATAGGCATATATCGCTGCTGCCCAAAGTATGGCGTTCAGAGTAAAATCGAGGACTTTTTGTCAATACAGTGTCAGATTACCAGAGCTCATTTGAGCGCAGCATATTGGAACTCGCGAACTGTGAAGGCGATTCAGAAGTTTGACTATATAAGCTTATAGTGTTTTTAAAATTATATTTGTCGTAAGAAAAACAATTAATTAGGACGCGCCCTCCCCGTGTATCGTGGCTGTGAACTGGCACTTTTGCGGGCGGATTGGGAACGATGGGTTGCAATGAAATCATTTATGGATTTCCAGCTTCACCCCACCCATGGCAGAAAGAGATAGTTTCAGAATTTTTTACAACTAGTACTGTGTAACTGTAGGCCCTATAACTGGCTGGTGGCACATATTGAGGGGAGACTCGCTTTTGAGGACGGTACTAGAGGGAAGAATGGAGAGAAAGAAACCACCGGGAAGAACGAGAAAGATGATGTTGGACTGGTTGATGGACAGAGAAGAGACGAGGATATAAAGAAATCAAAAAAACACAGACTAGAAGAATGGCATCGTTGGAATCTTGGACGATCTGCCTAAGAGCAGAACATTGAAGAAGAAGAAAGAGTTCTGTGTCGTGTGTATCTTGTAGAACGTCCTGAAATGGAAGAACCCCCCCCCCAATGTTTTTCTTGCTACAAGGCATTAGTTGCTGTATAGGTTAATCGATGTCTAACTACTATACAGGCTGCATTATCACAACAGAGATAATTGGCGCCACCCTCCTCCCGCATCCGCGCTTTGGACTGGCAGCATATCAGGTTACAGTAACGGAGTTGTTTTCAGAAGAAATATAGCTGAGCAGTTTCTATATAGATATCTATAATACAGCCAAAGCATCGGGTGTCGCTCTATCGATTTTCTCTCGCTCTGCATGGTGCCGCAGAAAAGCAGCTAATGGAATCTGCAGCGGACTTATCTAGCGCTATTGTAAGCACATATCGGTTCGGTCACCGAAAGGATTGCTGTGAATTCAACCGCGTGACAGGTTACTGGAAGCTTTCCTCTTTTGTGCAGGACAATCTGTCTGTCGCCATTGCGACTCAATTCTTCCAAAAGTAGATCTCGGTCTCTATCGGATTTTCAAAACGTGGTTTTCTTACGAATCGAACACTGATGCTGTTGCCGCTGACATTGCGATTCTTCTTGAAAAGTTCAACTCCAAGTGTTCGACATACTTACTATCATCTGTCACCGTGGATACGACTTTCGTAGTTTTAGTAGGCCTACATGTATGCGTGGGATCGTAGGTGGAGACCATAGCCTATCCCCCGCAATCATTACTAATCATACACAATCACCTTCCTCTATCCTCTATCCATCATGCCTCGCGCTTTTTATTCGAAATTGAAGTCACACCTCTTCGAGAATTCGAGAACTCTTACCTCGTCTTATTTTAATCCTCGGCCGCCTTTCAATTCTCAATCCAGACAATGGCCTTAGTATATCTGCTCCACTCACTCTGATCCTCTCGAGACCAGAACCTGACCCTGAATTGACCTGATCTCCTTCGGACTTCTCTTACGCACAAACCTTCTGACTCAACGCTGCGCTTGTGACTATAATTGCTGGTGCTCCCACGCTTGGCTTGTGAGTGGCGCTTTAGAAGTTTTGAGATTACGATTAGCCTACCTGCGTCATATATGCTTCTGCAACTGCT
This sequence comes from Lumbricus rubellus, assembly GCA_945859605.1. Classification (NCBI taxonomy): domain Eukaryota; kingdom Metazoa; phylum Annelida; class Clitellata; order Crassiclitellata; family Lumbricidae; genus Lumbricus; species Lumbricus rubellus. Next base: position 47,045,734 of record OX243816.1, read on the forward strand.
GCATTATTTTTAGTCATGGCCGGATACCGTATACATCTTCCCTCTGCTCTTTGTAAACTGGTTGTTGTTCTTTGATGGTCTGATCATGTATTCCGGTGGCTGCATTTTTTGCATCTCCGCTTTCTTCGTCTTTGAAGTGTCTTCAATGTTTGTGTCTGGGCGTTTGTTGGTATCTAGTTTGAGAAGCGCTATATAAATTCTTTCAATTGAATGAAGGAATAAATTCTGAACGCAGGCTATACGAATGAATGAACGAACGAACGAGTGATTGAATTGAAAGCTGGAACCTATAATTGTCTTTCTTTTGAAACTACACAGAGACATTATTTTACTAACCGCGTCGGAGTTTCACTTAACGAGAGAGAATTCTGGAATCTACGTTCTACAGATAACATTGTGATGAACTCGTCAGTGGGTTGCGGGACTGACCTCCGACCCATGCAGGGGAACCCGGATGAGATTCCAAACGACGGTAGCGTCATCTGTCGAGACTTCATGCGCAACGTCTGCTCACGTGGTCACCACTGCCGATTTCTACATCCGGTCACCGATCGCTCACCGGAAGGTGGGGAAAAGACCGCGAAAAGACCCGTATGTCACGACTACCAAAATGGCGGCTGTCGCCGGAAGGAGTTCTGTCGATTCGAGCACGTGACGCGGAGACGAGAGAGGGAGGTGCGTGGAAAGGATGAGTCTGAAAGGAGTGATGGATTGGGATGCCAGGTGGATACGACGGAGTGGAATGACTCTGCTGCTGCTGGAAGAGGAGGAGGAAGAATGAGGATGGAGGAGGAGGGTGAGAAGGATGAGGATGGATTGATGGTGATTGCTGATGGGGTTGATATTCAACGGAATGAGAATGGGGTAACTGGTCCAGGAAGTCACCCATCGAGGAATCGACTGATGAGGAACAAAAGACGCAGCAAACAAGGTATGGCATTGTACTATATATCCACAAGTTTATAATATAACCCCATCGTAGTACAGACCACTTACAGAGCGCGAGACCCAGATTCTGAGGAAAAATGGTAGGCCTATAATTATTGGGATAGCGAAAAAAGTACTTGGCCGACCAGTTACTAAGGAGTAACGGGTGGAAGGAGGAAGCTGATTCCGTTGCAACGTAATGCATTGACTTCTTTATAAGTTCTTTTGCATTGTAGCCTATTCTATTGTAGAGCATTAGAATAGTGTAGGTCTGTTCTATTGTGCTGTATTGTATACGATGTTGCCCTCTATTATAATTCTGAACTTATTTCCGTCACTGCTCTTACTTATTAGGGCCAGTCCCATACGTGAAGAAAGAAGAATGGTGACGCTTATAATCTCTTTATGACAAGATGTATAGTAAAAGAGCAACTATAGTATAATAGTGATAGCAGGCCATCTGTCTGGAATAGCCTCCCGTTGGAGATACGCCTGTTACCCGTTCATAAAATGTCCACAGAACGTGGCCCCCATTAGGTTTCACCAAAGGCTCACCCATTTTAGGTTCCAATCGTAGCTTATATTGTTTCAGAAAAAGCGACGACATGAATAATTTTTTTAAAGACTTCATCACAATTTTGGCAAGGAAAATTGTATATAGGGGCCTATATACGATTATACGTGTATTTCAGGGTAAGTCTGATCAAATGACTAAAAAGGTCATTAGGTTTGTTCCGGTGAAAGATAAAAACAACTTCTTACTTGCCTGAGACAAAACAATTTTTCCCCCTTCGAAAATTTGTGTATCCGCTCCTGCCTAGGGTTAACTTCTCAGTATTTTGCAGGCTCCTTAAAACCTATTTGTAATCCTACATGTATCATCGTGATTGCACTGGGAGCGCCTCAGAGTAGGTCTCCTGAAGTGCTACCATATAATTCTTGACATGAATAAATAAATGAAAGATATATTATAGTGTCTGCGAGATTTTCCAGATTCATTTTCTGTATTTCTTTCAGAATCGTTCAAACGCAAGAAATTTTCCCCATACGCCAATCCTTCGAAGGAATCGTCACAATCAGTCACTCCGACACGTCATCCAATTCTTTGGCCAAACACCTCTTCACCTGTCTAAAGCAGCCAAGAAATAGAGGGGACAGTGGTAGTGGTATTGAACGGTTGAACGGCGGAGTTGGTTGCGAGTGGCACCCGAGTGATGGCACCAATTCAAACGAGAAACCAGTGATCAGTCTTGGACGAGAGAATTCTGAAGATCAGAGACGTTTTTAAGGTTCTGAAAACGTCGGTGCAGAAAGCTAGCACAGGGGCGCGTGCCGGTTGAGCATAAAAATCAACAATCTGATTAAAATCATAATTGCATAATGTATAATTATAGCAAATTATACATTCAATATCGTGCGGTAGAACGACTCGTGACAGCTGCACTTAAAACTTTTCAAAAACTTTCTTTGTCACAATAATTGCTAGTCTTTTGTCGATTTCAAGTGAGACTGAAAAAATTAATTTTGCATCCGACATTTTAAGTATTGACAATAAAGCTCGTCTCAGGGCTCAGGGTTATTCGGTGCACCGTACTGAATGGACCTATGCTTTAAAAAAACCCGGCTGAGGATGAGTTGTTGCTGAGACAGATGACAGTCGATGAACTGCTGCGATGTGAGATGTGCATCAGTTGAAAAGAATTATTATTACCGTCGAAGTTATTCTCATCGTCGATTATAAGCTGGACATCGTCAGAAAAATGTGAACAAAACACAGGATATAGAATTGATGTATGAACCTTAAGAGTGAATATGCCGGTCTGTCGGTCTGTCTGTCCATAGGCGTACGGGAGCTTTGAGCAGTGGGGGGGGGGGGGCAAAGACAACTTTTGCCCGAAAAATACATCCGTCTAAAAGTTGACGACCTTTTTTTTTAGTCGTTCGGGTTCGTGTTTGCCCGAAAAACCTGACTTGCCCGAAAGTTGACGACCTTTTTTTTTTAGTCGTTCGGGTCCGTGTTTGCCCGAAAAACCTGACTTGCCCGAAAGTTGACGACCTTTTTTTTAGTCGTTCGGGATTTTTTGCCCGAAAAAACCACCAAACTTGCCCGAATTTGGGGGGGGGGGCAATTGCCCCCCTGCACCCCCGCCTCGTACGCCTATGTGTCTGTCTGTCTGTTTGTCTGTCTGTTCGTCTACGTACTTGACTGTCTGTCTGTTGGTCCGCTTACGTTCTTGTCTGACCGTGTTCCTGTCTGTCTGTGTGTCTGTCTGTCTGTCTGTCTGTCTGTCTGTCTGTCTGTCTGTCTGTCTGTCTGTCTGTCTGTCTGTCTGTCTGTCTGTCTGTCTGTCTGTCTGTCTGTCTGTCTGTCTGTCTTTGCCTATGCCACTGTACAAAATTCCAATTAAGTATCTTTGGACTGTAGGACGTATAGCTGATATTTCGTATGGTGAGAACTGGGGGTGTATTCGTGGGGCGCGGTGGTGTAGTGGTGGCGTCGATGCCTTGGAGCCGGAAGGTTCGAGGTTCGAATCCACCTTGCCGCGTAAGGACCTTGGGCAAGTCTTTCACTCACAATTGCTCAGCGCTTCAGCGTGAAATTCCGATGCAGTGTCCGCTCTGCATTCGGGAGCGCCTCTGAGTAGAGAGAGCTTAAAGGGGCGCTATAACAAGTGCACATAGGCCTACAAACGAAGGATTGAAGCCCCTTATAAAGTCTTTCTTCGGATCCCATAGCAGAGTCTTTATCCTGAACTACATTATGTAGGCCTATACGCATTGCTCAACGTCTGACCCCTACCCCGTAGATCGACCGGTTTAAATAAGTGGGAAAGTTACCTCTCCTCCAACACTAATCGTACTCTGGAGCTATAATAATTTCTAAAGTAGTTGTTATTATACTGACAATCCGTCCAAAACTATTATGCCTGTGGCGTGTTGTCTTTAGCATTCAGATTTACTATAGGCCTAGGCGTCGTGTCATATTCGCAAAGCAAACCTTTTATGCATGCAAAAAATCGATGTCGATTATACAATATGAAGAAGACAATTATAAGCGCAATTAGTCCGATGCTGGCCAGGACAAAGGGCAACGAGACCTTTGGAAACCACACAGAGTTTCGTAACGATAATTTAATAGGCCTATTATTATTGATAGTCAATGGTGGCCTGTTACGTATGCCCAGCAGCTGTAGGCCCTACTCCAGAAATCGGCAAAACATTTAAATCTCAGTGGTAGGCGATACGAATGATAACAGAACCTTAACAGACTTAATAGTGATTCGAAGATCAACCATTTAGTTTATTGTCAAGGAAGGAATCAATACGGTAAGAGGAAACGCTCGGTTTTTGACAAATTAAGTCATTGGTCGATTTAAGCCTATGGGCATGTAGGGGAAGTAGGGGCGAGACGGACCCCGTAACGGACTTCTGGTTTTAAGACACCATAAACGTGCTTCACGGACCCAAATTTTTTTGTTACTCGTAGCTTATACAGTAACGTAGCTAAGGGCAACACAAATTTTATTGCATCTCTTTTTGATAATAAGATTTTTTAAATTAAAAAATTTAGTTGTAATGGTCCATCTTGCCCCCACTATGGGGCAAGATGGACCAGTCTAATAAATCATGCCCCACGCATTATGCTTTCGTCGTAGCATGTTCTGATCACATGTAGAATACTATTTTTATGCACAAATGTGATCGTCTATAAAGTAAAACATTAAGAATAACGCATAAGTTACATTGGAGTATATTTTGAAATTTCATATGATTTTAGTGGTCCATCTTGCCCCCATGGTGGAACAAGATAGACCACTACAATCATGTATTTCGCGTTAATTGTCATTATTATTGTATCCAACAATTATTGTTATAGTAATAATAACATAATAATTAACTAACATGTGAAATCGGATGAAAAAAAGTCGAACCACATGAAAAATTCACATACACGGGGCAAGATGGATCACAAGGTCCGTCTTGCCCCGTCGGTGACTGATCCAACTAGCCCCCATGGGTAAGGTATAAACTTTTCACCAATAAAATATGAAATCTTCTGGGTATCCTGTCAATATTGGATTCGTTAATACGGCAGAAAAGGGTGTTTAACCAAATATATTTGTATAAAAAGTCTGTCACATTGTGCAATTGAATACTTAGCAAATAAGTGTTTCCTGAAAATAAGATCGGGCAGGTCGAAAATCAAATTTTCATCATAAAAAACGAGAAACTGAGGTTTCGGTCGTTTAGTTTGGACAAATCACCTAAGCATCAACAGTATTACAGTAATTAAAGTTCATTCGGAAGGTGGCGACATCATAGATACCTTATATTGACGGGATCCATCATGCCCCAAGGGTCCATCTCGCCCCTACTTCCCCTACGCAGTAGGCCCAGTGGAGGGGATGCTACAGCAGGGCAAAGAGGCCTGTGTCCTTTGCAAGAAGAGGCACTTGCCCTCCCCACCGTAAAAATTTAGGCCTGTACTCCTTTTTTAACTAGGCCTACTTCCTTTTTGGCTCATTAGGCCTACAAGTTTTAGGACAACATTCTAATGAATCCTAATTTGTCGAGATCTTGGTAAATAATTGAGCCGTGATCATGTGTCCCCCCTCCCTGCAAACAAATCTGCGAGCACCCATGGGCCTACATCGGATTCACCCTCCGGACTCCGGACTCGTTGCTTTTTATGACTGCTCTGGCTAAGACCAGGCAGGCTACCGTAACAAAAGATCACTATACATAGGCTATGCAGCATAGGCTCTATGATGACCATAAGTTGTGGGATAATAATCGATCTTTTCTGGGCCTTTTCTAAATTTAAATATCCTTCAGCAACTATGACTTTATTAGTCTCATTCTCTCTATGCTATAGGCCTACTTAGTGTTATAATTAGCCACAATTAATAAAGCCGTCGATTGGCTGATTGATTGGTTGATTGATTGATCGATTGATTGATCCCCTTGCATCTGATAAAGTTAGGCCTATAGATATCTTCCTAAAATAAGTGCATAGGCCTACAATTTATCGGGTGTTATCGGTAATCTCGTAATCTAACCTACAAATTTCTAAATATAGTAGTGTAATGTAGGTCTAAATCTTCGTGAATTTCTCAGCGCCCACAAGAGCCACGAAAGAGAGACCAGCTGAATACCGGCGCTAGCTAGGTCTATATCAATTCAAATCAAGTCCGCAATAATTGCCAGAGCTCCCTAAATCGGCGCTAGATAAAAATAATTAAAGCGCCACTCGAAAACCAAGCGCAGGGCACCAGCTTATTGTTTTGTTATTATTTTGTAAACAGATTGCGTAGCGCCAACTTTTCAGCGCTTGAATTTCCAATGTTTTGAGCACAAGTTTAACGAAATAAAATGTTTGTGGTCGGGTTGACCGGAGGAATTGGTTCGGGGAAAAGCACAGTTAGTCAAATGTTTCGGGAGCTTGGCTGTGCAGTAATCGACGCAGATATCATTGCAAGAGAAGGTTACATATTCTAACACCGTCCTGAATTTTTACCCCGCTGGTCCAGTCGATTTATGGCACACCGTTGCAATCGTAATATCAGTAGTCAGTATAAGCCGTGGATTAACAACGATAGCAAGCCTGGGATTGACGTATTTGCCAGCCTTCGGGGCGCCGGCTGATTGGAGACGTGTTATTTATCTGATTGGAATATTATGCTGATTGATGGGTGAAATGCGTTTTACCAGCTGATTTAGCTGAACGGTTTTAGGTAAAATGCTGATAAATTACCTTTTTCTAATCAGCATTTTACCCGTCGCCAATCTGCATTTTATCCGCGCTCGGTTTTTTGATCATGGCGACAGACAATTTATGGAAGCAGTTTTTGCGACATAAATGGAGTAAAACAATGAAAGTCGTCTCGCAGTTTGGCGTTCATTCGAATTGTTCTTAGGCGTGTGCAGAATAATTCTAAAGTAAATTTTTGTTTAATGTTATGATGTAATAATAGTCCCAGGTAAAACTACGTATTCATTTGTTTCAATCACAACTCTTTACTGACTGTACTCCCTATAACGACCTTCTAAAATTTCTTCTGTAATTATGGTTCAAATAGATGCAACCTAATGTTTAAGTTAAATCTGTATGCAGAATGGAGGCAAATGAAACAGCACACATGTCCAAAGTTAATACACAATTGCACATCCATACTTAAACTGATATGAATGCAAGCACCATCTAAAGGTTCTAACCTCTGCCAATAGAAGGGACCAGTTGTGTTGGGAGTGGATGTATTAGCAAAATATTTTTCCACACGCTGATGTACAAGGAAGTCATGGAAAGCCTTCAGGATGATTGGTTCAAAATGTAGCCTATGTCTTTTGTAAGTTACAATATAAATATTGATTTGGTGGGAAATCACAAATTATATTAAATCTGTCTCTACCTGATGCAATAGTTGTATGTTTTGACCTTAAGTAATAGTTCATTTGGCATTATGTTGTTTTTAAAAATTGATCCAGTGTTAATTAAACGCAACGATCAATGATAATGGTTTTGGATAAAAATAGGCTTCATTTCTGCAGTTGATCTAGAAAATGACAAGTGGTCCTTTTTCTTGGCCAAGGTCACTTTTATTTAAATAATGCTTTTTCAAGTGTATTTAATTTTTCGCCATTGCATGGGTTTCCACGTTTTCACGTTGGTCGAATACAAGTTGGATCGACGTTAAGAATTCTTGCTAAATAGACGTCGAACTGATCGAAATAATTTTTGCTTAAATGCAGACCTGTGGGATTGATGAAAAATAATTGAGCTGCTTAAATGAAAAGTGGAATGATTACCAAATTTCTTGCTTAAATGGAAGTTGGATTGACGAAAAGAATCCTTACTTAAATATTAGTTGGATTGATAGAAAATAATAATGTTATTATGGATCGAACAGTTAGATACGCTAAAATTTTACCCTTTTTCTTGCACAGTGGTTGAGCCTGGAAAGCCAGCGTGGCACGACATCCGCAAGCGTTTCGGTGCCGGCGTCTTCCATTCGGATGGCAGCCTCAACAGACAAGTTCTCGGACTGATAATATTCGGCGATGAGAAGCAAAGGAAACTTCTCAACGGGATAACTCATCCGCGAATCCACCGAGCGATCATATACCGGATCATCGTACACTTCTTCCATGGTTAAACCGACTTTAAAGCATTTGCTCTGCATTAGTTAAGTGTATCGGATCAAATTATCTATTAATGTTTAGAAGCGTGACTCATATGCAGTAGCGGCGCCGGAGGGGGCTAGGGTGGACTAAGCTCCCCCCAATAAATAAGGCCATCCAGTTTTTTTACATGTAAAAATGAAACATTTTCACCTTTAGGCCCCCCCCCCTAAAAACGTGACATATCCGTGAGATTTCGACCAAACAACAAAAAAGTAGTCAGAAATTTTTTGGCGGATTAAAATGAAAATTTCCTCCGCGAGGATTCAGCCCCAAAACTGAAATCCTGGCGCCGCCACTGATCATGGCATGGTTAACTCTTCTTTCCTTGTCCATGCAGACCACATGTTCCATCAATTTTAATTTTCGCATTCCGATAAAATATAATGTTTTCTGTATCATAGTAATGGGAGTAGACTCCAATTCTTTTAAAATTTCCTCTCCCATTTGCTTTCATATAGCTTTATTCAATATGTCATCAGACCATAAATGCAAAAACAATGGTTAGGATAATTATAAAAATGAATAATGATAAATTGATATTGAATGCTGTTGAGGCTTGCAATGTGCTGTGGTTACCATGGGCTAATGTATTTACAGTGATGCATGTACAATGCCTTTTGTTTGCAGGCGAACAGTTTGTTATTCTTGATATGCCGCTGCTGTTTGAGACGGAGACAATGCTGGGATTCCTCCAATCAACAATTGTCGTTTACTGGTGAGAATAACGATCAGACCTTTCAGTCATTGTGGAGTCAGATTTGTTGCATTAGCATTGTGCTTTCGACAATAGTTGTTCTGCTGCTTTTGTTGCTCTTGTTGCAGGAGGAAGGCCGTTCCAAATGGAGGGACCAACCACAGCAAACACCCAGTCATCTGCCACTATCAGCCACCATGTCCCACAATTCTGTTCTGTGTTCTGCCATCAGCTACCATGTTTACTTGTCTAGTAGCTGATCAAATCTTGGTCTTTTGTGTTGTGGACGACGTGTGGGGCATGCATCAATTTGCAGTCTAGGTCATGTTGTTCGACAAATGAAATCAATATTTTGCATCAGCCATATTATGTTTACCTGCATCGCATTTCTGTCGCTTCCTTTTCTCTGTACTTTGAGTTATAGATGAGTCATGTATGTTGTATTGACATAAACTAAAGGCTTTGCTTCAGTCATGCCTCAGCCAGATTGCAGAAATGGCATAAACAGCATTTTGCAGTCAAATTACGATGCACCTGAAATGACCGTTATTCACTTTGTAATTGTAATTGTAATTGAACATTTATATAGCGCCGCTCACAGGTTCAGTAGCGCTCCCGACCCTAGTTAGCACTTCCCCTAACAAATAGTATAGTCTTCAGGCGTTTCCTAAACAGAGGGAGAGAGAGACTGAGAAGCTCAAGACGCAGCTTGTGAGGAAGCACTTTAGTCAGCAAGCGCTTACGCTAGACGGTGTTTCTGTAAGAACTAGTTGATCATAAAATTTAGCCGCAATGGCATGTCTTGTTTGTACAATATAATATTGTTAATTTTGATTGCTATTTTTTACTAGAAAATATCTTCAAAATGCTAGGCTATTTCTAAATAAATGATGGTGCGGCGAAATAATTGTGCTTGTTAATGCCTCAAACAGCAACATTTTTGTCAATTACACTTTTTATATAGCTTCCCTTCATGAAAATACCACTTATGGCGCTCCGGTCAATATCAGTTTTAACTTTTAAGGACACGAGGCTGAAATAACCTATTCGTTATTGTGCTTACCTTATAGTAAAAATATATATTCATGATGTTGTCATCACATTATGCTCTAGCGCGAAGTAATTGAACGTAAAGAAACACCCTATCATTTTAAGGGGCTACATAAGTGTACGATTTACGTTACATTTAGTCACAGGAACGAGCAGATCGAGCGTATCTGCGCACGAAACGGTTACAGCGCGGAAGACGCAACGCAGCGAGTTGACGCACAGATGTCACTGACGATGAAACGACGGAGAGCCGACTATGTCATTGACAATACGGGGAGCGGCAGGACCGTCAAGGAGCAAGTCTTCCAATTGCATTTGAAACTACGCAGCAGTTGGTGGCAGTGGAGTTGCCGCCTCCAGATCCTCCTCTTTCTTTCTTTGCCTGTTATGATAATTATTTGTTTCGTTTTGATTCATCACGGTTATTGACGTCCGTTGCGCTAGGATTGATTGCGATATCATCGGCCTTTGCTTCAAAGCAGAACTGGGACAATTCATGTTGAAGTTCTATCATTTGATTTGGCAATGATTTCACCGTCTCATAACTTCCCCCGTTTAATACATGTCACGCACTGTTCGTAATTATCAGTCCCACTTGGAGTAGTGCCAGAATGCCTCCAAATGGTCTTACGAGAAATATTGTTTTCGACTTATCAGCTTTGTTACAGTTGCTTTCAAAAATAAAATGGTGCTGAAATGTCTGCTCAAAAACAGAGTCCACACTTAAGGTGTTATTCTTCTTGAATATTACATGCATGTATTTTTAATGGTATGTATTATATTGTTATTTAAGAAGGCAACTCCGAAGCACTTGCGGCCCAACCACGATTATTAAAATGGACAGTTTTCAGATGCTTAAGTAACTGAGTGGAGTGACCTCTGGGCACTAAGCACAGTGTAACAGGAGGCCATTCCAGATTGTAGGACCAGCAACTAAGAATGAATGGCACTGTCAGATAGCAGTGCAAAAGCGGGAAACCAGAAGCGCAGCCTGGTCAGCCAACCAAAGGGTGGATCAATGCTGGACACCAAAGGTGGAACAACAGAGTTCTCGCAGATACAGAGGGGGCAAACCCTTGATGCACCTCCTAATCAACGCACAGACCCTGTAGACATCCACTGCTGGAAATGGTGCCAATGCAAGACATTATGCATATAACCGCAGTATACATATATGAGACATGTGATAGCACTTTTCAGTGATGAGGTGCACATGGCTGCTTAAAGTCTAATCAATTGATGAAATACCAGAAACATCTTATTTATAATCAAATAGGTTTATTCCTACCAAAAATATTACATGAAATTCATCAGCAGTTTGTCATGATACATAGAAATTTACAATCTGCAGCTAATCACCGTCATAGTATATTCATAAAAAAATACGTTACAAAAAACACATGCTCTAAGGAAGTGCATAAAAATACCCCAGACATCTACGTCTAGGCTTCAGATTCATCAATACTGGTGTACACTAAAAATTATTCTCTTGAGTTGTTGAACTTTGAGCAAGCAGTTAAACATGAAGCAGACTTTTAATGCTTTGGTTTAAAAAGAACTAATGCAAGCGAAATCTAAGCCTCGATGTCTACGGTAAATCGTAAGAATTTACAATTTTTCTTCTGCCTTTAAAATCGTCCATCGACCTATACTCTTATCACAGTCACGTACTATTAAAGCGTTACTAGCGATGGAAGCTTGTCGACAAAGGTGGTAACTGACAACGATGCCGCGATACAAAAGCTGACGATGGCTTTGCAACTGGAAAATGGCTTCTCGTGAATTCCAAGCGGAATTTCTGCCGAACACCAACAGTTCGTATGTTCAATTTCTATTTAAAGACTCGAACAAAACTCTCGTCGCTTCCCTACTTCCCCAGGTCCTCAAGGAAACTCTGCTTTCCAAGTTTTTCCAGAGCAGCCTTGAGAATGTTTCTGCTTTCTTCGGTTTCTGCTGGCGACTGGGTTTGCCGCCACGCCCAGAGGACCTTGAATGCTCCCTGGTACGTCTTGGCATCCTCTCCCTCGCGGATTTCCGCCAGCTCCTCTTCCGGCACCTCCAGAGCTTTGCCCAGAGGCTCCCAATCTTCCCCAAACTTTTTCGCTAACAATAGCAGTCGTCGATTGTCTAAAATACCTGTGACAAAAAGAAACTTCATAGAATTTGATTTTATTAATTAGTAACTTAAGTAACTTCTAGAGAGCCAATGTATAATGCATAAAATTAGTCATTGTGAAACTACAGTACACCAAACTTAAGCTGTCTTCAGGCCAACATTCCATACAGTCCAGCATTGAGAATATAGACAGTAATAGGGGATAGCAATTTTAACCCTTTGACGAGAGAGTGTACTAACAAGCGACTGGAAAATCAATGCAGCTTGCAGCTTGCTGTTAAAGTGTTAAAAAATAAGTTTGAGCTCACATTATTGCCACTCCTTGAATCGAGCGAGTTGAGCCTATTAACCCGCAAGTTTATCACTCCAAACAAAAGTTCCATCTCTTCAAGAACTACTACCCGGATCTATCCTGTCCTCTGCCTTCCATTTTTTCTTGTGTTCAATGGAATCCACCTCAATAGTCCTCTACCTTCCAGCTTTCTCTGGTTCTATGACAACCAACTTGGACACCAACACTTGGCATTTCTTAATTACCACCTGGCACCATGTTGCACTCGTGAATAAGCTGATGCCCTGCACTTAGCTTGTAAGTAGCACCTTAGAAATCCTGAAATTATTATCATATTTCCAAAATATGGATAGAAGATCCTCTATAATCAGCCAATTCAGCAAAAATTCAACACTATAAAAATTAATATGGATCCACCACCAACATGTACATATGGACATTGCACATAACAGAACCAATGCTGAATTTATCCTTGAGCTAAAAATGCTACCCATCTTAGGGCCTCATTTGTAGAGGCCTAAAAATACAGAATATATTTGGGAGAGTTTAAAAACATTTTATGTGCATCGTATATATTTTTAACAACATGTGTAGCAAATTCTATCTCAGCTGAGTTGGCACCAACTATAAGCAAAGCAGATAAAAACTTTCAGTGGTATATTCTGGTGTAATTTAATAACAACAGGCCTCAAAGTGTATACAGCTTAGACCCTCGCCATCTAAATCCGGCACTGAATGAACCATGTCATCTCATACCGCATTAATTTTTACATAAATTTAAATCTAATGTAATCTTGTGTCTCAAATTTGATAAAGCTTTTGAGAATTAAACCATTGTGCCACAACCTTCATAGGGTTCTGGTGTATGTACCGACGTTGAAAGATGTCTTACCCTGCTTTGGCTTATTTGCAGCATCGGACTTCTTGCGTTGTAACGGCTTTGTCGTTTTTGTTTTGTCATCGGTCTTTGACTTGTCATCTTTCTGATCTAAATCAGCACCTAAAATAAGAAAGTATTTATTAGCAGTTAAATAAGAAAGTATTTATTAGCAATTGAATAAGAAAGTATTTATTAGCAGTTAAATAAGAAAGCATTTATTAGCAGTTAAATAAGAAAGCATTTATTAGCAGTTTTAAAAAAACAAATTCATTAGCAGTTACATTAAAAGTATTTATTAGCAGTTTAAAAGAAAGTACTTATTAGCAGTTAAATAAGAGAGTATTTATTTACAGTTACTTAAGAAAGCAGTCACTAGCAGTTTTTAATCTGCATCCTGCTAATGCCCATAAATTGTCAGTCCATCCACCAATATTGCTAATCATGACGCACCATCATCTGCTTCAGGTTCCTCCATCTGCCAATCCACTTTGAATTGAAGCCTTTCTATCTAAAGGATTCCTACATTAATCCAACCAATCCTCATAGTTGTTTTCAAGGAATTTTTAGAACTGCACAACTCCTTTTCTTTCCCATCCTCCATGGTAAATTACTTCCAATCGGAGTAGAATGACCTTTTTGCTAGTTTTAGCTGCACAGAAGTGCGTCTACAACTGCACAAATCCATTTAGAACTGCACATTCTGTGTACAACTGCACATTAAAAAAGCCCTGCCCACTCCTCATCCTTCCAAGCAAACTCATCCTGTATCTCTGAAGCAATCAGACTTAGTTCTTCACTTGGTAAATATTTTGTTCTCTACTTCGTACTTGGTTCTTCACTTGGTACTTGGTTCTTTAGTTGGTACTTCATGGGCAACCCCTCTGACGTGACATGGTACTGATGAATAAGCGAGTCTAGCATTAAAGAGCTTCTGTACAAATTCGGAGTTTATGATTATAGAAATACCAACAATAGAAATACCACGTATAAATTTATATTGAAGGTCATCTTAAAGATTTTCCGTGGTTGGACTGGGAGCACCATTGAGTGGGCTTCTTGAATGGGTTCTTAACTAGTGCTATATAAATTCTTGAAACGAATGAATGATTAAATGATTTTTAGCATAGTTTAAAACTGTGATTCAGTGTGATTGTATGTTTCAGAATCAATGGCACAGAAAGCAAATTGTTTTTATCCAAGTGAATACCAAACTTATATCTTAGTTATTCACAGTTTCACATGGCATACCAAGGGTTTAATAATCACAAGACTAATCAAATTTAATCTAGAATGAACATTATTTTGTAAAGCACTTCTCACAGCAGAGCTACGCAGAAGCGCTCCCAGCATGAAAGGCTCATGAAAAGAAAAAGGTCTTCAACTAGTGACGAGATGCAGGTGAATTCCCCACCAGAATCCTACTACAAATTGCATGGGAAAGTCATTCCACATTGAGGGACCCACAATAGCGAAAGCCCGATGCTGGGTTATGAAGGTTCATGACTCAGGTACAAATGGAAATATTAATAATAACAATAATTGTTTTTATAATGATAAGATACTTACTGTCTAAAATATTAAGAACTTCATCTGCTATATCATCCATGTTATGGTCTCTAAGAACATCGACAAGTTGCATGATCGTGTAACTTGGACCGGACAGTTCTTTCCACGTCGTTAGCGCCTTGTAGCCTTGAATTATCGGCTGCTGCTTTTGAATCTCGAGCTTTTCTTTCTCGATGACTTCTGGCGGAAACTTCTTCATGAGATCGGTGAAGATCGGCTGCCACTCGTAACCGAGTATTCGTGAAACCTCGCGGAAGACTTTCGACGAGCGTAGCATCTCTGCTTCGTCCTCCCAGAACTGCTTCTTTCCCTTCTGCGTGCTGAAGCGCTCCTCGAAACCCTTTCGAAATTGTTCTTCAACGACCGCGAGATGAGAGTCGAGTTGTTCCATTGGTCTATATTCTCCTACAAAGTCATGTTCTTCATCAATGTACTCCTGTGATGCTGCGTCAATATCTTCGGTTGCTGGTTCTTCACTCTGGGTTTTTGGTTCCTCAGTGTGTGGTTCCTCAGTCTTCGGCTGTGGCTGAGTTTCGGCCATTTTGAGAAGTTATTTCCGATAATTCTTGACTGAAAACTAAAAACCAAGAAAAATACTATAATGGTCTGGCTACACACTGCACAAAAGCCAACTATACAAGCTAAAACAGCAAGAAAAAACACGATTTTCAAGTTTAAAAAAACAATCCCCACAACTAACAGCTTTAGATCGTTACTTTATGTATAGGCCTATATTGCTAGAACTTGACAGTAGAATTTAATGATTATGCGAGGCTTTTATATGATTTTCATCAACAATAACTACATCCAAAATTGTGGTGAGTAGACCTACATTTTACTCGTAGTCTACCTGGCGTAAATTCTCGACGATTCTATTCGATAAACCTGTGCTGATAAGAAACGATTCAGATTTCAACTTGTTCCAGCACTTACCTCGATGTGCGTGGAATGCAATGACAAAACAGAAGAATGACTGTTGTATATAAAATGTCCTTATAGGTGAATGTGTGTGTGTTCAATGCAATTATTGTCCAGCCACGCCTACAGCTGCTGTGCAGTCTGCTGCTTAGCCGACAGTTTGAAAGCACTAGGCCGCTCTGTCACTGTGTAGTGGGCGGCAATAAACTGTACAGCACTGTACATAGTGGTATAATTTTATGGGGTGTTCAGTAAATTCTTAGCTCGAAATTTCGAGACAGAATGCTCAAGTGAAATGGCTATAAATACTGCAAAACTTACATAAACTAAGGTGCTACTTAACACAACTTGTCTGCCTTCTCCTCTGCTGTAGCCTACTCCTTGGCAATCGAACTTGGTGATCTCCTTTTGACAGGTAGCCTAGTCTAGGAATACCCTTTGTCAACCACCTCTGACTGGACGCAGCGCTCGTGAATAAGCTGGTGCCCTGCGTTAGTTTTCAAGTGACGCTAGAGCAGCTTGGCTTTTCGATTCATACGATTGATGTAGGCTAGAATACACGTCACCATAAGCTCATCATGAATCATGATCAATGGATGGCAATAAGAATGACTTCACCCTTTAGCCTAGGCTACAAATTTCGCTCCAAAATTTTAAACCGTGGGCGCCTATAGGCCTAACAGTGGGCTAAATACCACCATTTGAAACCTATAATATCAGTTAAAAGATTTCTGGATAATTTATTGGCCGCTCTTCTGCTTCGAGAGAAAGAGATGAGTGCCTATGCCGTGCGCAGGTTATGCTTCGATTCCGAAGTTGATTCATTGCACCGTTTTTAAAGCACACAATGTAGGCCTGTGTAGGCCTAGCTATAGCGTAGGCCTACACACCCGCGCGCATTCGAACCCTAGGCCTAATCGTTTCAAATGCGACCTGTCAAGCGAGACAGATATGAGACGCAACCGTTATCCAATTCTCCCACCAAATAATTCTCCCACCACTCTCAATTCTGTTGGAGAGAAGTTTTAATCACCATGCAGCGAGGCTATAAATTGTTGGGGGGCTTCATCGAAATATTGACTAACCGGTGCAATTAGTATGTGGCCGATGTTGCCCTAAATCGCTTGACGATGACTCACTGGTACCAGCGTCGATCAAGATGACAAACAAAGCTCCAGCTATCGGTTATGGGTACGCTTTTGGTGCATCGCCGTGCCATGTTAAGAAGATATACTTCTGTGGGGTAGGGGGAAATGGAGTCTTCAGCTTTGATCAGAGTATGCTTAGCTTCTAGAAGCGACGTGAATTAGGCATATACGTAGGCCTAGCCTACAGTATTCAGAAATAAAGTGAGACGTGTAGGCCCTGTAGGGTGTTAACGAGTTGCATAAAGTTGGAAAATTGTATGTAAACTTTCCGCTTAAATGTAACTTCGGAAGAAGCGTCAAAACTCAGCCTCAGTCCGATGGCCTGGTTAATAAGGCCATGCACATCTGCGCTAACTCAACGCGCACTTTGCCATAATGAGAACAACACACAATGTCATGCCTGTTGAAAGTCTAAGTTGTCTAGCTATATATACATACATACATATATAAACATGTATATATATAATATGTAACTCTACCCACTGTCACACGAGAACATGCGTTAGGTTTTGCTTAGGCCTAGACTGCGTTGATAGAATAGTCCAGTTTGGATGATATCATAAAATTATAGGCCCTAGGCCCTAATAACCCCTCCTCATAGATAATTAACACACGCAATTGCCTATTTCGTCATTAGGCATTCGCCCGACAATTAGTATGCCTATATCTGGACTAGGCCTACAGACATTAAAAGCGTCATATTTGTCTAGCAGGTCGTAATAATTGCAATGTCTAGACGACTTGATGACGAACCGTTTTAGCAACGGGCAGGCTGCGAATGATAGCAGCTGTTCTTAGCTGCACCTGCTGCATGCAGTCATGTAGGTCTATCATAAAAGCATCTTAGACACAGGTTGAAGCGCCATAAAACCACACATCTCTCTCTCTACAAAACGCCACAGTTTGCTCGGAGGCAATAAAATGCGCTAATAGCCCTGAGACGTCACAGTTTCAAAAACCTCTTGACCTCAAACAGTTACTGACGAAATTGCCGCTTAAATGGTAAGCCTAGACTACGCCTTGTAGTCGTAAAAATCAGGCCAATATTATAGGTAGACCTATTGTATTGCTTATGACAGTCGAGGCTATACCGAACAATAGGTCTACAGACCTATGCCCAGCAAGCATATAGGCGTACGGGAGATTTCAGCAGTGGGGGGGGGGGCAAGATTGAACTTCTGCCCGAAAAATACATCCGTGAAAAAGTTGACGACCTTTTTTAGTCGTTCGGGTCTGTGTTTGCCCGAAAAACTGACCTGCCCGAAAGTTGACGACTGGTTTTTTTAGTTGTTTGTTTTTTGCCCGAAAAAACCAGCAGGTTTTCCCGAATTAGGGGGGGCATTTGCCCCCTCTGTACCCCCGCCTTGTACGCCTATGCCAGCAAGGGAACAGACATAGCCTATATGATAATGTACGCTTAAGAATATAATATAAGTTCTGTTATTTGAATATAGGCCTACGTACGTAGGCCTAGGCCTACATGATGTGATATAGGCCTATAATTATAGACTATAGCCTACGAATGTAGGCTACCGTACGAAATATAAAACCAGACTGATGAGCTTAAGTTCCGTTGTAGGGCCTAGATTCTGTTGGTCTTATGACGCATATGCATCCATGGTCGCCGAGGGAAATGCTCAATGCATGCATCGACCCGGCGACATTATTTTAGAGACAGCTTAGGCTGGGTAGTTTTACAAAAATAATGCGATAATGTTTCGCATGACAGACTTGACTAACTGCTGTTCTCGACTCTCTCTTTGCTGGGCTACCAATAATTGCCAGTCGAGCTGCCTCGGTCGCTTCCTGCGCTCTGCGCCAATGCAGTCTTATTGGCCGCATACCCAAATTCAGCCACATCTCCAGATCTATTAGGCATAGCATATATACGCCATAGGCTATAATAATTACAAGATAGGCTACGCTTGACGATCTCCGCTGGCTCCCCTTAATAGACAACGAAACGAGTAGGCCTATAGATTTCTAGCCTACTTTAGGCCTATAGCCTAGTCTCTCGCTGACCTATTATGTCTTTACTCCGTTTCTACAACTCAGATCTCTGGCATTCCTCTCTCGTCATGAGACGGCTTCATTTGACTACGCAGCAGAGTATGGGATCATGGGAGCGCCTCTGAGAAGTCCTCTGAAGAGATGCTAGGAGGTTATAAGCAAAGATATTAGAGTCGTAGTCTAGATCTACGACTCTAATATCTTTGCTATAGGCTAAGCTACAAATTTATTTAATGCACGAATGAATTTAACGAATGAATGAATCTTGTCTAAGAAACAAATTTGTACTGTAGGAGATTAATCGCGCGATGGCCAGTGACTTAATAATTTTATATCCTTTTTCCTCAGAATCCTCACAGGGCTTCAGCTGCTGTTTAAATTTAAGTTAAGGTCGTCTTGCAAACGCTAGATGGCAATGGAATCTATGATCTTAAGTCCGTGCTATCGTTGGATTGAGAACAGCCATGTGTAGATTGTTGTTTATGTGTTTTGACTTATTATTTTGAATCCAAGTATAAATTTAGTCAAGACAATTGTTCAAAAATGGCGGAAAGTAACATAAAGCTGTCTGCAGCAACGAAGACAAGAACCTCAAGAAGCAATAAAGCAGTAGGAAAAGTATCTTATATTATCGCTCACATATACGTTGACAGTCATGGTCTCTGTCATAAGGGTAAATTCCAAACATATAAAGCGCCACTCGAATGCCAGTCGTAGGGGTGCTAGGGCACAAGCTTATTTACAAGCGCTGAGTCGATTCAGAGGATTTTCTTAATGGAAACCCCTCTGAACTTTCTTCATAGCTATGCCTCTAAACGGCATATTTAACTATAGATCAATTCATTCATATAAGAGAATCGATTATTATTAATATTCTTTCAAGGTGCAGGGCACGAATGATAGCAGCGTGAAGAGCAAATGGTCGGCTGCAAGTCGTGGGTATTTCTTGGACGACTATTTGACGGACATCTGCCAGTCGGAAGTTCTTCAGAATGGTCGGAGTTCATGCGTGCGAGCACCGATCATTAACAGGTATGTCGAGAACAGTTTGCAGTGCACGTTCTGTAGAGTCACTGAAATTGTTTTCTTCATAAGCCAACATTGTGAGTTTGATTGTAGATTTATGTAGCACCTATTCTAGAGAAACTCATCAGTGGCGCCAGCGACCTAGCGACAGTAAACAAGGATGAAACTAAATAGTTTCCAATTCCAAGCGCTTACAGCTGTGATGACCAGCCTGTTTGACAAAGGCTTTTGCCCCAACCTACCTACTTGATCTTTGTCAGCCTGTGTCGGGTATTCACAGTAGTAAATCCCTACGCTCACCGTGAAGGGGAGTGCTCTCTGTCCCATTTGATCATGCCATCGATGATGTCAACAGTTAGCAAATGACACTTTGCCCGATGACACTTTGCTGTAGCTTTAATGACAAACTATGCTTTAAATTGTGTAGAGGTTACTGGATTCGTTTTCATGCAGTTAACCACGCATTGACATCATTTCTCGATTTCTTCAACAGATCCAATGTTGAAACACAGGTTGGTAAATTTTAGAAATGAAGGACGTATGCGACTTAGGATTTAAAAAAACATGCAATCTAATTTGGAAATTCTCACGTATGCTGTGTTTATTATTGGTCACAATAGTAAAAATAAACGATGATAATGATGACGACGACACCGGTGATGATAATAGTAATAGTAATGATAATGACTTTCGAAATACTAACTGTAATAGTAGCCTTACCTTTTAAAGCACGCTCGTCACTCTCCAATTCTTTCTGTCTGGCAGTCTCCCTAAGTCCTTCTCTCTTCTTCCTTCTCTCTTCTGGTTCTTTTTTGGGGACCTTGAACACTGGGAGTGCTTCTGAACGGTTCATGCTACTAGAGGCACTTTACAAATTCGTATATACATTACATTAAAATTAACAGTTATAATTATTATAATAACTTGTGATGACAAAGACTAAGTGAACCTTCTTCGCTGCCCACAGCTTCAGTGCATTTAAGTGCATGTGCTCTTTAACAGCAACCAGTTTGTCCATAACAGAAAAATAGACATCAAATGTTTTAATTTGAATCCACAGTAGTGTACTTTCTACTCAGGGCTATAAAGTTATTCAATCATTTTATAATGCAATAAGATCTTAGTCATTTTTGTTTGTTTTGGATTGATCCTTTCTATGTAGATCATATCGCTGGGTGCTGGATACGATTCAACGTTCTTTCGACTGACGTCGTTAGGTCTCGCACGTTCGTCCTGTTACATCGAGGTAAGATGTTGTTATGGTTTATTGTTTGTTAGACTGTTAGCCATTTCAGATGAATTTCTTTGTACTTCCAAACTCCATTTTATGATGCTGCGGCTCGAAACCCGTCGCTTGTCACTTCCTAGAAATTGCATTAAAAGCCGAAATAGGCAAGAGGGTCAAGAATGCGAAATATTCTAAAATTCAACAGATGGCTGTGAAATCGTCGTAAGTTGCGAAGTGGTAACCTGATTTTGATCTATTTATTGCCCAGCAAAACTTCTGAGTAATTCATTATTAGTTTCTGAGAACTTTGATGACACAAATATTCTTAAGTTTTTTATTATATTTTAAAGCTTTTTTATTCAATTTTCTTACTCTAAACTAATGAAATAACAAAATGAGTATAACTTGAGTAGGGCTGTCAAAATTGTAGAAAAATGTAACCTGGTACCCAATCTCATTTTCAATGGTGGGCCCCGAAGGCCGTAAATATAAGACATTATTGAGCTCAACGGAGAATGTTCTGTCTAGTTATATATGAGAGGTTGTTGCACTAAAGCCTAAATTTTCAGTCATTGATTGAACTTGTAGGTTGATTTTCCGGAATTGTTACGGAAGAAGTTGGATCTGATTCGTAGAAGCGAGCGACTGTCAAAGTTCCTTCCATCGCTCGATGAATCGTCGCCGTCTCATGCGAACTCATCTTCTGTTGGTGCGTTAAATGTTGTGTACAATTATGATGAATAGTGAGTGAATCCTTTGTCTGCTGATGATGATGAAGATGATGGTGATGATGAGGAGAATGATATGATAACAATGATAATAATAATGATTTTTGTTTAATTTCAAATTGATGTATCACAGTACAATTGCAATTCATGTTGTATGAATGGATGTTGTTTTGCGAAATAGTTTACGATTCGCCGAACTACAAGTTGATCGGAGCGAATCTGAATTCAGATCTTCAGTCGTTGAACGACGTATTGCTGTCAGTTGGAGTTGACTTCACGAAACCAACGCTTCTACTTTCGGAGGTTGTGCTCGTCTATCTTAATACCGAAAGGTTTGTTCACTTTTCAGTTCCTCCACAAGTTTGTAGCGAAGTTACGGCAATGTGAAATAACCATAGAGCAACCATACTATTGGTCATGTTTAGTTTGCTTCAGTTTTATTCGTTTCATGCAGTACATGTCATCTTTGCACTTTTACTGAGTACTTCTATTCAAAACACGTGGGTCAATCTAGTCTCAAACGGTCCATAATGACCCTTTTTGATCAGTAAACTGCTGCCTCAATCAATTGAAGATTTTTTGAGTTGACTTTGTACTGACTGCCGTTAAATTGTGATTTAACGGTGTTGATGCTTTGTCAATGAGAGTAGGAGCGTTTGTTTTGTGATGTCATGAAAACCTACTGCTACTACTACGACAACAGTTGTATTGTAATCTACGTTGTAATGTAATGTATGGTAATGTCTTTCGTTTGCTGTGTTTCATCAGCTCATCAAATGTGATTCAATGGGCAGCCGAGCGATTTCAGGATTCGGTTTTCGTCACCTACGAACAGGTAACTTGTGCTTGCCTTATTGACTAGCTATCTGAGCTGTTTAACTCCACCACTGTTTGCACTCTGATAGTGCTAGTCCCAAGCATGGAGAAAGGAAGAGGGTGCTGCTAATGATCTTTGTTATCACAAGTGTTGTTAAACTTAAACTACTGCTGTTATCTGAAGAGTATTTCATTAGAAATTAAATTGAGCGAATTGGAAATTAAAATGTGATGCCAAACAGTGATAACATTTTTACCTGGCTACATATTGTGAGTTTGTATATGATGCAAGAACTGAGCCATGCAGATAAGCTTGATGAAACAATTTAGTCATAAGATTTGACTTGATTGATGTCAAACAATTCACGGTACTAGTGTATGCTACGTAAATTATAAGTCCTGCTACTTACTTGATTACTCTAGGCACAAAGACTGCCTCATCTATTTGAAATGACTTGCATAGATATTCAGACTTTGAAGTGAGAGTAGAGAGTGGGTGTGTTTAATCTGTATCTTCTATTATCTTTGTAAAACCAGACAGCATACTAAGTTGCATAAAAAAACTGAATTACTACGTTGCAGGTCTATCCTGACGATGCTTTTGGGACAATTATGTGAGTAAGAAATTCCAGTGATTGTCTTACAGTAATTAATTTAAGCTTATTTAATAGTCTGATAAATAGTTGTGAAGTTAGTTGATTTCATGTGTCAAAATGAAGATGGTAACGTTATGGACAGCGTTAAATTATTAATTGTTATTGAGATGAGTGAAGTGGTAGAGATGAGCGAAGTATGAGATCACAGAAATTCTTCTAAGCAATACCCAATGAGACTTAAGGCCCAACGTAAGAAATTGTATTCAGGCAAAGAGGGAGTCTGTGAAATTGTTCGGTTAGAAAAGTGGAGTTGTGGGAGAACTGAAATGCAACTGCGTCTGCTATGATCTGTGACAACATCAAGACTGTTGTTCTTTGGTTGTTCTTCTCAGGTGCAGACATTTTAAGAACATTGGAACAGGTCTGAAGAGCGTCACGGAGTTTCCAACCGTCTTGTCGCAAGTCCAAAGATACTGCTCTCTGGTCTGTTTAAAGTTATTTCCGAGCTGAGATAATGCCGAACTCGGACAATCTTTGTTTTACATATGCTTTCTAAGATCTATCATACATTCTGGTGTCTTGTGTTTGGTGTGGGTTCTTTTTCCCTTCTGTGGTTGACACATTTTGACTGTAAGATATCATATGGAACTCTTATACACCTAAATTCTTTAAATGAATGAATGATTGTCCAGCTTCTCATGACATGCGTTTCTTTTTCTTCAAGGGTTGGTCAGAGTCGATCGCAAGTGACATGAATTATTTCTTCAACAACATCGTTCCGTCTTCAGAACGTCTTCGAATTGACTCCACCGAATTATTCGACGAGTACGAGGAGTGGCATCTGAAGTGCGCTCACTACTTGCTCGTCACCGCGCTCAACGGAACTTGCTCTTCGCTGCGAGACATCCTCTGGCGACGTTCAACAACCAACGATCCAATTCTCGCTGATTCACTGCATCGCGATGAATCTCACATTCGTACAATTGAGATTGAATCCGATGGATTACTTGCGTATTCTTGTGGCGCTTGCGATCCAACTTTGTCGGAACCGACCGTGAATCGTCCGCAGATTGAGGTGGAATGCGTTGGATCTCAGATGGAGACGTGGAATCGAGTTTACGGTCATGCGTGTGTTCCGTTGAATGTGTATGAAGAGACTCTGGTCTTGATTACGGGAGGGTTTGGATCCACGGGGGCTGAGGGAGCCCACCGCCGCTTAGGATGCGCTAGTTTGGTGCAAGTTGGGCAATACCTTGAACAGACAAAAGTCCAAGGTGAATCCTTTGAACTAACAAAAGTCCAAGGTCAATCCTTTGAATCTACAACAGTTCAAGGTCAATCCTTTGAACCGACAAGAGTCCAAGGTCAATCCTTTGAACCGACAACAGTCCAAGGTCAATCCTTTGAACCGACAACAGTCCAAGGTCAATCCTTTGAACCGACAACAGTCCAAGGTCAATCCTTTGAACCGACAAAAGTCGAACTTTTCGAGCGCATGTATCATACGTTGACGCCTGTGAGTTCCGGAGCAGACTCTGTGATGTTCGGAGGACGCACTTCTCCGGCGAAATCTTCCTCTGACGTCTTTCTTTTGCAGACATTTAGATCGGACCATGAATTTAATTGGTTGACGTGGAAGAAAGTGGAGACATCTGGTGATGGACCGTGCGCTCGTTGGCGACATTCTGCGACTTTTACGACTTGCAAAGGTTCGACCTATTCGTTAATTAATATTTGCTAATTATTATTTATTTATTTATAAATTGCCTGTAACAGTGCACATTAACCAGAGGTGCTCCCAGTGCAAAAGACCTGGAGAAAAGAAAGTAGTTTCGGGACTGCTGAAATATGAAATGATTGCTTAAGTTTCAACTGAAAGTTTCACATTATCATTTTTCGCCATGTTCTTCACTGCGAAAAAATCGACGTTTGGCGTAATGAAATATAGGTAAAAAATTAATAGAGGAAGCGAAAAATTAATTAATTGATTGATTGATAAAATCTACGTTCCTAGATAATGATAGCATTTACTATTTATAGTCTCAGGCAGTTCGAATTGGGGGAGACTACACTTCGCATTGCATGCTGTGTGTCTGATCTCTCAACCACCGTGTCTTATTCTGTTGTTTCTTGTATTGTATGGTTAAACTGTGTTGTGACTTAATTTCTCAAAGTGGCAGTGAAGAAGATTACAGGTTCTCCTGTTATCGTCATGTTTGGTGGACGAAGTTGTGATCGGCGGTTTCTTGATGACTGTTGGATGCTGAACTGCATCACTTGGCGTTGGAAGGAGGTACTTTCCGCAGTTTACCTTCATTGCATAGATTACCTTCACTTGATATATCACGTTGATTGCCTTTGCTTGATATCTTCATTTAATTACCTTCGCTTGATATCTTCACATAGATTACCGTCATTTGGCAGAAATCTTCTTTTGGACCGTATATGATGATATGCACTTTTACTGTTTGACATATTATAATGACTGTGGTCTATTTAGGTTAGTTTAATGGAGGCATACAGATAGATAATAACATTTTCTATGCTTCAGCATCATATTTCTGGTTATGCCACTTGAGGAAAGTTCACAGTGATGTTTTGATATGTTGATATCGACTGAATCACTTTTATGCCAGAAATTTGAGGCAGAAGGAGTTATTATTATTATTATTATTGTGACTATTATTTCGCCTCTTGTTATTATAATTATTGCTATTAATTATATTAAGATTCATTAAATAGTATAGTTAAATATACCGAAGTATGCAGAATGTGTATTTTATATCTGAGGAATTTCAATTGAATTTGGTCTGTAATCATAAAAAAATTATCTATAAAGTTCAATTTGAAAGCCAAGCACATTTTAATCAAGAGCTGTATCAAGTCCGAAAGGTTGAACCTGGGTTGTGTGCTTCTGCTCCAGATACATGGAACTGGTGAACCGCCATGTGCAAGGCACACGCATACGTCAAACGTATGGAAGTCGGAGGTTGTCATAATCTGTGGTCTTGGTCGTGAGCAGACTGCGCTCGACTCGATACATCTGCTCGATATGACGACGTATGTCTGGCGTAAGCTGACACTTGTGGGCGATCGTCTCATTCCACGATATTCACATACATCCGTTGTACACAATGATCGTCTGATTTTAGTCGGAGGTGTCTCACTATCGCATGCGTTCTCACCGATTGCTGTTATCGACCTCTCCAGTGGAACTGTGATGAACTTTGACCTAAAGGTTGGTGAAGTTTAACGCCAGAGTTTCAACATGATTTCTCGTAAAACAACGTATTTTTAGAGAACCTTTTTTGGATTAATGATCTTGGAATGTCCTCCGCTGCATCATTGGCTATGACCTTAACTTACAGGCCCAAATATTCCTTGCCCCGCTTCTCTTTTAATCTCTTTTTGTCTGTATGCATTTCTGTCTGCCTGTATATCTGTTTTTCGGTCTGTCTGTCTGGCTCTCTCGATCTTTCTCTCTTGCCTTGTAAAAGGAGTTTTCAGGTTTCAGCTTCCCTACAATGATTAGTTTGTAGGGACCTTGAGCAAGTCCTTGACTCCAACTGCCCATCATCATCATCGATCGGCTCATGGCCACATTGGCCAGTCCTCTCCTTTAACTTCTGATCTTCTCATTAGCACTGCATAGTCAGCATAGTTCTTGCAGCTCTACTAAAGCTGCAACCTGTACAAGTTAAGGTTTCACTCGTTCGAGAAAGTAATATTATCGATTAACAAGAAACTTTTTTGTGCGACATTTCAGATTCCGTTGGAAGCAGAGCCTATTATGCTTCATAATCATGCCTGCATTTGTCTCAGGGAGGATGAGAAGCAGGAGGAGGAAGATGGAAGGAAGATTCGATTGATGATGATTGGAGGCGGAGGAAACTGTTTTTCGTTTGGAACTCACCTTAATGAGTTTCCTCTCATTCTGACCGTGTAGCGTTTCTAAAAAATAGTTCGACAAGTCTCGTGGAAGAGAATGCAGGCCACATAGGCATGTGCGGAGTTTATCAGGGGCTAGGGGGAGCTACGCCCCCCCTCCCCCCAAGAAGACCCAGATTCGGCTTTTTAACCATGAAAATTATATCTTTTTCCGGGCTTAGCCCCCCTAAGAAGGCATTAGCTCCTCCAAGAACGGAAACCAAACTCCGCCCATGCACATAGGAGGCTATTCCAAGCAGTGGCGTAGCAAGGTGTTTGGGGGCCCCTGTGCAGGGTTTGGGTGGCAGGCCCCTTCAGTGCTTGAACCCCCTCGATTTCAAACAAAAAGGTTGCGCAAAAAAGCCTCTTTTGATATAGACACTGCATATTTCGCACTCGAAATAAAATATATAATTAGCTTATCACAATTTTTTATATTATTTTCTCTCATATAGGCCTATATTTATAAAACATTTATAAAATTCTTCAGTCTACCAGAGAAAATAGAATAAGAATTTAAACCAATGACACTCTGACCGCCGGGGGCCCCTCACTGCCGGGGGCCCTCGTGCACTGCACAGGCTGCACGCCCTATTGCTACGCCACTGATTCCAAGCCACAATCAAGAAAGCGCATTCTGTCTTATGCTGTGCGTGGAACCACAAAGTCACCTCTAGAGTTCATCGGTTCAAGCCTCGTATGAGGCTGTTACTGTGATAAATGTCCATGAGAGAAAGTATTTCACTCACAGTTGCTATGAGCCTTTGAAGTTCTGTTTTATGATTGTGTGTACATTTCTGGACTTTGCAAAGAAGACAGTATAAAACTTCAGTTGTATTGTATATCAAATATAGTTCCATTGTATTGTTTAGTTTATTGTATTGTTGCGAGCAATGGCCAGAATTGTTGTTGATGTCTTAGTTGCCTTTAATAGCAGTGTTTCTGCTGCTGCAGTAGTTGAAGAAACATCGTGGACAATTGCCAGAAGTAGGCTAAACCACCCGAATAAATGAAGTCCGCAAGACTTAGGTAGGTGTGTTGGTTTTCGGACTTGGCATGTCAGGGCATGATCCTAGGAGTCAAACGTCTTCGTGCTATTTTGGATATTCTTGGACCTTGGTTGTGCAGGCTGCAGAATTCTGTCTTTAGTGAAATTTTGATGTTAAGATATATGGTTTGTGTTACAATTTTATAAAATTTATATTCCCTCTCTCGACTATTTAATAGTCGAGAGAGGGAATGGCAAGTTGGCGGAGGTATCTTTGACACTGTCTCGGGAGTTGGGTCTCTTGAAAGACGCAGTGTTTTCGCCGTCCAGACCCCCTCACCAAAAGGCTTCCAACAGCTTTGGCTGTTGATCGACTCCAGTCTCTTCTCGGCTTTGTTGATGACCCAGCGTAGGCTTATTTTCGGCACTAACCTCCCACAACTTACTCGATAGGTTATGACGTTCGACTTCACATACACAACAGAATAATTCCAGCCCCAATTTAACGTGCGTATTAATTAATGAGTCATATACTTACTTATCTTTGTGAAAATGCGTGTATGAAGTTCCAGTTCTATAAAGGCTAATAATGGTGCTGATGAATGAGTAAGAAGTGAGAAAGCACGCGAATTGAAGTAGTTTATTACATTTGTCTTTAATTAAAGCATTTTAGCGTTTGTAATAAAGTTACATTGTAAATACTGTTAAAACGGCGCTAAATAAGTAGCCTTACTTATGGCGCACATCAAATATCAAACAAAGTATTTGCTGGCGCATACCTCTGGCAAATGGTTGAACACTCCGGCAAAAAAGACTGTGTTTGGATTCGATCGTTAGGTTGGAAATTTTTCTTTATTTTTGAGGCGTTTCCAATGATAATTTTAGCGTTACGAGGGCGAAAACAGTTGTTTTGTTGTCTTCATTAATCAGCTTTAAATTTTAATTGGCTTCTGGCTTTGAAAATTGTTTTTGTACATTAGCGTATGACGTCACTCTCTTTAATTTGCTTGTTTCGTAAAAACTAAGAACAGTTTCACGACGAGGTCTCCTACGTTTAATTGGACAGGTTTGCTAACGAAATTAAGGATTTTGTTGCTTAGCCTAATATGTTTGAAGTTGAGTCTTTGTTTGGTTTGATAATTTGATTTTTTTCGGCGAGAACCTGTCTTCGAGCAGCTGTTAAACATGTCATAACAGAGATTCTATCTAAAATGTGGTAATCTTAAAGTTCGAAGTCCCAGAATTGACAAATATGAAAAAAATAAACATATAAAGTTTGCCGCGTTTTCAAATCAATGAAAATTTCGCTCATATGCACAGGGCGAATTTCTTGTCCTCTATGTGCGTACTTCTACTAGGCTGGTGTGCTTTCTGGACATTGCTGGCCTTGTGGCCTTTAATGGGCTTTCATACCTGTGCCTGCTGCCAAGTCCCTCTCTCTGACACGTTCTATTGCAGTTTTAAGTCTGTTATCTTTAGCCGAGGTTGGGTCAGGAGCGCACCTGATTAGTAATCTGAAGGGGTGCTATATAAATCCTCATTATGAACGGATGAATTTCTGCCTCCATTCTTGATCATTACATGGACCTTAAATGTCTGCCTGTTAGTTCTGTTTTGACTCAATTTGCTGGTTTCCATTACTCTGTTTTTTGGACATTAGAAATCTTGATATTGCAATTTTGTGACTTTCTCTTCTAGTAGACACGAATCTCTACTAGTAAGCGATAGTAAAATTAGTATGCTACGAAACAAGGTAGATAAATTTATCAAAACATGAATAGCTGATGTGAATAACAATAATGTAGTTTATGACCATTAATGTGGTACTCATGTCAAAACATGTGACAATCATTAAATCGTTGTATGTTTCAGCATAACTGAATTGTAAGTTCCGGCGCAAGTTTAGCACCTGCAAATAACCGCTGTAGCGGTTGACTCCATATTAAGTCAACATGAATGGCAACGTGGACACCGAGGACTATTACGTGATTCTCGAAGTTGCACGAAGTTCCACTGAAACAGACATCAAGAAAGCGTAAGTGCAGATTGTGACAACAGTTATTCTTTTATTCAGTCAGTCAGATAGTCAGTAAGAAGTAGAGTAGGTCTTTAAGGTGACCGCAAGTGCAATGGCCGTTAAGTGCTGACATCTACATTTCCTTAGTTTTGCATCTTAAGAAGAGAAGGAGTCTGAGCTATAGGGAGAGAGGCAGAGAAGGAAGAAGGGTTGGAGGGAGCTAAGGATGGAGAGAGAGGAACTAGGAGAATGATAGAAGGTTTAGTAGAGCAGCGGTTCTCAACCGGGGGTCCGCGGACCCCTGGGGGTCCGCGGCAATCTGCCAGGGGGTCCGCGAGCAAGTCCTGAAAAATTATACATTTCTTAGTTAAAAACATAGAAACAGATAAATTTTTGTCAATTTTTCAATTTTTCCCCTTTTCAATGGCGATATGAAACTTATAACACGCTGATCAATTACAAATTCATCTGTTTTAGATAGGTAGGTTTGTTTTAATAACTATTTTATAGACTCTTATAGAGTGCAGACTGAATCTATTTTCGATCAGGGAATAAAAATGGTTAGGCTAATTTCACCAAGGCACGTCCACTAAACTATCATCTTTTTGTTTTATCAGGTTCAGGGAAATCATGCACAGTTAATGATATAGGCCAGCCGAATTTCACTGGCTATCAACCTTATGGCTATCTCTAGAATAGATTTCGGGATTCTTTTGAGAGTTTCTTAGTGAAAAATGTAAACTGTGCTCGAATACATGTGCCTAAAGCTTACATTAAAGCAAAATACAGGTTTAAAAAAATTAATTTCATATAATCTTATTATATAAATCTGTAGACCTACTACAGGAGTGAATGGGCATATAGGCTATATTATAACACACATATAGGCCTATTAATTATTATATAGGATAATAGAGGCGCACAGTCGCGATAATGTGCCAAAAGGCACCAAATTATATTGGGGGTCCGTGACCGGGACACAAAATTAAAGGGGGGTCCATGAGTCTGAAAAGGTTGAGAACCACTGTAGTAGAGAGATAGGGGTCAAGAAATGAGAGAGGGACTGAGGTATAGGGAGAGGAAGTTACAGGATAACGAGAGGCCGCTAGAGAGAGGAAGGAAGAATGGATGAATGGAGGGAGGAAGCTAGGGATAAAGTGAGAGGAACTAGGAGGTTTATAGGCGGGTCAGTAGAGAGATGGGGACTAACAGAAAGGGATCTCGAGAGAAATGTGTGAAAGTGACACAGAAATACAAATCTGATGCACGGTTAGTCATACTGGTCTTGACCTGATATTTCACAGTCAATGGAAAACGTGAATTTCATGCGGCCTATGTTGAACAAAATACCATCAGTGTTTAGTTCGTTCAGCGAGTTGTGCTGTTGTCTGTTTACAGCTATCGCAAGATGGCGCTACGGTGGCATCCAGATAAAAATCCAGACAACAAAATTGAGGCCGAAACAAAATTCAAAAGGATATCTGAAGCCTACGAAGTTCTGTCCGACAGTAAGGAGGAGTTCACATGCTTTCAATTCATTCTCCTAGATTTTTAAATACACTGAAATTTTTAAATTATTTTAATATCAATAAGCGTTAGGGTGGTCCTGAAAACTAAAAGTTGTTATTTTCCTGATGGTACCATCCTCATCTGTTACCTTGCCTTAGAAATGAATAAGAGAATTTTTTCAAATATATTCATTGATGTTTAGAGGTCGCTCTATGCTCACAACTTTTCTCTATTTTCGAAAATATTGCTATTAATAATGGCGAAAAAGTAACAAATCAGCATATCAAACAAACGTCACAGACTATATAAAATAAATTAAAAAACTGAACAAAGTGGAGTTTTTGTGGACTCTAAGAGACTGAGTGATGAGCATACCTATTAAATATTGACATAAGGTCAGTCATTTAGTCTTAAAGTAATAGAAAGTTAGGCCTACTGCAAAGGCTTCAATTTAGCAAACAATAGCTGTGCCATGATTTTAGAGAGTTTTTGACTGCTGGAGTCCCAGGAGTAGCACAGACTTCTTTGCATGCGGGAACTTAGCTCGGTGTTTGATGCAGTAGTATCGAAGCACATTGCTTTGACTATGTCTGCCAACCCCCAATCCTTCAACACACTCACAACAGCTTCACTGGTTCCTTCGCCTGTGCCACGATTTAATTTTGGCACTCCAAGTAACTGGTCCACTTCATATCCTGAGACCAGTATTGGCAATCTATCAACCGACTCCGTTCCAGTAATGTCAGGAAGAATTTTTCCATCCCAATGTACAGTTAGAGGTACTGGTACACCTCGCTGACTGAATCTGAGTTTAATGCTGCCATTGATCTGACGCCGATTTGCAATCCTGGTTCTGCGAATTGAGGTTCGACTGATTGCAAGCACCGCAACATCATGCCCCAGGCTTTGTGCCGTCGCTGCAAGTAAATATGTAGCATCTCGGGCACTCACATTTTTGCGGTCGAGAGCTGACGCTAACTCCGGTGAAATCATGTTTAAAGGTTTTTGCCTCTTTATGGTATTGGAATGTTTTTGCCTCTTTATGGTATTTGAAACATCATATTCAGCGTCATCATCATCAGAGGAAGAGGAGCAAGAGGAGACGATACTGCCTGTCTCTGTATCTAACAGGTGTACTGAATATGACGTGGCATTGTCACACCTTTTCTTGCGCTCTTTCTCCAGGTGATGCAGTTTGTGTTTTGCCATCTTCCTTCTCTTCCTACGTTCTTCTTTGCCAGCCAGTATTTTGTCCACTCCTGCCATGTATCCTTTCCTATCTGTACGCTGATCAGTTAAGAATGAGCGATCTTCAGGGATTTTAATGAGAATCATGGCACTTGCATGCGCTATGTCAAACAGTTTATCAGTGTCCACCTGAAAATTAGTTTCATTTGTCATTTGAGCTGTGGTAACTCGTTTTGAGTTCTTCTTCAGTTTGATCCATGTGTCAAACACTTGCTCCAGTTTCTCAATAGCATTTCTCTCTATGGTCGTTTTGATGCTAGCCATATTCCACCAGTTTAGCACTTCCCGGACAGCACACCTTGCACTTTCTCTAACCGTCTTTTTTAAGACCTTATGCTGGTAAAAGAAAACCGACAAAACCTGGCGCGTTGTTGGAAGTTTCAGCCCTGGTAGCTTGTCATAAACGTGGCCAACGAGCCATACTTCAGATGCGTTCCGCATCTGAATTATTGCTGATTTGCTTGCACTAAGTGTACTTGCCACTGAAATTAAGTAACAATAGAGTCAATGTCACTATGATAATAAACAATAGCGTTAAAGCCAAGTATTTCAAATTGGATAAAACTTTGACGTCATTTAGCAACAAAATTACAAATAAATCATTTCCTATTTCTTTTTTGATTAACAATCTACTATTCTACAAATTAATTTAGAAGTAATTAATTATGGTTGTTAACTTTTGATACTTACTTTGAAGCAATCGCAGGTGTGCATTAATTTGAGAATATTTTTTTGCCGCCTATTCAATGATTTGTCGTATGTTTAAAATTTAAAAACAAACTGTCATTTTGCAAAAGAAAGTGACGTCATAAAACGAATGAAATAAGTAAGTAGATTAAATTAAAATGCAAGTATATAAATTATATAATATCGCAAGTAAGTAACTTGAAATGAATTATTAAAAAGACTAGAAAATGTTGCAAATTCTTGAAAAGTTGACAGTAATTGACCTTGTAGAGCGACCTCTATAGTTAACGGAATTTCAATAAAATTTGGCAGGAATCATTGTTACATGAAGCATAACAGAAAAAAATGGTACCATAATGCATCGGGTAAATTTTATTTTTTACATGGATTTGAGGACCACACTAATAAGCGTATACTGAAAGTGATTGGGAAACAAATTTGGAGAATTAAACATATAGGCTTCGTCGATTTTAGTTCCTTTGGTTCCTCTCTTTGGAATACGCTGTCTCCATCTACGCAATATCAAATTATTCTAGCTGGTTATTTTTCCTTATTTTCTTTTCTCAAAACATTGCTTCTCTCATGGTCTTGCGCACTGGGAGCGCCTATGAACGGTTTAACGTATACCAGAGGCACTTAATAAGCGTTATAATACAATACAATACAAAATGTGAATGTTGGCGTTGTTGTTGTTGTGTAGAGGAGAAGCGAACTGTGTACGACAAGTACGGCAAAGAAGGTCTGTCTGACAACGGACCGAGCGCCAGCTACAACGCGTCGTCGTCGTCGTTCAACTCGAATCATTTCGCAGGACCGACGTTCCACTTCAGTTTCCGAGATCCACAGGAAGTGTTCCGCGAGTTCTTCGGCGGAGATCCATTCGCCGACTTCTTTGCCAACACAGGTTATTTACTTTAATTTATTATTGTTGTTTTTGGTGTTGTTCTTGTTGCTGCTCCTGTTGTTGTTGTTATTGTTATTATTACTGAATTATTATTATTATCTTTGCCTGAGGAGGCTGAGGTACATGTGATCACTTAGGATTTAAACAGTTATGGACAGCATTGTTCTGGGATTGTTAGTCTTAATTTAAGACATTGTCTTAACTTGCCTTTTTCCCTGGGGTTCAACGCACTGGGAGTGCTTCTGAAAGGCTCTTGCTGCGAGAAGCGCTTTATAAATGGCCAGATACATTACAATACAATAAAGTAAGTCATGACCTGTTCATGTTTTAAAAATAATTTCTTTCATGTTGAGGTGCAACTTTCTAAGTTTGATTGTTTTTCTGATTTTGACGAACTATTTATTGTTCAGGTTTTCCGAACTTTGGATCGAGTTTATTTGGTCATGATCTGTTTGCGTTCGATCCGTTTGGCGATCACTTTTCGATGGCTGGACCGTCGTCGATGCTGACGGGAAATCCACGGCCAACAAATTCCAGGTTAGTGAATTGTCTTGGAACCATTGTTACAGTTGCACTTAGTTCAGATCCCTTGTTGCACATCATACATTTTCTTTTTTCTGGGTCTTTCGCACTGGGAGTGCCTCTGATTGGTTTGTACTATGGTAGACACTTTATAAATTTATAGTTGCAATACAAATTTATACATACAATACTAAATTCTTGAAATGAATTAATGCAGACTTTTTGAATTTTGCAGACTTTTTCATTGACATTAATAAAAAACTTTCAGGCTGTTTTCATTGTCTTATTCTTGTTTCTATGTCGTGTCTCTCGTAGCAGTCGTAGAAGTCGAGGCAGTGAAGCGCGTCAGAGGCTGCAGCCGTACGCACGACCGCCTGTCCACCAGACGAGTCGTGTGGCCGCAGTTGGATCACCATTCACCGGTCTATCACTATTCAGCACTCCAATGTTTATGCCGGACCAGTGAGTCATTTCGCCAGCTCTCTTCCCGCTATTTATTTAAGCTAATTCACTAATTAGTGCTTCATAGATCCATTCATTCTATACACTTATAATGATATGTAGCGCCCCTTCAAGAAAACTGCTCGGGAGCACTCCCATCCACAGCAAAAGAAAAAAGACATGGGATTTACGAAAGAAAGTTTGATGTGGCAGTTGTAATAAACGCGGATTTGAATGGAGGTCATTCCAGATGGACTCTATCACTAAGATAAATGATTGAAGATTGCAAAAGAGGTGGCATTAGTTTCTCGCCATTTATGACGTGAGGGTTTTGAAAACCTGCATCCAACCAACCTGGATAGTCGTAAGTTTAGTTTATAATTGGCAACCTGAATTTTATTGTTGTGTTCAGATGCTGAGAAACTAAACTGAAATGTATGCATCACATTCAGAGACAGCAAGGTTGTAGAAATTGAATTGTAAAGAAGATGTAACAATTCCTATGAAGTTTCGACAGGTCATAAGGTAAGTCAAGAGTAAAATAGGCAGTACTTAAAGTGACTTTCCATGGCCAATGGTGGCATTGTTGTCTTGTTGAATTTTGCAGTTTTGCGGCATTCACGGGGTCGTCGGCCGGTGGGGCGTCCAGAGGAGGAAACTTTTCTTCCAAGTCTATATCGACAAAATGCGTCAACGGAAAACAAATTGTCACAACTAAGTAAGAATTTGTTTCTCTGGACTTTTTTCTCGTTAAGAATACATTCGAGTGAGTGATCATTGTAATGTCTGGTAACTTTGATGATGCATTTTCGACGTGGCTTGCTTTTACAATGTGATGTCTTGTAACTTTTGTAATGCATTTTTTGACATGATTTGCTTTTGCATTGTAATGTCTGGTAACGTTGGTAACGCATTTTTTTAACGTGACTTGATTTTACAATGTTATGTCTGGTAACTTTGGCATAATTATGCATTTTTTGACACGATTAGCTTTTATTATTAATGTCTGGTAAGTTTGGTTACGCATTTTGAACATTACTTGCCCTTGCAATGTACCATCTGGTAGTTCTGGTAATGCATTTTGCGACGTGATTTGCTGTTAGAATGTCATTTCTGGTGGTTTTTTCTAATGCTTTCGTTGATGTGACGTACTTTTAGAATGGTTGAAAACGGCGTTGAGACTGTAACAGTCGAAGAGAACGGGCGACTCAAGTCAAAGACAGTTAACGGCCAACCGCAATCCATCCGGAATTGACGATTAATCCCGCCGGCTGTTTACGCAAGACGATGTTTTAACGACGAAATAATTGACTCTTAGTCCAGAATTTCTCTTACTTAGTCGGAATTTGTTCGTCTATTTCTCGAATGTGAAGCACGGTTTGAGTTCGACGTTTTAATTTCCGCGTATTCTGTTTGAACTCACTGACCATCACGGCTGCAAATAATTATTATGTTGATGTATAAAGTAAGGCTTGGGTTCGATTTTTATTTTATTACGCGTTGCGATTTTTCTGGGTTTGGAGGCGAACATGCCTAAGTTGGAAGTACCTGTGGTGGTTTGCGTTGAAGTATTGCTGGCCTTTGAAGCGTTGGCTTTTGTTTCACAGAGAATCTTTGAAGTTGCTGTGTAAATTTGTGTGTAAGAATTCTGTTGCCGTGAAGTCCTACTTTGTTACTACCTGAAGATTTGAGTTATTAAATTTAGAAATAACATTAATTTTAAAGGGCGTTGGGACAAGACAAGTCTAATCAAAATTTAGAGCACTGTGGCATGTTTTAATTTTGGTGAATATAATAATCCTGAGTGGTCGTTTTTTGTGGTTTTATTAAAAGTAGTTCGTTTATTCTGCTGTATAACTGACCAGATTAGCTCTAAACCAGTGGTTCCCAACCTTTTTGACTTTAGGACCACTTTTTTTAGTTGGAGGATATGAGGGCCAATTTATTTTAAATTTAATTGTTTATTTTATGCTTTATTTGACTTGTATTTTTACTAAAACTATCTAAAAATTGTTTAAAATTTAATCAAATAGATATTTTTATGTTATGTATAAATGTCCAAATAAAATAACTTGCAATATAAAGTTATTATGTATTCAACCCTGAAAATATTGTAATTTTTTCATATATTTTTAAAAATTCTTTAACAGGTCGTGGGCCATTTTTTGACGCCTGGCAGGACACTTTTGGCCCACGGGCCACAGGTTGGAAACCACTGCTCTAAACCATACTTATCTACAGAGGATATACGGCACCTCTTCAAGGAAACGCTAAAGCCATTTGTCTCAGTGAATTGTTTTTAACCTTTATTGACCCAACGTTCCCAAAGTGGAACATATTATTAAAAAATTTGCAAAGGCGGTAAAACCTACTGTAAGTCATCTTAATGATATTTATTTACTTAGCCAAAGATGGGTGCGTGTTTATTTACTTTTGTTTCAAGTATGTTGCTGCTAATAAAATAGTTATTTTGATGCAAATTTGGCAAAAAATTAGGTTTTTGCTAAAAAATATTGAAAATTATTTTTTGGTGCAAATGCATGATAATTAATTGCTTTTATTGTACATTTGGATTGAACTGTGTCTATTCTGTCTGGTTATGGTCAATTTTTTAAATAGTAGTGCTCTACGAGTGAGCAACACAGCTGATTTTAGGTATGTTCCACTTTGGGAACGTTGGGTCACTCTCACTAGTTGAAACGATACTTTTACGTTCTTTTGAAATTTGCCCTGCTCGCTACAAAATTTACGTTCATTGTAGTTTTCATTCTAATATGAACATGAATATTATTATTATTAATAGTATTATTATTATTTGATCCATTATTATTATTTTAGGCCTATTTTTATTATTTCATTATTATAGTAGTCTACTGGTTTGTTTCGGGATTTGAGGAGCTTGAAAAGTTGCGTTAGGCCTTCTGCAGCATGATGTTTTCAACGTAGGCTATATTTAAATTCTGATTAGCCTATATAATTACTCCGTTTTCCCGCAGGGTGGGTTGTGTGGGGACAGGGTATCATGGCGGGGCGTGGTGAGAATTGTGGGATGGTATGGTGCGGTGCGGTGAAAGGTGAAAACTAAGTGAAACATTATTTTTTGCTATGAATTTCATGTGTTGAGCCTTTCGCGGAGTGGAGTCATTGAGGGGTGGGAGATGGGGTGGGTAGGCCTGAATTAGAGTGGAAGTGGGTGGGGTCGGACGGTTGTGGTATGGGGTTGTAGTTGCTTGGCCCTTGGTGGGGTCAAAGTGGGAAGGAAGAGCCAAGGTGAAAAACAAAGTAAAAAATTGTTTTTCATGAATTTCCTATGTTGCGCATTTTAAGAGGTGGGTCGGAGTGGAGGGTGGGAATGGGGTGGAGTGGGCCGGAGTAGGGTGGAGGTGGGTTATAGATAGACGGTTGGAGTATGTGGTTGAAGTGGGTCGTGTGCGTTCGAAGTGAAGAGGAGGTTTGACCGAGAAACCAGAAATTACTCCAGACATGTGGGACTGTGTGGGGGCAAATTTGAGGAAAGGTGGATTAGGGTTGGGTTGGGTGGGTGGGGTGGGTGGGGAATTGTTGTGGGACTTTGTGGGATACGGTCAGCGTAGTGGTTTGGTGGGAACGGTATGAAAACAAATTGAAACATTATTTTTCATAAATTTCATATGTGAGCATTTCATGGGGTTTGGTGGGGTGGAAGGGTGGGGCGGAGTGGAATTTTGAGGGTGGGGTGTGTAAAATTTGGGGTAGAGGTGGGGTATTAACCTTTGTGATTCACACCTTTTAAAAAATTGTATATATGCATAATTTGGGAAAAGTTATACTTTTACTAATGCTTGATGCCTATACTAGTCAAAGTGACCCAACGTTCCACTTTGGGAACATATAAAATTATATAATTTTTATATGAACAGAAAATAAATTATTTTTTTAACTAATTGCCTCTATCTAGGTGGTAAACTGTATAATAACAAAGTTCAGAAGTAATAGAATGACTATTTCTGTGTCTGGGATAATAAAGGTTAAGTATTACATAAATGTTTTAATACAATACAATTACAAGTAACGTGGAGGAAGAAATTGTGACGAAGCAAAGAACAGTAAGAAAATTGATCCAGATTTAGAGTGCAGCCATGAAGCTCACAGGTTATTTTAAATGGAAAACGTTGAAACTGATGCGTGTTAGAAGCTTAGTTAAAAAAGACCAAGCTGATTACACGTGGGTGGGTGTAATGATTGAAAGCAAAAGTTGATTGGTAAAGAAAACGAGGAAGTGTTAGGTTGAATTTTTTGCTGTTTTGTGAGTGTATATATACACGTCTGACTTGTCAATTAAAAGTGGTTGATTTTATCGGGATTTTTATGTCTGCCTAGAGTTTAAATCAAGGACCCTAGAACCACCTAATATTGGTCGGATTTGGTCCCATACAACTGTACTATCTGAATCACCCTAGTGGTGGTGTTTATAGTCATGGCCTGCCAACATGCCTATGGACATTAGTTGGGATACATATATTTCTTGTATGTCATGTATATAATTATGTGCACTTGTTATAACGCCCTTCAAGATTTCCACTCAGAGGCGCTCCCGACTACACTGTGACTATTGAGTCGGAGTTTCACACCGACGCTCATGAGCAATTGCGAGTGAAAGACTTGCTCAGAACCCCTATGCTGCGGCTTGAGGGGGATTCGAACCAGCAACTTTCCGGCTCCAAGGCACCGAACAAACCTCTACACCACCGTATGCATCATATAAGGCTACCTAGTTCTTTTATATGATTTGTGATAAGCAGTCTGAAACTCTCAATCTTTGGATGGACATTCAGCGTACTACCGTATGGAACAGAGTGGTGAATATTAAACCCAACCAATCTCGTCAGTTGAAAAAAATAGTCCTCACCACACACACATTCGACTCTAAATTGAAGTCCAATTAAAGAATTCTAACCCTAATCCATTCAAACCTTTGCCCGTCCATGCTCTCTCTGGTCTCTCTTTTGCATTCTGACTGAGAAATAGCCATCGACCCTAATAATGATACGACGATTTCTATAGCACTGCACTAAGTCATTGCCGAAAAGAACTATAAACACGAGTGTAAAAAATAATTTTTAATACTTTCGTCATACAGTGACCAATTGTTGGTAAAATTTACAATGAAAACGAGTAAAGGCATTATAGGCCTACATAAGAAACGCTACAATTACAGTTATTAACATTTCCTAAATGAAGTTTCACGATCAAATCTGTCATTTCGATTTTACAGAATTATTATTATTGTACAGACCGACGGTTTAGAAATTAACTTTTTGAACTAAAATTGATAGTTTCATGATAATGATGGGGGGAGGGGGCGGGGCAAATAATTAGCGTTTAAAGTTGAGTCTGATAGGAGAAATGATTTTTACAGCATCTCAATTATTCAGACACATTTGCTTTGATAGCATCACATTGTCATAAGAAAAAGTTTTTAACATACCACTACACGTCTTTGAAGCATTGTATCGCTACTATGAGATGCAGCAGCACTTTGCCAGCATGCCCAAATGGAACCTGGTTAGAGCCCGTATGGGGGACCCCTTTAAAGCCCACATGGGACCTGCGTAGAGTCCATATGGATCCCATATAACGTCCGTGAACATACTGACAGGACAGCTGCGGCC
Source organism: Lumbricus rubellus (assembly GCA_945859605.1). Classification (NCBI taxonomy): domain Eukaryota; kingdom Metazoa; phylum Annelida; class Clitellata; order Crassiclitellata; family Lumbricidae; genus Lumbricus; species Lumbricus rubellus. Next base: position 47,086,805 of record OX243816.1, read on the forward strand.
TTAGAACGGGTAGAGGAGCAGGCCAAAGAAGGTCGTTTCGTGTCCAGCTGGTGACGAACAGGAGAAGGTTTCCTCGTCCATAGCCACCTTCAGCCGATCGTCTGCTCCCAAGGCCACGACCGCTCCGTGACCTACACCGTCCTCGCCGTTGTAGTTCATCACCTGGTGGTTGACCTTGAACAGCGTCCGGTCGTTCCTGACCAACCGGAAGACGAGGAACTGACCGGGACACAGTCCGGAGCTGATGTGGACGTAGTAGATTCCGGACGTGTGGATTGTGACGAGTCGAGAAGCGGGGTCGTACATTCCGTGATCGTTGTGAACAACCTGGTTGAACTTGAACGGATCCTCGCGATTGGCCGTCATGTTTCTCATGAGAATCCAAGCGGAGGAGACGCCACTCCTCGGTGTGTATGGAAAGGCGCCGAACGTGATCAGCTCGTACGGTTCCACATCAGTGATGTTCCCGGAAAGGACCTGAGGTTTGACGTTCGCTCCTGCCTCGCACGGCGCCAGAATCGTCCTCGACAGCGTCGTAACACCGTTGAAATTCTTACTCTTACGCAGCATCTGGAAGCGGTAGCGCAGTCCGGTGAGCTCGATCCCTGTCGGGTCTGACCCACTGACACCGACGGTCAACGTGAAAAGGTAGATCCCAGCGGTGGTGCATGTGTAGGTGGTCGTCGTCTGGTCGAATACCCCGGTCGTCGACTCCCCACCGACGCTCACAATAGACGAGATCGCCTTCTTTCCGGTCGTCATCTGCGGTGGTGTACCAACAGCGAACACCGTCCTCGCCCTCCCGTCGTTCGTCAGAGCGTCCGACACACTGAACACGTTCATCATCGTCTCCATCAGCTCGCTGAACGTCGCTCCGCTCTTGAGGGACATGGACAGCGTCGTGTCCTTCGCTAGCGTCACGATCCCCGACCGACATGCAGTCGTGTCTCCTCCGTGCACCTTCGACTGCCAGACGATCCCCTGACCTGGTTTGTCGCCTGCGACGAGCGACGCAGTGGCCGCCCGACCCATCGGAACCCCGATGCAGATCTCGGCAAAGTAGATGCCGTCCGTGGGAGCCGTGTAGCCCGTCAGATGAGCGGTTCTTGTGCCACCCGTCACGACCGAGTCGAAGTGAATCTTTGCCACAGGTGCGTTCAGGTGACCGCTGTGACCCGCACCGAAGGCGCTGTTCACACCTGTATTAATTATAACGACACCACATTAAAAGCACTGCACTATAAAATCTCGGATAACCTATCTCGTAATCGTAATCTCCAAACTTCTAAAGCGCGCCACTCGAAAGCCAAGCGTAGGGCGCCAGCTTATTCGTGAGCGCTGGTCTAAGTCTTATAGGCCTACTCTATAATAGATCTATAGGTTAACATAGGCCCTACTTCATTGACAGTTATCCGAATGGTCTAAGTTCAAATCGCCACATGTCTAGCAGACGTGTTTTTCTGCTCTATCTTTGAAACTCAGCCATACGAGTAGCCTACACTGTGGTATAGTCCTACATAAAGTCAGACGGTAACTTATAAGGAGAAAGCTGGTCACCCGTCTTCATTAGCCGAGGCTGTGAAAATTGAGTCGCTATAACACTTCATAATCATGTATGCCATTTCGAAGTTAGCCTGAGATAAAGCTACTACTGATACTACAGACCAACTCATTTTCTTTCTGTTGAGTGTCTCGAGATTATGATGTTGAGTCACCGATAACTTACCGCTCGTCGAGGCAGCTGTTGTTGCTGCTGGTGGTTGTGCATTTGAAGTTGCGGAATTGTTCGCAGGTGGTAAAGTGGCGTTTGCGCCGCCGCTACCTGGATTTGGAGTGGGAATGACCTTGGAGGCGGTGGAGTTGGTGGTGGAAGCGGTGGTGGTGGTTTTGGTCAGATTGGTTGGTGCATTGGTAGTCGCAACTGCACTTTTGTTCGGCGCAGGTTCAGATTCCTCCGAGGTATCCGACGCTGTAATCAGACAATAGACAAGCATAGGCTACAATAATCAACGAAGTATTTTGCTGCTGGAACCAATGTCCAGATTAATTATCAAATTAATTATCAGCTTAATTATCGGATTAATTATCAGATTAGGTCATCAACTTTTTTGGCCGGAAAAATAGTAGGCCTATGTCTTTTTGGAGAGTTAAACTCGATGATGAAAAAGTCATCAGATTTTTCGCTCGAAGATCCCCACAAAATTTTCCGAACAGGGTTCCCACATTTCTTGATCCGGCCCTGCATCAAAGCCTGGTAATCTAGGTTTAAAGTTGGTGTCATCCTTATAAAGGAGTTTATAAAGAAGTTTCTCAAATATAGCTGTTTGAGGCGCAGGTCAAAAGGGCGCTGAGCTATAGGATAGAACAAACAAACTGTGGTGGAAAGCTGGAACTCAAACGAATAGCCTAGATTATGCTTAATAATAGGCTAGCGGTACGGAATCAATGAGTCAAGCAAATTTAAGTTTAATTTACATGAAAGTTTAACTGGAAGTCGTTAGCGAAACAGACCTGAACCTGAAGCGCGTCATCTAACCGGCTCTGTTTTTAAGAATATACCTATGAAACGATCCTATTAACTTATTAAGTCGTGGTTGGACGGGAGCGCTTCTGCTCGAGCAGCCTACTTTGAAGAGGCGCTATATAAAATATCTCAAATAATTTTTTTAATCTGTTTATTGCTGGACTTACTGTTGTCTGAAATATCTCAAATAATTTGTTTAAAATTTGTTTATTGCTGGACTTACTGTTGTCTGAAATATCTCAAATAAATTTTTTTAAATTTGTTTATTGCTGGACTTACTGTTGTCTGCAGGAGAAGCTTCTGGAGATTCAGTGACCGGTTCATTCATCGGTAAACCTGTGATGCATATCACACAATGCAAATATTAATATAGGCTATGGATGAGATTTGGGTGGCCAAGAAAATGTGCGTATCTTTTAAGTTAATTATGGTGGGAAACCATATCACTCATCGCCTGTGGGTTGCATAATTATATACATACAGCATCATCATCATCATCATCATCATCATCATCATCATCATCATCATCATCATCATCATCATCATCATCATCGTCGTCGTCGTAGTCGTCGTCGTCGTCGTCGTCATCATCACCGTCATCGTCATCGTCATCTTTATTGTCATCACCGTCATCGTCATCTTCATCATCGTCATCTTCGTCGTCGTCGTCGTCATCGTCATCGTCATCGTCATCATCATCATCATCATCATCATCATCATCATCATCATCATCATCATCATCATCATCATCATCATCAAAGAGACTAATTTAATTCAATTATAGGCCTAAATCCTGTAAGTCCGAGAAGAACCTCAGTGGGCCTGATCATCTAAAGTTTTCTAAACCTTTATAATTATCATAATCGTAGTCTAAGCTTCATTTGCTGGCACCAATCACGTGACCTATAATTAATCAGGAGATTAGTAATTAAGGTTCTTACTTTCATTCTGCTTCTCTTCTTCTTTCTCCGGACGTTTAGTGGATTCTTCAGTTTCCTCTGAATCTGTTTAATACATCGCCAAATAAAAATGATATAGGAATTATAAACCTAGGCCTGTAAATATCGAAGCGGACATTACAGGCTTATAGAACGTGCATTGCAAACAAACGCTGATTTGTTACAGGTAGCCTAGGCCTCATTTAAGCGATAACTAAAAGTTGTTAATTTAACTGGAAATCCGATAAATCAGAGAAGTTACAAATTGTGGAATAAATTTGTCATCTAAAATAGTAGCAGTAGCAGTAGCAGTAGTAGTAGTAGTAGTAGTAGTAGTAGCAGTAGCAGTAGCAGTAGTAGTAGTAGTAGTAGTAGTAGTAGTGGCAGTAGTGGTAGTGGTAGTAGCAGTAGTAGGCTAGTTGTTGTAGTTGCAGTAGTAGTAGTAGCAACAGCAGCTGCCGCGGCAGCAGCAGTAGTAGCAGTATAGTGGTAGTTGTGGTAGCAGTTGTAGTAGTAATAGTTATCGCAAAAGCAATAGTTGTGTAGTAGCCTTACGGTATTAGCCGTAATAGTAGCAGTACTGCAGTAGCCTATAGAAATATCTGACTGTTGTAGGCTAATTCTGGCTGCAGATAAACAGTGGACTCACCTTGATTCGGTTTCTCTGGCTTTTGCGGTGGTATCCTGGAAACTAAATAAACAGAATTAAGAATTGAAAAGAAATATATAGATACAGTCAAAATGACCCACATTGAACTCTGATCATAATAATTATATACAACTATGCATGTATTTGTATGTGTGTGTATGTGAGTATGTAGGAATATAATATGCATGATTTTTGCACATCCAGAATCAGTGCGCATGTCTATGCATGTATAGACTACATGTATGTGTATAATATATACACAAATATTTTTACAAGACTTAGTGTGGATGTATGCATGATTGTATGTAGGCCTACTATTATGTCAGTTAATATTGACATTCCATCTTTCTAGAACCTGTTAAAGTCGAGTCTCTCCGACTCCAACGTAGGATCGTGTGCTCCTATAATTAAAGCCATCCGGCCCGCATCAGTTTATCCACGAGACAACTTACTAGCCTATAGTTATAGTGACATTATGACATAACGTCTTATTTTAATGCACAATGCAATCTTATCGTCATCATCATCATCATCATCATCATCATCATCATCATCATCATCATCATCATCATCATCATCATCATCATCATCATCATCATCATCATCATCATCAACATGGTCGTCGTCGTCATCATCATCATCATCATCATCATCATCATCATCATCATCATCATCATCATCATCATCATCATCATCATCATCATCATCATCATCATCATCATCATCATCATCATCATCATCATCATCATCATCATCATCATCATCATCATCAACATGGTCGTCGTCGTCATCATCATCATCATCATCATCATCATCATCATCATCATCATCATCATCATCATCATCATCATCATCATCATCATCATCATCATCATCATCATCATCATCATCATCATCATCATCATCATCATCATCATCATCATCATCATCATCATCATCATCATCATCATCATCATCATCATCATCATCATCATCATCATCATCATCATCATCATCATCATCATCATCATCATCATCATCATCATCATCATCATCATCATCATCATCATCATCATCATCATCATCATCATCATCATCATCATCATCATCATCATCATCATCATCATCATCATCATCATCATCATCATCATCATCATCATCATCATCATCATCATCATCATCATCATCATCATCATCATCATCATCATCATCATCATCATCATCATCATCATCATCATCATCATCATCATCATCATCATCATCATCATCATCATCATCATCATCATCATCATCATCATCATCATCATCAACATGGTCGTCGTCGTCACTGAAAAATGAAAAGCGTCGAGTTTTTGTCGTCGTTAAATCAAAACGTACGCACTTATAATTATATCCAGGTGAATGTAAGCCTACATGTACATGTATGCATTTAAAAGCACAGTCATATCTTACCGTTCGAATGACATCCCTCCCTGCTTATCATCTCATAATGAGTCGAACCCTCAGTCTCCTCCAGCCTTCCCGTCTTAGCGTTGAACCAGCAACCAGCCTCAGGACCCGTGCCAGTTCGAAAGTCGATTCCGGAGCACCTCCGTTCGTTCACGCAGTGATCCTGACAGTCGGCAAGAGTCTTGTCGGTGGTGGCATTGCCACCGACGATGCTCTGGTTGACGAATGGCTCCGACCACTCCCCTCTACAGCCGTCGAAGGTACCTACATGTGCAATTTTGTGCATGTGCAGCGAATTATACCAGATTAAGCTTAGAACTGCATTTCGTGCTCGATTATATAATATTTCATTCAGTTGTATATAGCGGTAGAAGTAAACAAGAAAAGTGTTTGATTAATTATTAAACTTATCTACATGTAGTCTAAATGCATCTCGATCTGTTTTTAATCGTAGCCTATAAAATTATACATGTATAAGCTCGTGGAAACGAGTGACAATAAATAATTTATTGTCTACATTGAGATAAACGAAAATAGATATATACTGTAACAGATCAATCGCAAATAATGTGTCATTGTATCACTTCATTATTAAATTTTTCTCTCAGAAAAACTGAGCAGAGGTATTTCCGAAATGACGTACCGGTAGCGAAGCCATGTTTAATATAGACGTCTTTGGGGGGGGGAGGGGTGAGTCCCCAGGAATGAGAATCTCCCCAGGAAAATCGGGAGGTATAATAATTAGATGTTAATGAGCTGATCCCTTCGCAGCAGTCGGGCTTCCGGAGGTACCACTCCACAGAGACCCTTTTGCTCAGGCTGCTTTCTGACCTGTACTCTGCTATGGACCATGGTCAGGTTACACTCTTGGCTCTCTTTGATGTTTCTTCTGCATTTGAATCTGTGGACCACTCCATCCTCTTACAACGTCTTTCTACATCCTTTGGGCTAGTTGGCCAGCCTCTAGAATGGCTGCGTTCCTTCTTATCCGACCGTTCAAACTGTGTGGTTATTGGTTCCTCTAGGTCCCTCTGGGTTCCTGCTCCCCTTGGTGTACCTCAGGGCTCCGTACTTGGCTCTCTATTATATCTTCTCTACACGGCTGATCTCTGTCCTCTACTTGAGTCCCAGGGGCTCCTTCACCAAATCTTTGCTGATGACACTCAAGCTTACATACATTCTAGCCCATTTGACTCAGTTAACACTGTGCGCCTGATGTGCGTGACTGTTGACGTCCTTTCCTCTTGGATGGCGTCAAACCGGCTTCTCTTAAATCCCAGTAAAACGCAATTCATTTGGCTGGGCGGCCGTCGGCAACTTGAGAATATTGATCTGCCTCTGCTAGCTCAACTGTTTCCGGATGTTACTTTCTCCTCCACGGTCCGTGACCTGGGTGTCACCCTTGACTGTGAACTCGGTCTCACCCAGCATGTTAACCTTGTCGCTCGAACCTGTTATTATCAGCTTCGTCAACTCCGAGTGATTGCTCGCTCTCTCTCTCTCTCTCTCTCTCATGATGCGCTAGTTGTGCTTGTTCACGCCTTTGTAACTAGTCGTATTGACCATTGCTGCTCAATCCTTGTCGGCCTTCCCCTTGGGGTTCTGGGACGGTTAGATCGGGTTCTACGCTCTGCTGCCCGACTCATCGGGCGAATTCCTAAATTTTCGCCTGTCTCTGCCTACATGCGTGATGTGCTGCATTGGCTGCCAATAGCCCAACGCATCCATTACCGCATTGCTGCCCTTGTTTCTCGCTGTATTCTTGGTTGTGCTCCATCCTATCTGCGCGTCCTCTGTCGTCCTGTCTCTGACATTGAAGCGCGTCGGGCCCTTCGCTCCGCTGCGAAAGGACAACTGCTTGTTCCACGGGCTCGCTTAGCTACCAGACAGCGCCGAGCCTTCTCGGTTGTGGGACCGTCAATCTGGAATGACCTCCCCTCAAACCTCCATTTCCTCCACCTGTCTAGTCAATCTTTATTTCTCAAGTCTCTTAGATCTTTTTTCTTTGGTCGTGGCTGGGCTGGGAGCGCCTCTGAGTAGTTTCTTGAAGAGGCGCTATATAAATTCTAATAATGAATGAATGAATGAATTGTAGAGAGGTATAATTGCACACATGTACAATGTAGGTTTATATAACGATGGCATTCCCATCCAGGTTTCTTTAAGAGGCGCTATATAAATCCTGGGAAGGAATGAATAAACGAATGAGTGAACGATCGAACGATCGAACGAACGAACGAACGAACGAACGAACGAATGAACGAATGAATGAATGAATGAATGAATGAATGAATGAAGAAACGAATGAATGAATGAACGAAGGAACGAACGAATGAAAGAACAAATGAATGTAGTTTCTTATTGGTCTGACCTAGGACTCCACAGCCTGCCCCGTGTCTGCCTTTCAGGGAGTAATGCTCCATTCCTTTATTGGGAACCTCCTTTCCAGAATCAAGCAGCAACCAGCAGAACGCATCCGATTCGCTTTTCGAGTCGATGTCAATTCCGACGCAGAAGCTGTCACGTGCGCAGTGTTCCTGACACTCGGTCAGAGTCATCGCTAGAGTTGGAGCGCCATCTGTGTAGCTTAGATCGGGAATCGGATCAGACCAGAAGCCGCTGCAGTTGACTGTTGGAAAATAAACAAGCAAATGAATAATTTATTAATTATCAGCAGATTAACCAGTTGATCAGTTCTGCCAAAGTTGCAAGAAACGTTTAAATTGTCGCTGTTTAAATTCTTGTTTGCATCAAAATCCCGTTTCTTCCCGTATTTTGTATGTTTTTGTATGTGACCCTATTTATTTATTTAGGCATAGGCTTCATTATAACAGACCTGAAAATTTAGACGCTTTACATTGACACGCGGATTTTACTGAAGAGTTTAAGATCTACACGTATTATAGACTGACCTGTAGACTGCACAGTTTGCTTCGGATCTAGATCAAATCAAATCAAATCAAATCAATACTTAATTGGTCCGTTTGCAGCAACAAGCACGCAAAGTCAGACTGTCCAGACACAAAGATTATAAGCAGTAGCCCTATTACAGGTATCACCAATTAATTGATGCTAGAACATTGATTTATTAGATAACTTAATTAGGTAACTTACATAGCCTATATATTCCTAAGGCATAATTTAGGCCTATTTAATGTTCACATTCTCTTCTGCTAGCCGGTGGCTCGAGAGGTGTGAAGTTAAGAAAATGTAGGCCTATTTAACATAGCATATTAAATATAGGCTTAGTGAATATGAGTTCTCTGAAAAACTTCACAGCAATCACAATGCATGATTTCCACTATTCCAGATTTTAAAACATTAATATAATCTAAAACTTTTCAATATACTTGAGGTTCAAAACATTAGGCCTAATATAATCTAAAATTTTAAATATAGCCTACTTGAGGTTCCAAGAGTTATACTTGAGAGACTAACTTGTTTGATTTGAGGCTTTCCCAGGCTTCTTGCGCACTGCAAGCATATTTTACACATAGGTTAATATACAACAACAAAATAAGAGTTGGGCTTTATACAGAATGCAAAAGATCAGCCATTTATAGTAAACTCTGATCAATGTGATCATGTTGTATTGTACCGTAGGCCTATATACTGTGCTGCATTATCATGTAGGCCTATTTGCATCGCAAATCCCTACTTGCCACGTAGCGTTTGGCTTGTCGTAAGACTTCTTTCTTAATACATAGGCTACACATTACACACGGTTTTCTGTATGAAAACTTCATAGCTTTCAGATCTCTTGTACAGCAATGTTCTTCGCTCTTTTGAAGGGCTCCCAAAAAGTTAAAAGTCCAGTTACATACACAAATAGGTCTACACATCTATTCTTAATGACGATGGTCGGCTTATACTGTAGCCTGTAGGCACAGTAGGCCACACTACAAAGTTATAATCAGAATTCCCTTAAATGATTTCCAATAGTTAATTTAACAGCGGATACAGCAGCTCTAAACAAATCTCTCATGCGTAACTGCCATCATGTCATGATGGCGCGGACCCATTCTATCTTAGGTCCTTCTGCTGCTCTGCACCTTCGTCTCCTCCTTGTATACCTGCAGAAACCTCGTTTCGTTCTTCGACTCATGGCCTTACTGTTGTTGTCCCATGCATGCATTCTTCTGTTATGGTTCACTCTAAGTACCTTATTGGCCCGTATTGGCCCGTCAACTCAGGGCCGGATTTGAACAGAGTGAGGCCCTAAGCAATTTCAATTATGAGGCCCCACTTAAGAAAAAACAGACAAAATGCATATTCCGAAATCTACGTATATTTATATTTCGGCAAGAATTCTTTTAATAAATCCCGCAACAGCTAGTGTCTGAAGAAAATACAAGATAAGAAATGGACTATAATAACAGTGTCTGCAGAATTCATGTTGGAATTAAGCATGCGAAAGATAGATTTCTGGTTCCTAGAGTTAACACTTTACACTGCGAACCGTCTTAAAAAGAACTAAAGTAAAAATTCAGTGCATTTTATAATTTAGAAACTCATTTTTGGAGGCCCCCCAGAATCCGGAGGCCCTAGACAGTTGCCTAGTTGGCCTACAGGTAAATCCGGCCCTGCGTCAACTGCCTTTTGTCTTTCTTCAGCGTTCACTAACAAGTTACAACCATTGCATAGCCTACAGTACGGTAGTAGCTAGGCCTATAGTATACATTATCACATTTTAAGTTGTTCCATAATAATTATGGAATTATTCTCTACAGCAGTGTATGACATTACACTTTATTACATTCACTTGCGTTGATTGTATTGCATTGCAAGTCATCACATATATTATAGGCTACTCTATCAAAAGTAATTTCGCAGATATCAAATGACGGTTGTGACTTATTGACAGTTATTGTATTATTTGCAGAAGGAAATAGTAATAATAATTATTATTACTATAGACTAAGGTCATAACTTTACCGGATGAAGATTCTGTAGTCGCAGCTTCAGCCAAAGGATTACCAGCGACATTGTTTGTCAACATCTCTGGCCCAACAGTTGCAGTGTTTATTAACCTGTTTGGTTCAGCAGCGACACCATTGTTCGATGCCTGTGCTTCAGCAGAGTTAGCTTTATTCGACCCTTGTGGTTCAACAGCATTAGCTTTACTCGACCCTTGTGGTTCAACAGCATTAGCTTTATTCGATCCTTGTGGTTCAGCAGGGTTAGCTTTATTCGACCCTTGTGGTTCAGCAGCGTTAGCTTTATTCGACCCTTGTAGTTCAGCAGGGTTAGCTTTATTTGACCCTTGTGGTTCAGCAGGGTTAGGATTTGATGGCACCTGTGGTTCAACAGCGTTAGCTTTATTCGATCCTTGTGGTTCAGCAGGGTTAGCTTTATTCGACCCTTGTGGTTCAACAGCATTAGCTTTATTCGATCCTTGTGGTTCAGCAGGGTTAGCTTTATTCGACCCTTGTGGTTCAGCAGGGTTAGGATTTGATTTCACCTGTGGTTCAACAGCATTAGCTTTATTCGACTCTTGTGGTTCAGCAGCATTAGCTTTATTCGACCCTTGTGGTTCAACAGCATTAGCTTTATTTGACCCTTGTGGTTCAGCAGCATTAGCTTTATTTGACCCTTGTGGTTCAGCCGGGTTAGGATTTGATGGCACCTGAGGTTCAACAGCATTAGCTTTATTCGACTCTTGTGGTTCAGCAGCATTAGCTTTATTCGACCCTTGTGGTTCAACAGCATTAGCTTTATTTGACCCTTGTGGTTCAGCAGGGTTAGGATTTGATGGCCCCTGAGGTTCAACAGCATTAGCTTTATTCGACCCTTGTGGTTCGACAGCATTAGCTTTATTCGACTCTTGTGGTTCAGTAGCGTTAGCTTTATTCGACTCTTGTGGTTCAGCAGCGTGAGCTTTATTCGACCCTTGTGGTTCAGCAGCGTTAGCTTTATTCGACTCTTGTGGTTCAGCAGGGTTAGCTTTATTCGACTCTTGTGGTTCAGCAGGGTTAGGATTAAGAGACGTTTGTGTTTCAGAAGCGTTAGGGTTAATAGGCGGCTGTGGTTCAGTCGTGTTAGGGTTAGCATACGCTTGTAGTTCAGTCGTGTTAGCTATAGTCGGCCTTTGTGGTTCAGCAACACTAGCGTTCATCATAAATGTCTGCTGTTCAGTAGAGGTGGCGTTCATCATAAGTGTCTGCTGTTCAGTAGAGGTGGCGTTAGTTGTCGTCTCCGATGCAGACAGCAGCGTAGTAGAATTCGTTCCATTCCCAGCTTCAAGTGTCGTCAGCATATAATATGTCAAACAATCAAAACAGATCTTGTCAAACAATCAAAACAGATCTTGTGAAACAATCAAAACCGATCTTGTGAAACAATCAAAACAGATCTTGTGAAACAATCATCATCATCATCATCATCATCATCGTCATCGTCATCGTCATCGTCATCGTCATCGTCATCGTCATCGTCATCGTCATCGTCATCGTCATCGTCATCGTCATCGTCATCGTCATCGTCATCGTCATCGTCATCGTCATCGTCATCGTCATCGTCATCGTCATCGTCATCGTCATCGTCATCGTCATCGTCATCGTCATCGTCATCGTCATCGTCATCGTCATCGTCATCGTCATCGTCATCGTCATCGTCATCGTCATCGTCATCGTCATCGTCATCGTCATCGTCATCGTCATCGTCATCGTCATCGTCATCGTCATCGCCATCGCCATCGCCATCGCCATCGCCATCGCCATCGCCATCGCCATCGCCATCGCCATCGCCATCGCCATCGCCATCGCCATCGCCATCGCCATCGCCATCGCCATCGCCATCCCCATCACCATCACCATCACCATCACCATCACCATCACCATCACCATCACCATCACCATCACCATCACCATCACCATCACCATCACCATCACCATCACCATCACCATCACCATCACCATCATCATCATCATCATCATCATCATCATCATCATCATCATCATCATCATCATCGTCATCATCATCATCATCATCATCATCATCATCATCATCATCATCATCATCATCATTGTCATCATCGTCATCATCGTCATCATCATCATCATCAGCACTGAGTAAAGTTATTGAGAAGTTAGTCATAAAATCGAGTACACAATGTCATAATCAATAATAAAACCTTTTCTAATTGGCTGACAGACTCCTCTGACGTAAAGATCGTAATCGTCCGATTCTTTGGTCTCGTAGACCTGAGTCATGCTGAGCACACACAGCGGTGCATCCGTCGGTGGTCCATTCGGTTTTGAGAACATAAATCCAAAGCAGGATTTGATGTTGAAGCAAGCCTCCTGACAAGATTCAAGTGTACGAAGGTCGAACTTCTTCAGACCAGACACCGTCGGCTCGAGATTGTCAAATTTGACGAATTGGTCTTGACACGGGGTCGCTGAATCACAAAGAGAGAGATACTGACTTCAGTAGAAACACGATGATGGTTGATTCGGAAATTATTATAAAGATTATGTAGATTTTGGAGCAACGGAGCGGAGTGGCATTGCGCAGTTTTAACGGTCTGCGGACAATTCGGTGCGGACATTTTCGAAGTAGGACAATTCGGAGCGGACAATTTGGAGCGGGTCGAAGAAATTCTTATAAGGTGGATTGATGAAAACATTGTTGCTTAAGTAGAAGTTTGATCGATGGAAATAGAAGTTGGATTTTTGAGAATAAATTTTGTCCACTAATACTGCTATACGAATTGACCGATCCAAATTTTCCGGTTTAAAATTGTCCGGCTCTGAATTGCACGGCTACGAATTGTACGGCTTAGAATTGTCCGGCTCCGAATTGTACGGCTTAGAATTGTACGGCTAAGAATTGTACAGCTAAGAATTGTAGCCTACGGCTTAGAACTGTACGGCTTAGAATTGCACAGCTAAGAATTGTAGGTCTACAGCTAAGAATTATAGCCTACGGCTTAGAATCGTCTGAATTGTTTTCATTAATTAAATACCGGAGCATATTAGTTCGTATCGAGTGCAGCAGTCGTTCCACTTGCGAAAGCTGTTGGCATTAGGTCCATGATGGTAGCAAGTCGAATCTCTCTTTCCCACGTCAACAGCCACGCACTCTGGATAGACGTCAACACAAGCGGCTATGCATTCATCAGTAGACATCGTTCCCTTATCGGCTCCATAGTCAGCATTCACAAAGTCCAGGTTGATGACAAACGTGCAGACTGAACAGAAGGAACAACAATATTCCAATTCAGAAGAAAGCATATTAGTTTTATTGTAGGCTAGTTATTTTTTATTGCTCCCAAAGATTGGACGTAAGGCAATTTTTATAGGCCTACAGTTGAAAAGCAACAAATGCGATAAGAGAAAGTGGTCAATGGTAAAGGCAGTGCTTGGAAGCAATGAATATCCCGGAGCGAAAAAAATCCCGCCAGATAAGGGGCCCTAAGTGTAATTAGGTTGTAAGATGCTATGATATCAACAATTGGTTATTGATAAAGCAGTATGGTGATAAAAACAAGACTAAACGACAATTAATTTCTGCATGACTAGATATTAGCCTATATTTTGTTTGCTATACATGTAATTAATCACATACGCAGCGACGTACAATCAGAATCGAGCAGAAATAGTTCGCAAGCACAGTGGAATGGAGGCAAATAAAAAGAAGCAGTTCATGTCACTGTTTGAACTCCCAAAAGTTTGACTCGATTACTATGTTTACATTAAATTGCATTCGGAGTTTACGATTACTCTCTGAGTTCTCAGGCTGTTGCTGTTCGTGACATGTAGTCAACCGACAGTGCACTAAATCTGTGATCCAACGATTGTGAAGCCGAGCCTCCGGAACCGACTCTCTGTGTTGATCCAGGGCAACTTATCTAGGCACACATGCCACTGTCACCAGAAAAACCAATCAGTTCAATTTCCCCAAACCTCAAAGGACCCAAAATAGACGACAGTTTTAGTCAGACTCTCTTACGCAAATCTGCTGACATCCAACATAATAATTTATACTGATAACTGCTTTATGGTTCGATTCTTTGCGAGCTTCTTCAGATGTCACAATACAAATGAACGCATTTGCAAGTCACTTAAATTCTTAAAACTTCCAGATAGTAGATGGCAGTTTCAGACTGCTTGCCTAAGATTACATGCAACATAGACTTACGATCAGACGAGTTGAATGACGCATCCAAAGAATTATTGGAAACTGAAAAAGTAATTTACAGTATATTGTATAATAGTCGAACCGAAATAATAATGACAATGATGATGAAGACAACAACGACAACGATGACGACGATGATGACGATGACGATGACGATGACGACGATTATGATAATGCTGCTGCTGATAATCTTTGTTTCTCATTTAAAGCTAGGCCTAGGCCTACATGATCGGAGTATGATCACAAGCTAATTTGAAGCTATTATAGGAATCGAATTGAGCTGTTTCAGCCTTTGTAGCAACTACTAGTAAGAACATGCCTCGTCTGCCGCATGTGTAAATTATTATCAACTTAAGCGATATCTTAATTTATTATTATTATTATTATTATTATTATTATTATTATTATTATTATTATTATTATTATTATTATTATTATTATTACACTGTCATTTTTAAAGCGTCTAAAAAGAATCTTGGCTGTATAAATCGAGTGACTTCACATATCTTCGTTTCGTCTTATTATTTATTTACAGAATCCACTAAAAAAACGCATGAGTTTCTATGAAGAGAAGATATCCTACTTTCTCCAAATTCCATATTATATAGCCTAAACCTGAGCGTTAGGCCTATCTAATTTATTTTCATCTGTCAAGTGATTTTGTACTTATTTTGATTTTGTTCCATTTAATATTTGTCTACTGCATCAATTATAGATAAACTTTTATATGGAGCGAAAAATCCTACTTGGCCCAAATTCAGTTGGTAGGGTAGAGTTCTCCGCAACTGGTCCTTCACCTGGTACGGTAGAGTTCTCCGCAACTGGTCCTTCACCTGGTAAGGTAGAGTTCTCTCCAAATAGTCCTGCACCTGGTACGGTAAAGTTCTCCCCAAATGGTCCTGCACTTATCTCCGTTGAAACTTCAAACACATCCAAAGGAATTCTAATTTATAGTCAGATAGTGCTAGATACGCAAACGATGCATAGGCCTATCACATGTACAACATTGTACATATTCCAACCTATTGCGCCTAGCTCGTTGACGAAAATTAACTCTCCAGAATATTAGATAGAAAATTTGATAAGTTTCCACAATGTCGGCCTAATATGGCTTTTTGTTCTACTTAGGCCTATTTATCAGCGGGGGGCTCATAAATAGTTAGGATATTAGATACGCTGACTAATTTCCTGAATGATTGTCCTGCAATATTTAGTCTATTGATATTATTTACTATATAGCCTACACCGTGGGGCATAAAAGAAAGCCTCTGGAAAATCGTTATCATTTTAACAATTTTCAAACAATGTCAATGAAATTCAGGAAAATTATAGCTAAATAGCGAACAATGTAAAAAAATTAAAGTCTTTACAATTTACTGTCCACCCTTAGCTTCCACGCATGCGCGAAGTCGCTTGCGCCATTCACGCATCGCCATTATGGCCATTGCCACGCATTTAAACCACCATACATGTACTTGAATTACTTAACAACTTGAAATTAGTTTCTCACAATAATAATGGCATATGCTTCAGAGGCTTAAGTTTTAAATCTCCTTAGTTACATCGTAATGATTTCCATAGCTTTTTATAAAAGCCAGTTTATCTAATAGGTCTAGGATATATAGATTCTATCATTATATAATTTAATGTACTATTTGCATCTAAACTTACTCTCATCTGATGCATTGGAAGAAGAGTTACTGGAAGCTGAAAAGACATGTTAGAGTAAAATTAAACTAATGCTGTCAAAAAAGAGATAGGCCTAGCACTAAAAAATTACACACTTTTAATTATTAGCTTCTGGTGAGTTTCGTCAAAAACAGTCGCGCAAATTAACAAAAAAAGTAGCATTGAACGACACACACAAACACACCCGAACACACGCACAACACACACACAACACACACACTGACACACCTGCGCGCATGCATTCCTATCCTCTGACAATGGTAATAATTAGCTCCTTCTTCCCGTTCTCCATGGGAAAGTCCACGTTAAAATTATGTTGGACCTAATGATCAATGCCATTGTCAGCAACAGCAAAACATTGGCTACTATGATGGACGAACCAGATTGATAAAGGTAAGTATTGAGCAATTGCAATCGTAATAGTAATCGTAATCTCCACATTTCTAAAGCGCCACTCAAAAGCCAAGCGCAGGGCACCAGCTTATTCACGAGCGCTGGTATAACGGTACATAGAGAGTATACCTTGATGATACGACACGGCCACCGATTGCCTATAGATAAGAATTCATTCGAGTCTCCTCTCATTGCATGGCGAATCCTTCCTCACTCACACTTCTTGTCATCGAAATGTAGAGACGCCTAATAAATGCACGATGGATAATACATGTTTTTCAAATCACATGGTTGGAATCATTGATATTATAGACATCAGATCAGATTTATTAATTACCTTCAATTTGTTGATTTGCAGACAAGTTTTGTTCATCAAGTCGACGACTTTCCATCGCTTCAAACACAATAGCCATTGTCATAATTATAGTAGTTATTTTTTTATCACTTCAAACACAATAGCCATTGTCATAATTATAGTAGTTATTTTTTTATCACTTCAAACACAATAGCCATTGTCATAATTATAGTAGTTATTTTTTATCACTTCAAACACAATAGCCATTGTCATAATTATAGTTGTTATTTTTTTATCACTTCAAACACAAAGGAAGGCATTGTCATAATTATAGTAGTTATTTTCCAATTAGTAACATCAATGGGTCGATGTATTGTATTGTTTTGTATTGTATTGCATCTACGCTCTTGCCTGCCAGCGAAGCCCCACTACACCATGGACAATACAACATCCTACCAACAATATTTCACAGAATAATAGGGCTCACAATAGAAACATACATTGATACATGCATACAAACGTGCACTCATATATACAGACAAACATACGTACATGTTCAAGCACAAATACATGCACGCATACAAGCAACCATGGACACAGAGATAGACACATAGACGGCGAGCATACCTTCAGGAGGACCGCACGTGGTTGAATTGACTTTGTAATGCGTGACGTTCACAGCGCTGTACGTCTCGATTTCGTTTTCAGGGTTGAAGTTAAGGTAGCACCCACCGGACGATTGGTTCATGTTATTGTCGAAGTCCATCGTCATGCAACCCTTAAAACCTTCGCACAGTCGCTGGCAACTCTCCACCGTACGATACTCGAAGTAGTGCAGACCATTCTTCGAGTTCGTGTTCTGCTCGGCTGACCAGTTGAACGCACACTCTACGATCAAACTATTATTTACAATGCTTTTCAGTTTATTTATTGCTCACAAAATAAGCTGTTCACTTAATTATTACAGATGCAGGGAGGATAACTCTACTTTTTTGCCGTGCTAGCCTAGAGTCGATAGCGTGCACTTCTGAGTCGTCCGTTTACCAAGGTGCTATATAAATTCGTGAATGGATTTAGCCTACAAGAGGGTTGCGGCGACTAATGAATACACTTTTGATTAATCCGCTTTCCGAGGCGCAATAGAAATTCTTACTGAAGCCTTTTTTTATTCAACTGAAAACTCTACCTTTTGCCGTGCTATAGAGTCGGGAGCGCTTCTAAGCAGTCACTTGAAGCGAGGCGCTATATAAAGTTCTGAATGAATTCACAATGAGGGGTTGAGATGATGAATGGACCGTACCGCTCTTTGGCATGCATCTGCGGTCGATGACATACTGACTGACGTTGAATCGTTCAGGAGAGGCATTCGTTGAATTCATGAGATCCGTTTCATTCCAGTGAACCCAGCATCCGTTCGTCAGCGATCCATTGCCTGCCTCGAAATCAACGGACACGCATCGATTGTGTGCGACACAGAAGTGCAGACAATCGTCGACGACCTTGTGCGCCTTGAAGTGATGTCCGTTCAACGAATGCCGGTCTTCGTAACGAACCCACCGAGGGGCGCAAGGATCAACTGAGTACACAGCATCAAGCATTGACAGTATGGTAAACTGAGTACATAGCATAAAGTATGTACAGTATGGTCAACTGAGTACGGCAAAACTATAGTATCGGGGACCGATGCATAGATCTATTATAATACAGGTTTGTTAATGACGACACTAATCCTAACCCTAAACGATCATTAGTAAACTTGCGCACTAGGGGCCTACATTGTAACTGTCCTTAGGTTCCGATAGCCTACTATAGTTATGGTGGCAACATCGCCGACCCGCATAATAGGATCTTTGGACAATATCTAATGACGACACTAATCCTAACCCTAACCGACACTCACAAGCCAGGAAACCTGTGCACTAACTGTCCTTAGTTCCCCGATTCTACAGTTAGGCTATGTCCTAAGCTAAACACAGGTCATGAAATACTGAATGAAGGATGAATATATCAGGATATTCTTATCCAGACAAAACTTACTTTCTAGCGAGTTGACATCAATGCAACGATGAAAGAATGAATATCCAACCATGAATAAACAAAACGTTAAACGGACAAACGCCGTCATAGCAAACGATTTCTTTGAATCGGGATAATTATAATTACATGTACGTCCACCTAAGACAATCTTCTCCAATAACAAGTACCATATTACACCCAACTTCTTCTTAATCGGAATCCAAAGAGATCGCAATCTGTTGAGCATCAGATAGCATTCTGATGTCATTGTTTTCGATTGACGTCATGAATACTTTGTGTCCTTATCTTGTTCTATACGTACAACGATGCAATTGAAACATATGAAGTGTATTGTCTTATATTGTAATGTCTTGTATAATGACCTCTTATTAAACAGTGCTTCTCTCAGCAAAGTCTTTCCGAAGCTCTCCCATTAGATCTAATTGTGATCAACCCCTTGAGAAAATGTAGAATTTGAGGCGAGATCTTTTTAGAGTAGTGGTTCCCTAGCATCCCTACCCGTGGTCCGCGGGCTAATAAATGGCTTTTATCTCTAAAAGAATTAACAAAAATATTGGTTATTTTGCTAACGGTTTATTTCTTTTAAAAACACGATTAATGTCGTTTATTTGCGGCATAATTATGACCGATCATTCTTCGACCAAGAACACGCGATAGAGTTCTCTCGACGGCTGACGTTCGAAAGTGACAAGCGTTTCTTTTTCGAATGCTATAATAGACTGATTCTTTTTGTCTTTGAATGTACAATTTGTACATGCTTATTGCTTAATGCTTATGTGTAGCCTAATGTCGTTAAAATCTGTTGTTTAGAATGCGGTCTGCAACTGAGAATTAAAGGAATACATACTTACTTACCTATTTACTTACTTATTTACAATGACGCCTCTTAAATCTATGACGTGCAGCCTATTTGTAGTCCTTCAATGCACTTTGTAATAAAAACAATCAGTGATGCCACAGCTGGGTTTTGTCCACTAGATCTGGGTTTTTTGTCTTCGTCTGGGTTTCTGTTTTTTTTGTGAAAATCTGGTTTTTTTCGATGAGTTGAAAATTGTATTTTTTGGGGACTTTTTCGGCCGAATTTAGAGTTTTTCGGCTGGACGACTAAAAAAAAAAGGTCATCAACTTTTTTGCCGTCGAAAATAGAAAATTTTCTTGGCTTTTTCGGCTGGACGACTAAAAAAAAAAAGGTCATCAACTTTTTTCCCGGCGAAAATAGAAAATTTTCTTGGCTTTTTCGGCTGGACGACTAAAAAAAAAAAGGTCATCAACTTTTTTGCCGGCGAAAATAGAAAATTTTCTTGACTTTTTCGGCCGGACGGCTGAAAAATTGAAAATTTTCTTGAGTTTTCGGCCGGACGACGGTCTGGGTTTTTCTGGGTTTTTTTCCAAGCAAATCTGGTTTTTTTTTCTGAAACCTCAGTGGCAACACTGAAAACAATGATAATCATATGACGTCATCAATGGACATTTTGAAGGTTAGAAATGTTAAACGTGCGGCTTTTTTACATAAATTCTGCGGATCGCGAAGTCGTTCGAGTTGGATTTTTTTTATACCATCTGTTTGCGCTGCATCTCGTGATTCGGAATATCATATTAATTGCAGCTGATTCGCTGGAACCACGCCACAAATCGGTTAGAGAAACTTTCTTTTCTTTCTTTTCCAACATAACTGATAACCGCGCCTTTCAAAATTTTCGCTGATGGCCGTCCGCCATGTTTAAGACCTATGACGTCACAATCGTCAATGGCAACGCGTTGCTGGTTCAAGTGACGACGCAAACTGTAAACAAACTGATTTGAATTGTATTATTAAATTCGTTTAGGCATCAAAAACCGATAGATACATGTATACACCGCTATCAAGTGCAAAAAGCAGTTGATCAAATGGAAAATACAGGTATATACCTAAGAATGTGTGTGTCCACGTCTACTAAATTTATTTTTGGATGAATGCAGAAAATAACATGAATTGCGAAAGAAATTTAAAGAACGATTCTATGTTTAATATGCTAGTCTGATGAGATTATTACAGAAGTAGTGACTCGAAAAATGTTTCGCGGTAGCCTACGTGAACGCAATAATTATTAAGTCCAGGAGTCCAGATCAGTCATATATTTTTCATTTATTAAAATTCGTTTAGATACAATTGGTACATTATTGTCTCATCTTCGAAGTACAATCATACCTAAGCAAAATGTGAACGGTAATGTTAATTATTATAATACACGTCTTTCCACAACAATCGCATTTCAACCGACCATTTTCAAATGAATAAAACCTATTCACTGTTGGTTACGACATAATATTTTGAGCATCTCATCAAATAACAGTAAAACAATTAAATAAATTAATCACTGGATTAGCGTCTAAATAATTCCGTGTTAATTAAATAATTGAGCAATTAAACTAACAAAAAAATTATACCTGTAAAAGTTTTTCTGCTTATATAGTTTTAGGGCTAAGAATTAGTAAGGTTATCAACTCTATCGTATGCCAACCGCTTTTTTTAGAGAGGTGCTTTTGATTACAATGCGATCAGATTTAATCTTTTTGCGACTAAAATAACAGAATTTTTTCGTCCTGGTTTTTATGAAAAGTAGCGGCATTTATCTTTTGACGAAACTCTGAACAGAGAATGAACCTTTCTGTACCGAGTTGCGATCAGTGAGCATTTT
Organism: Lumbricus rubellus; assembly: GCA_945859605.1. Lineage (NCBI taxonomy): Eukaryota > Metazoa > Annelida > Clitellata > Crassiclitellata > Lumbricidae > Lumbricus > Lumbricus rubellus. The sequence goes on from OX243816.1 coordinate 47,108,577, forward strand.
CTGTACAACGTTTTATCCCATTATATACTTTCTCGAAAGCCACGTTGTATCCATGTAGAGCAGTCAAGTGTTGCGGTTGCGTTGTTTTTCCGCGATTTCAGGCTGCGACAATCATGTCGTTGGTTGAGCAGATGTGGACGTGCCAATGAAATCGAGTCTCCTGTGAGAGGTTTCGAAACGGTATTGAGTTGGAAGTTGTATTTGCGATATGAGATAAGGAAATACAATGAATTAAGCAGCGAATCGATTAGAGATTTTAAAATGATAGTCTGTATTGCAGTCTGTGGTTCGCACGTCTTTGCATATTTTCTTCGTCGCTTTACCATAACATTTGAACCGCATTCGAATCGATCATGGCTTTCTGATGGCTGGTCGGAATGGTATCAGATGTGTGTCAATAAATTGGAGTTATAGAAAGTTACGATTAGAAATACAACTGTGGAGTAAATGTACCTTGCATGGGAGATAATTACAATCAGGTATCGAGTTTGAACGAAGTTATTCCTTGGTTTCTATAAATCACAGTCGGTTCCGTCCGTCCGTACACCGTTAGAACCGTTGACGTGTCAATATGCCCTCTGCAGATTGAGAGGCGACCTGATAGGTAGTGTAAGTACCGGAAGTCTCAATAATAATTATTAAGGATGAAGGCAGATGAGAAAAGAAACGGAGGATTAATCCAATCGAGAAGCAGCGTCATCATCATCATCATCATAATTATTTTCACAAGCCGTAGATGAGCATACCAAAGAACGAAACCTGATAACCGAGATCGCTCGAGTACGACGACGACTCAACCTCCCCAACCACCTTCAACACATCGTTGGCGTACAGTGCCACGACAGCCCCATGTCCCCCACTGTCCTCCGCATCAGCATTTCGTGACTGGTGGTTGATCACGATCAGTGTGGCTCCGTTCCTTCGCAGGCTGAACCTCAGCGGACGATTCGTCGCAGTACCGGTACTTATGTAGACGTAGTAGTACCCAGAGGTTCGGATCGTCACCTGACGCGAATCTGAATCGTAAAGACCGTTGTCGTTGTATGCGATGATGTTGAAGTAGAACGGATCCATCGGTCCGGATTGAGTGTCCGAACTGTAGTCCTTGAGAAGGGACCATGCCGTGGAGGAGACGGATCTCGGGAGGTAAGGAAAGGCGGAGAAGGAGATCGCTTGGTAGGCAGCGTAGTTGGTGATCGAACCGAACGTGATGTTCAGACGGACTCTGGATTGTGCGGGACACGGTAGAAGGACGGACCTCGACAGGGTCGTGATACCATTCAGCAGCTCACTGTTCCGTGTCAACTCGATGGTGCGGCTCAGTCCAGTCAGATCGAGACGGGTGGCGTCGAAGGCAAAGCTGGCGACGGTGACGCTGAAGAAGTAGAGTCCACTGGATGTGCACGTGTATGAGCTGGTGGAGGCGTCGAACACCCCAGAGGAAGACCCACCGATCGTCGCAGAGAGAGGGAGGATCCCCGTCTGACCGCCGCTGGTCGAGTTACCGACGGCGGACAGGGTCCTCAGCCGTGCATCGTCCGTCATCGCATCGGACACACTGAAGACACTGAACATCGTCTCAAGACTTGAGCTACTGTATAAAGACCCACTCTCCAGTGACAGCGTCAGTGTGATGGAGGGTAGGAGCTGGAGCAGACCCGACCGGCAGACGGTCTCGACACCGTCGTGGATGCGCGACTGCCAGACGAGACCGAGGAGCGTCGTTGATCCGCCCTGAAGGAGAGCCACTGCGGCTGGTAGGCCCGCCTGGAGGCCAGCGCAGATCTCGACGAAGTAGATGCCGACGGACGGAGTGGTGTAGCTGTACGAGACGTTGTTGTATGCGCCGTTGACGTTCGAGAGGACGGCGTCAAGTGGAACTGGATTCGTGGGACCGTTGAGGTTTCCACTGCGACCAGCGCTGAAGGCAGTTGGTCTGGCTGTGTAGCACGTAACATAAGTAAAAGTTAACAGATGAACGAATGAATAATAACATAAATGTGGAGTTATATTTAGTTACACAGCACAGCAAAAGGTGACAAAACTAGAAGGTCGATATTATATACAGAGTGTAGCTGGACTTAGATTCGGAAGGAGGCAACTCCGGCAGATATAATAACCAAGACTTAGTGTAGGGGTTTAGTAAGGATCGGGGGTGTAACCCCCATGATTTCTATCGCAACTACATGTAAACAACAGGGCTCAATTCCTCTTCTTCCCCTCCAGAACCATCCTACCCCTCCCAAGTTGGTTTTACGTCAGTTTTAGCTCATTGCTGACTCCGTGCTTTTCACAGGGCTCAAGTTGCGCGCGCACCCAGAATAGAGATAGAAGCCCAGGGTATAATGCATAGAAACTTATTTCACTTATTCAAGAGCGCTACACTGTGTCAGCGTTGTGTACATGCTCTAGTTTATAGAAGTCTAACATTAGTGTACCATATTAATTAATTATTTAATTGATTAATTAATTAATTAATTGGAAAAGAACTTCCTGAGCACACTGTATAATATGTATATAGACCTGACGATTCAACAATTTTATACTTACCAACTGCTGGAGGAAGGGTGGCTGTAGAAGTACTCGGCTGAGTAGCAATTGTGGTGGTCGAAGAACTTGATGGGGCAGTGGTTGTCGTAGTGGTAGAAGTACTAGATGGTGTAGCAGTGGTAGTGGAAGAAGAAGTGCTGGTAGTAAGCGTTGATTGGATTGAAGAAGTGCTACTTCTGGTGGTAGTTGACGTGGAAGTGGAAGTTGACGCGGTCGAAGTTGATGTTGACGTGCTGGTTGCCGTCGATGTTGGCGAAGTTTGTGTTGTTGATGCTGAAACAATAACAGTCATCTCATTAAACTGCTAGTGTGAAGTTAAGTGTAGAAATTATGTATGTTTGTTTAGTATACCATGTTTGTACACCAAAATGCGGATAGCAATTGGTATATTAAAGAATATTCTTTTCTTATCTTAACTATGATGACGATGAACAAAGCACTTTAAAAATTGAATGATAAATGGCATGTATCTCTTTTCTAGATGGACGAAATTCTCCTTTATAAGTGATGAATTTTACATCCGCCAACCTCCCCCCTTTTTCTCATCCTCTTATTTTTCTTGTCCTACTCCCTCTTCTTCTTCCTCCCCTAGTCCCAGTCTTTGTCCCTTCCTTCTTTCATCCCTTTCCCTCACCTCTTCCTCGCTTTCTTTCTCTTTCTCTTTCCCCATCCTCTCCTCCTCTTCTTATCCGCTTTCATAACCAACTCCTACCCCCAACACGATGTTTGCTTTTGCTGTTACATTCACATTACATTCCACGAGCATCATAATTATTTAGTTCAGTAATGGAAAGCACACACACAAACACACACACACAAACACACACGCACACACAAACACACACAAACACAGACACACACACAAACACACACAGACACATAACCACATACGTCTGGTGATGGTTGGAATCGATGATCTTCCGCAGAGTCCAACCAAACGATTGATGACACGAGCTTGTTCATACAGCAATTCTTGAAACGTTGTGACGACTCCAACGTCATCGCCGTTTGTTGCAAACGTCGCAAGATCCTGCATGTTTATCTCGTCAGTCACTCCGACCGCTGTATATATATATATGTACATAATATTATATGTGTCTGTGTAAGTGTGTATATATGTGTTATATATATATGTGTGTCTATATATATATATATATATATATTATATATTAGTATATATATTATATATTTTACAACATGTATATAGAGAGAGACACACACAAGAGTCGTTCAACGTTTTGACTTCATTGCCTAACAATACATCTTTATTGGTTTCCTGATTCCTTGTGTGCTTTTATTAGTTCCTACGGAAACTGAAGACCAAATGGCAGAATATGTCAACCCAAGCACCGTGCTAAATCCTATTACATGAATCTTTTGTTTGGTTTTACTGTTTTCCAACTCACACTAAACCATTAGATATTTGTAGCACGACTGCTTTCTCGTGTCACCTTATATATTGTCGCTACAGTCGCTTTCGAGATATAGATTGCAAATCGTAATTATGCGAGACTCTGATCAAATTAACTTTACGATATCCCGTTGTTCTCCGAAAAGCTGCACCATTTCTAATATACCTGGATCGATAAATGATCGATTGATTCATCGAATGATTGATTGGTTGGTTGAACAACTTAGATATCTAAGCGCGTTGAAAGACAATCACAAAAGACCAGGGTAGGTTTAGATTGTACGTGCAACTACGATTGATTGATTGATTGATTGGTCGATCTATTTATCGATTGTTACTAACCTACATTCGTGGTTCCGCTTGACTTCAGTGCACTTATGCTATCGAAGAGATCTCCTCTGAAATCCGTCGTCGTCACACCATCTGTGATGAGGACAACGACCGGCCTCGCATACCTCCGTCCACATCCTGTGCTCGAGAAGAGCATATTGTAGGCATAGCGAAGACCCGCCGGGGTGTTCGTCTCCCCGGATGGTTGCGGTAAACCATTGATCCCTGTTACATTGATCGCTTCAATGTTCTGCGTATTACAGAGGTCGTACATGACGTAGGCGCTTGACTCGAACTTGACGATGCCGACGTGGTCGAAGTATGGTCCGACCTGGATGGGGTCTTGGATGAGACGTCGAAGGAACATTCGAATGAATTCGAGATTGTTTACACCAGGAGGTTGGTTCTCGATGATGCTGCCGGAAACGTCGACGACGAATACAATGTCCAACAGACAGTAACCTACAACAGTTTATTATGGAAATGATTCTCAATATTGCTAATTAGAACATTGAGCAGTTTATAAACTTTAATTGACTGTCCTTCACAATTTGCTATTTTGTTGTTTCTCAGGTTGCTGCAGGTCACCTTCTCCGAACTGCTACTTACTTTTCTCAAACTGATACTGTCTTTCTAAATTTGCAACATTCATATCTCAGACTGCTGCTTTCATTTCTTCAAATTGCTACGTGCCGGTACCTTTTCCGAATTGCTACGTACCTTTTTCAAATTGCTATTCACCTCTTTCAAATTGCTACTTTGATTTCCCATATTGCATATTGCAACTTGTCTCTTCCAAATTGGCATTGCTAATCACCTTCCTCGAATTGCCACTATCCTTTCACGAATTGCTACTTTCCGTTCTCAACTTGTCACTTTCCGTTCTCAAATTGTCACTCTCATATTCTTCAAATTGCTACTAGTTGCCTTATTCGGTTTTGTGATGACTTCATCAGTAGACAAAGACAGGAAGCGCAGTTGCTGGCTATTTCCTAATTACAGACTGGATGAATGGGATGAATAATTCGAGACAGTTTGAGACACAGACCTGCTGGAGGCGTTGGTGGAGGCGTTACTGAAAATCAAAAACAAATTCAACAAAATATAACATCAAGCGAATTAAATTTCTCGTAATAACGTGATAAAGTGATAACGTTATAACGCAATGACGCGATAAAGTGATAACGTTATAAAGTAATAACGTGATAAAGGAGTTTACATGCCATGACGTTATTACGTAATAACGTAATAACATGATAACGTAATAACTGCCGTTAATTTTTCTAACTAGAGTACATGTAGTGCCATTTCCTTCGGCCTCGGCCGAGCTACAGCGTTGTACCGGTAGTGGCCAAATTAGATGTGAGTATACGACTATACGGTATACAGTTGCCCGGACCTGTTTGCATCTCATTTTCCCGTATACTAAACACAAATAATATTTTGTGAGGTGGGCACACTCTGTAAACCCCTGTAGAGGCCTACCCTCGACTACCGTAGCTCTGAATAGCCAACTCCAAACATGAATTATTCATCTGCAAATAGAACACCCACCTGATGCCGTTGGTGGCACAGTCATTCTACAGAATTGTCTGACGTAAAGATCGTTTTCGGCGGCAAAATCCGTCGAGCCAATCGTGTTGAAGCTGAGCAGACAATCGTAACCTTGGTAACGAGGCGGCCTTGCCAACGAGTAACCATAGCAAGATGAGTTGGAAAGACATGCAGCCTCGCAGGCGACGCGGGTCGTTATGGTCGGTTGTGGAAAGCCACGCAAGGATGGGACGAGGTTTTGGAAGAGAGCGAATGTATCCGTACAATTGGAAGCTGAAATATTATGTTAGACAGAGAACAAATGACACAGAGGTGAGGTGAGGGTGTGATAGGGGTGGCGGTAGTGGTGGTGGTGATGCTGATGATTTTGTTGCTGTTATTGTTATTGTTGCTGATGTTAATGTTGTTGCTGATGATGACGACGACGACGATGCTGATGATGATGACAGTGTCGGTGGCGGTGATGATGATGATTATGATTATGATGATGATGTGACGGTGACGATGACGATGGTGATGACGACGATGATGACGATGATTATAGTGATGATGATGATTCCGACAACGACTACGACAATGATGACGACAACGACAATGGTGATGATAATTATGACAATGACGACTATGGTCATGATAGATATTGATTAGAATTCTAAGTCCTTGGTATACACAAGAGTCACTTACTCTGGCAGACGAGTTCATATCTCGTGCAACATGAATTCCATTGTCTTCCAGCCACTGAATTCTGATGATAGCAACGCGAATCGACAGTGCGGTAGTCAATGGCAACGCAGTATGGATATTGCGCAATGCACATCGAAAGGCATTGCTCGATTGGCATTGAACCACGTGATGTGCCGCCATTTGCATTCGAATTCGCCATCTCACGGTAATAAGGACAGACTGCAAAAACAGAATAACATCGTAGGCCGCTCGTCAAACTCCAGCATAATATGCATGTAGCATAACTTTCATCGTCATTATCAGCGATGTCAGAGGCGTAGTCTTAGTTATTATCATTGCCGTTCACACAACTATGCAACGGCTGCTAATGAAACTGCTAGTGCTATAACGGCAGTCATTATCAATATCAATATCATCATCGTTGTCGTCCAGTGTTTAATCTAGACGTCTCTGGGGGGGAAGCTCCCCCCCAGGATTGACTTTTCCCCCCCCCCCAGAAAAATTTGACAAAATGATATTGGTTTTTAATTACTATTTTCATCGTTGTTTTATATGAAGTGTTATAATATATTATTTACTATTATATGATTATTATTTATTATTTACTATTATTATATATGATACTATCATGTTGCAATTAGTATAACTTACTGTATATATTTGTATAAACACTATTTTTGCACAACTAAAAACAGATATGACATCCTCTCCAGAAAATTTGACAAAATGCTTATAGTTTTAGTTGCTGTTTACATCATCATATTACGTGAATTTTTATAACATACTGATATATTATTTATTATTATATGGTCAATGGATATTATGTTATTATTTACTATTATAAAATATGACACAATCCTGCTAAAATGAGAATAACTTAATGCTAATATTTGTACAAATGCTACTTTTGTACAACTAAATGGCTTCTCAACAGTTGCATCCTTCAAATTTTAAACTGTAGGCCTAAAATTTCAAAATGTTTGGTCCTATTATTTGAACACATATATAGTAAAACCTAAAAACAACATCATTACTACACATGGTTTCTTGAATTTGGCACCGGTAGTTTTTTGTGTACCATTAAATATGATTTCAGAAAGTATGTCCTGGTCAGCAATTCAGGACCATCTTGGGAAACAGGTTTAAACTGATATAGTGCTGAAAAGTCTGCTTAAATATAGGCTACTATTATATTCATGTCTGCATTTATTCATTAGAATAACTCAGCAACAGGAGAACTGAGCTGCTGAACTCTATACATAAAGATATTTTCAGTGTAGTTATAATCATATATTATATTAGATCCTAAAACACTTTTTTATCAGTACTGAATAGTCTAATGGAGTCGTTTTGATAAAATAGCACCTTAATAGAGGAGGCCTACCATTACAGTGTGGAAATAAACCCCCAAAATATTTGTTAAGTGTTGCTTATATTTATTGAAGTCCACTCTTATAAGCACTGAAAAGTGTACAGGCAGTTTGTTAAGATGACACCTTAAAATGCTGTCATTCCAATGTGGAAATTCAAAAAGTTTCTGATGGGGCTCTGAAAAAGTACAGGTATTTTGTTAAGATGGTACCTTAAAATGCTACCATTGCAATGTGGAAATTCAAAAAGTGTCTAATGGGGCTCTGAAAAAGTACAGGTTTTTTGTTTAAAGATGGTACCTTAAAATGCTACCATTGCAATGTGGAAATTCAAAAAGTTTCTAATGGGGCTCTGAAAAAGTACAGGTATTTTGTTCAGATGGTACCTTAAAATGCTACCATTGCAATGTGGAAATTCAAAAAGTTTCTAATGGGGCTCTGAAAAAGTACAGGTATTTTGTTAAGATGGTACCTTAAAATGCTACCATTGCAATGTGGAAATTCAAAAAGTTTCTAATGGGGCTCTGAAAAAGTACAGGTATTTTGTTAAGATGGTACCTTAAAATGCTACCATTGCAATGTGGAAATTCAAAAAGTTTCTAATGGGGCTCTGAAAAAGTACAGGTATTTTGTTCAGATGGTACCTTAAAATGCTACCATTGCAATGTGGAAATTCAAAAAGTTTCTAATGGGGCTCTGAAAAAGTACAGGTATTTTGTTCAGATGGTACCTTAAAATGCTACCATTGCAATGTGGAAATTCAAAAAGTTTCTAATGGGGCTCTGAAAAAGTACAGGTATTTTGTTAAGATGGTGCCTTAAAATGCTACCATTGCAATGTGGAAATTCAAAAAGTTTCTGGTGGGGAGGGGGCACATCCCCCTCCCCATACCCCTCCCCTGCGAGTCTCGGCGCTACGCGCCTCACAAGCGTCCTTCGGACCCTCGATTGTCTCCCCCCCCCCAGAAACCTGAATTCCCCCCCCAGCGGGTGGGGACTAGATTAAACACTGGTTGTCGTCGTCATCGTCATCTTCGTCATTATCATCGTCAGCAGCAGCAGCAACAACAGCAACATCAACAACAACAACACAATCCTCATTATCATCTCAATATTATAGATACTATTATTACTACTAGGCCAACTACTATACTTCTACTATTGCTGTTACTACTACTACTACTGCTACTATTAGTACTAATACCATTGCAACTGCTGCTACTACTACTACTATGATTGCTACCACTATCATTGCTTTACTTAGCAAGTTGTTGCCGATGACACAACAACTATTAGCCTATATTAAATGTTTTAATACAATACAGAACACCTCGAAAGTTCGTCCACTGAAACAGATGTAATTATAATTATGCTGCCCATGATGCATGACAAATCAATCAGCAGTTATTAATTACCATTTGAATATATAATAATTATGAAATACCTCCGTATGCCCCGGTCACTCCAGTTGCTGTCGAGACAGTTGTATCGGTTGGTGTTGGAGATGTGTCTGAAAGAGATAATAATGCAATTAGATTGTCTTTTATAACAACAGCAGCAACAATAACAACAACATTCGACAATGAAAAGTTACAGTCTAATCAATATTCTGATTAGACTGATGATCTGCTTGTCGTCTACAACACTGCAGGCGCTATATAAATGACTTTGGATTGGTTGGGAGGATTGTTTTGGATTTTGTAAATAATGAATTATTAATCTGTAGTCGATACTATTCAATCTTTATCGATGCCATTCAATACTATTGAATACCATTGAATACCATTGAATACCATTGAATACTATTGAATACTATTGAATACTATTGAATACCATTGAATACTATTGAATACTATTGAATACTATTGAATACCATTGAATACCATTGAATACTACTGAATACCATTGATTACCATTGAATACTACTGAATACCATTGAATACTATTGAATACCATTGAATACTATTGAATACTACTGAATACCATTAAATTTTATTGAATACCATTCATTACTATTGAATACTATTGAATGCTATTGAATACCATTGAATACCATTGAATACTAATGAATACCATTGAATACCATTGAATACTATTGAATACTATTGAATACCATTGAATACTATTGAATACTATTGAATACCATTGAATACTATTGAATACTAGTGAATACTAGTGAATACTATTGAATACTATTGAATACTATTGAATACTATTGAATACTATTGAATACTATTGAATACTATTGTATACTATCGAATACTATTGAATACTATTGAATACTATTGTATACTATTGAATACCATTGAATACTATTGAATACCATTGAATAGTATTGAATACTATTGAATACTATTGAATTGCATTGAATACCATTGAATACCATACTAAATTGAGACTTGCATAGGTCCTTCCCTATGGAATAAAATTCCCCATCAGTTCGCTCTGTCATCTTCTCTGGCAGTCTTTCCTCGTCTTTTTCTCGCCTCAAATCCTGCATTTTCTCAGGAGGGTCGCACGCACTGAGAGCGCTTCTGAAAGGCTATTGCTGAGAAAAGTGCTTTATAAGTGGTCAGACACAACACAACACAATACAAATAGTCCTTTGTTGATGTTGATCTATCATGGCTGAAACTATTCAATATCCGTTGATGCTATTCTATCATGGCTGAAACTATTCAATATCCGTTTATGCTGATCTATCATGAATGAAACTATTCTATATTTGTTGATGCTGATCTATCATGGCTGAAACTATTCAATATCCGTTGATATTATTCTATCATGGCTGAAACTATTCAATATTCGTAGATACTATTCCATCTTCCCCCGTTGAATGAACAGTCTGCTGTACTTACTGACTTCTGGACATGTCGGTCCTCGCGTCAGCTGGTAGTGAGTCACTCCTGGATATGGCGACAGTTGGCCTGGCATCACTTGTAGCCAGCAATAAGCATATCTGTTTGGACTGTTGTCAATGTCGATCCCGAGACACGTGGGAACACGGACGCACAGTTCCTGGCATTCACCAAACGTCCCGTATCGTGTCGGAACTCCACCACCGATGTTCTGCTCGTAGAAAGGCTGAGACCAGATATAGACACAGTCGCCGGGACCTGCGTGAAAGACAAGAGGACACATATCCTTCCGTTTAGTGTGGGTATGGTATGGAATGGTATGGTATGTTTGGAGTGGTATTATATGCTTTTGGCATGATACTGTATGATAAGACATGGTATGGTATGTGCTATGCTTTGGCATATGACACTGTTCAAATGATAATTATGGTATGATTATGTTTTCGTATAATACTTTATGATAATACGTCCGCTTCATGTGGCTCTCACTGAGGCTTTTTTTTATTCAACTGTGCTAGAATCAGGAGCGCTTCTGTGTAATCCACTTGAAGATGCGCTATAGAAATCTTGAACGAATGAATGAATGATGCAAGTATGCAGAGAGTTGAATGAATAAAAACGAATAGTTTAATGCAGAAAATGTACCAATGATTAATGAACGATTGATTGATGTTATCCTTCGTCAAATACCTATTGGCATTTCTACTTCATTTCTTTCTCTTCTCAAGACTGTCTTATTCGACCGGGGTTGGACTGGGAGCGCTCCTGAGTAGTAACCTTGAAGGAGCGCTATATCAAATTCTCAGTAAATAAATAAATAAATAAATAATAATCAATTAACCCATACTAGTTACTATTATGATTAATTTTACCAGTAAATGTTCCGCAATTCCCAATGATCCTGTACTGCTGGACTCCAACGGCATCGTACTGGTTGTCTAGTTCTCCTGTACTCGCATGCACGTAGCACCCGCCGGAGGTCAGACTGAGGTCAGTGTTGAAGTCAACCGCCACACACACCGGCAGACTGACGCACAGCTGCTGACACGTCTCAACTGTGCGATACTGGAAATAATGGAGACCGCCACCGGAACTTGTATTGTTACGGAATGACCACTGCGTCTTGCAGTCTGGAAAAATAAAGTTCGGGATAATTAGTATGTTAACTCAAATCAAAGGCAATATAGTGCAGTGTAGTGAAGCATAGCAATATCGTGGCATAGCATCAGCATTAGATTGCATAGCATAGTACTGTATGCCAGAGTGTACATGTAGAATAGTATAGTGTAGCGTAGTGTAGTGTACCGTTTTGAACGATATACAAAGCCAGACATTGTGTTATAAACTACGAGATATAGGAAAAACAAAACGGAAAACATGGGAAAAGGAAAACATAAACGAATCAATACGAGAAACATTTAAAAACAAAACAACGTAGGCTACACCATAGAAAAACAAAAGTAAAAATTGAGAAAAAACGGAGAAACACAATATCAAAGAGTAAAATATCCAATTATAAAATTAACGCCGCAGCTACTAAGTAAACAGTGAGTTGCGAAGCAAAAACACGGAAAGTAGGACAGCAGCAAACAAACAAGACGACAAATAAAAATATTTTGATATAACCAATTGAGCAACTAATCATATGAATACATCAACAAAGCAAAAAATTAATTCTGAAATATCCAATACAAAGCCCGTTTGGCGTCTAGTTTTTAGATGCTACAGCAGCAATTAGTATGCAAGATTTCTAAAAGGTTTACACTTGCCTGGAGGCAACGTTGTCACTGTAAGAACAGAAAACGACAAACACAGGTTTCAACAACAGCCGCTGTTATGATTTGTGTCAAATCGATTTTGTATATTCAATTGAAGGCCTAGGCCTATATTTATGTTGAACGAAACTCTGCAATGCTCGCAAATTTGAAATCGAAGGCACCATTGTAACAGTATTAATACACGTCTCATATACATACATGTAATGTACACATTATTAAGCAAGTATTTAACGAACGAATGAATGATTGAGGAGATGAGTGATTCACTGAATAAACAAGCAAATGAAAGAATGAGTGAATGAATGAATAAATAAATAAATTAGCAATTGAGTGATACCATGAACAAACAAATGAATGAGTGAATGAATGAATGCACGAGCGAATTAATAAATTTACGAGTGAGTGAACGAACCAATGAATAAACAGATGAACGAATTAATGGCTAAATGGAAGTTAATGAATGAATGAATGAATGAATGAAGAACGAATGAATGAGTAAATGAATGACTGAATGAATAATTGTATGAATGAATGAGTAGACGAACGAATGAATGAACGAACGGGCGAACGAATGAGTGTATGAACGAACGAACGAATAAAGAAATGAATAAAGAAATGAACGAGTGACTGAATGAACGAATGAGTAAATGAACGAATGAATGAATGGATGAATTGATGAATGAATGAATAAATGAATGCATGTATGATTCAATGATCAAACGAACGAACGAACGAACGAATAAAGAAATGAACGAGCGAATGAACGAACGAACGAATAAAGAAATGAATAAAGAAATGAACGAGCGAACGAATGAGTGAATAAACAAATGAACGAATAAAGAAATGAACGAGTGAATTAACGAATAGTGCACATATGAACGAACCTGTAGGACATGACCTGTCGACTATGTATTGCGCAACAGCATACGACGGATTGTAAGTGTTGCTGGGGAGTAGGTCGATGGCGCTCATATGAAGCCAGCATCCTGCGTTGTCAGAGGACGTTGAGTCGAAGTCGAAAGCAACGCAGTCGGGAAGAGAGAGACAGAAGTTGAGGCAGTCGTCCACTGTGTTGAAACCCAAGTAGTGAGCGGCGTTCAGTGACAAGCGGTCATCGTAACGGACCCAACGTGGAGCACACGGGAGAACTACGAATTGAAAATCGTAATCGATAATTAATAAATTAACGAATTTACTTATTGAATGGCGCTGTCGGATAAGCAGTCTGCGAGCGGGGAACCAGAATGAAGACAAAGGAAATTTTCTAGAACTATAGGGGGGGACCTACTCTAATTTTAGCTGAATGGCAAGGCGCCCGCTTATTCCCGAGCGTTGCGTGTATCACAATATTATAGTCCAAATTGAAAAAAAGCAATTGTTTGAATGTGTTGGATTATGAAGACAGAGGTTATGGGTTCAAATCTCTGCTGTTAAAGAAAGATGCTTCGAGACTTGTGTTTAATACAATACATTACAATGTAATACAATGCAATACAATACAATGCAAAAGAAGCGTCTTGCTTTGACTTTTTCTCTCACCTGCAGTACTTCCAGTGGACAAAGTTGTGGCAGAAGTTGGAGAAGTCGAAACATCAGTACCAAGCGTACCTAAAAAGTTTACAAAAGATTTCTCCTTTTATTCAACAATAGGCCTACAATGAAACAGTGCCGTAATAACAATTTTAATAGTAGGCCTAATTATGATTAATTAGGCGCTAATCTACGTATACATCGTAACAGGCAGACCTGAGCATCCACGATTGAGTCGATATTGCGACGCTGTGGGTGAGTAGTAAGTGTTGTTGAAAGTGATGTCATCAGAGTTCCTGTGTATCCAACATGGCGGACTCGTAGTTGGATCGAAGTCTACAGCCAGACATGATGCGACACTGTCGCAGTATGCCAGACACGTGTAGATGTTGTTGTACGGAACCTGAACGCCGTTCACGGAATTCACTTCGGGAAGGATGGTCCAACGAAGGCAATCTGCAATGTCACAGAATCGGTTGTCTTATATAGCATGGTCATTGGTCGCATGTCTAACATTTAGGTCTATGCATTCATCCGAAACTCAATACCAATTAGGTCTACCAATTTTTTTACATCCAGCCTACATACATCGAATACTTTAAATACATAAATAAATAAATAAATAAATACTTAAAATTAATGGTCATAAGATCTTAAGGATCTAATGATGAAATCTAATCCCAATTTCAAGACAAAGATCAGAAAAACGTCATCAGAAAATCGAAAAGCTTAGGCCTACCATATAATAGCAGTGGATATTGTAACTTCGCACATCACATCTATGCTATCACGAACGATAGTAACATAGATTTAGCTTAGCGTAGCGTAGCATTAGAACTGTAGGCTTACTCTTATATATATATATATATATATAAATTATATATTATATATATATATATATGCTAAAATATACGAGTAGGAGACAGGTAATGCGAAGTTAAGAAGGCCACAACGCAATGATTCGAAACAGCAAAAACTTCTGATCAGCTACATGTACCTGAGACAACTGAGATGCTTGAAAATGTTGGTCCTGAAATGCTACTTGAAGGACCGGTTGTGCTGCTTCGTTGAGTTACTACAAATAGAAAAGAACAAAATTATTATTTCCAGTTTAATACCAGAAATAAGAATATCGAAGAAGACATCATTGACTTATATTGACAGACGTATCTCATGCCAAACCTGTTATTCATCTATGAATCGCACAAGGTTTAGGCAATCAATTGGTGCAAAAGCCTTGTTGATTATATGTTAAGTTCCTTATTTGCTCGTATTGTTTTGCTGAATGCTGGTTGCCTGTATTTGTGCCACCTACACTTAAGCTATAAGTTGTAGATTTCTTAACAGCGTAAAATTGTGCGTAAAATTTTATTAAGTTTGGCTTGTCTACATTCAAAGATAGGCCTAGGTCACCGCAATTTTTGAACGCCACCCAAAGAGTAAGACATGAAGTCTGATTCTCGAGATGTTTTGAGCCTCATAAATGTTAGGGAATCCACTTAGGCTATTTATTTTACCGGTGCTTCTTAGTAAATCATCACTGGTGTTTATCTGCACCAGTAAATCATTTTCTGGTAATAAATGAAAAACTGATTGCATCCAAATATTATTTAGTAGCCCTATTTGCCTCCGAGCGAGAGGCGTAGCCTATGCCTATGTAGCCTATAGGCCTAAGTCTAAGAATTATAGCCTACCTTAAAATAACACGAAGAATAACATTGACCGACACGTACAATTAAAGAATAAGCCTATAATTAAAACTACAAAACAAACCTATTTTCTAAATACACAAAGGAGAGGATATGAAACCTTGCGGCGATCGTCTTACCAATTCCAAGACACGCTCTGTTGAGTTGGTATTGAGTGACGGCCGTGTTTTCAATGACAACACTCAGGTCGTTCGAATCGCTATGAATCCAACATGGTGGGTCTGAACTCGTATCAAAGTCGATGGCGACACACTGCGGCAAACTGATGCAGTAGTTCTGGCAATCAGCAACCGTGTTAAAGTCGGCTGCTTCAGCTCCCTCCGATTGCAGGTTAGACTTAGCGATCCATGCCATACACGCTGAAACATATAGAGACAAAATAATACTCATACTTCAAATCTTTTTATATGTATATTGCGAAACAAACACGGCTTCCTTTAATTAAGGATTTTTAGATTTGCATAATGTCAGGTTTCTGTGTAGAGTAGGCCTACCACTGTCTTAAATTACGTTGCTTAGATTCTGAGCTATTCATATAGGCCTAATACTTTACGTTGCTGACCTAAATGCGAATGAATCAAAGTGGTTGGTAGCCTACCTGTTGATGCAGAGGAAGTTGAAGGTTGAGTGGCAACAGAACCTGGTGTGCCTGAAAAAGAGAATTCACCAGATTTTATATTTCATTCGTGATATAACTTCGGTTGTTTTCTATGTTAAGTCGTTAATTTGTCATGGTGTCTCACAGTTGGGTATATGAGGCTTTCCGACACCACAGGACTCTGTTTGAACAAGACCACTTACAAAATGACCTCACTTATACTATACTACAACCTAATTTATGCAAACAGAAACCTAAGTCACGCATGAGACCTTCAACTAAATATCAAATTAAAAGAAATGGCATTAAAAGCAGAGAGTTAAAATAAATAGACAGCCAATCTACTTCTTTTAACTGACAATATTAATGACTTCTGCAATCTAAATAATAGCCTAACATTGAAATCGAACCAATCAAAGAGTGATATGATATCACTGAACGCTGACTAATCACGATCACAGCCATTAACTAACAGGTCCAGATTTCGGCTCTTAGAGGCATATTATTCCTATGCACTGGAGCTGCGTTTTTCTTGTCTATACCTCTCTTTCTAACGCTGTGGTTTAAACTCTGTCACTCTGCTATCTCTCCTAAAATAGAATAGAACATAATAGAATAGAACAGAATAGAACAGAATGGAACAGAATAGAATAGAATAGAATAGAATAGAATGGAATGGAATGGAATGGAATAGAATAGAATAGAATAGAATGGAATGGAATAGAATAACGGAAGTCCTCACATGAGCCTGCTCTGTTGATCTGATGCTGGGTAGCTGAAGGGTTGTCATTGTAAGTGTTGATCGGTGTAAGATCATCGTTGCTGGTGTGTATCCAACACGGAGGCCTTGCTGATGTATCGAAGTCTATGGCTACACATGCAGGAAGACTGATACAATAGTTGCGGCAACTTAATACGTCGAGAAGGTTCTGCGGTACACCACGGATCGAATATTGCGTCGGGAATACGTTCCAACACGCTGAAACAAAGATCGAATACATCTGCTGATTAGAACACAGTTTAAATTGCTTGACTACCATGCTGACGAAACATGTAAATAAAGTGTGAATAAGTGCCAATGTCGTAATTTAAACGTCTTACAATGCCGTGCATTTTAATGTTAAGTGATATGCTTAATGCAGTAGATAGGTAGAGAGAGAGAGAGAGAGAGTGTGTGTGTGTGTGAGTTTGTGTGTGTGTGCGTGTGTGTGTTTGTTTGTGTGTGTGTGTGTGTGTGTGTTTGTGTGTGTGTGTGTGTGTGTGTGTGTGTGTGTGTGTGTGTGTGTGTGTGTGTGTGTGTGTGTGTGTGTGTGTGTGTGTGTGTGTGTGTGTGTGTGTGTGTGTGTGTGTGAAAGACACACACACACACACACATACAGACACAAACAGCGAGACAGAGACTCACTGTAAAAATCCCCAATGCATTGAATGAAACAGATATAAGTCTTGGAGCTCATTCACAAACAAAACCACTGAGTCAAAACAAAGTCGTGTCATATACAGAAATGCTAGACTGAGGAGCGATTTGTTAGTTACATCATACATGTACAGTGTAGGCCTATAGTTATAGGTTTCACTTAGTTTTAGAGATAGGCTATCTACTTCGTAAATGTATGAATTGCATTGATGTCTTGCCTGTTGAAGGTCCTTGAGTCTGCGATGTGGTAACTGAGTTCGAGGCTGTTGGCGAGGCTGGTAAAAAAAACACATTGAGAGTTTAGTGCAATGCCAAAACAATGGACACTGAGAATTGATATGGCATAAAATTATTTTTAAACTAGGCCTTTGGCATTATAACTAGTTATTCTCATTAAGACTTTTGCGTTTGAAATAGAACATGTCTTATATAATAATAATAATAATACCAAAATGAGGCTGTGAAAGAAAGACTTACTAGAACGAATAACGAATGCCCTCGGGAAGGAAGGAATACTGAAGTAGATCGCACATGCAATTTGTATAGGAAAGGATAAAATTAGAGTCCAAGGGATTTTTGGATTTATACAAGAAATGACCAAAAAAATCAACAAGCAAAAACTGGCTTGAGATTTTAAATTATTATGATCGCAGATGTTGGGAAATATAATTGGAGTAGGCAAGTTAAGCATGATACTGTATGTGGATGTGGGTCTACGAAACCAACTACCTCCTCTGCTGCTGTGTTAACTGTGACATTACGCATCAAATGAAAATTCGTGAGCACCTGCAGCAAAGCGTTTTCACTGTCCAAACAAAATCTTTTTAAAAAATCGATGTTCTGCTTTATCCCATATGAAATACGAATAAACCCAAAGTATTACCTGTTGAGACGGTGGATCCAGCAGACGAACTGCTGGCAGAAACTGGATTGCCTGAAAAAAAGACAAAAAGACCAAAATTTAATGTCACTGGATTATTGTTATTTTATTTCTTGACGGCACTGCTGTCGCCATTGTTCATTGTTTCTTACAATCACACCATCCAAAAAATACTATGCAGGGCTATTAGCTATAATAATAAAAAAATTCGATGTTCAATTACTTCAGCTGCCGTCCGACAGTTCATCATAATGTTATTATACCAAATCGATTGATCCAATCGCCCACGTCTATTGATAGAGGGAATGATCAGTCAATCCGTCAATCCATCCATCTATCCATCCATGCATCCATTCCTTATTCCATCCATGCATCCCCATTCATCTATCCATCCATCTCATCCAATTCTTAATCCATCTATCCTTATTCATCTATCCATCTATCCATCCATTCCTTATTCCATCCATACATCCCCAAATTTCCCCTTCATCTATCCATCCATCCATTCCTTAATCGATCCATCCTTATTCATCTATCCATCTCATCCGTCGTACATCATCCATACATACATCTCCAATTCAACCATCTGTCTTTTGATCAATCCATCCATTCATCCATTTATTCACTCATCATCGATCTATATCTACACATCGACCATCTGCCATATAGACAGACTACAATTATTTTCATTTGCGTCCTGTACTTACATGAACCGCTTCGGTTAATTTGATGCTGGGTTGCAGAAGGGTTGTCGTTGTAAATGTTGTTCTGTTGTAGATCACTAGTGCTGGTGTGTATCCAACATGGTGGGTTAGCTGATGTGTCGAAGTCTATGGCTACACATGCAGGAACACTGACGCAGTAGTTGCGGCAACTTAATACATCGAAAAAGTTCTGTGGAACGCCGAAGACCGAATATTGAGTCGGGAATACGTTCCAACAGACTGAAAAGAACAACCAAACTGTGTGCTATCTTGTCAAATAATTATATTGAAAGGTTGTATGGTTCATTTACACATAGGCTACTCGAGTAATGCATAGCACTGTATGCCAAATGTTCACATTTATGTGGTGCCAATGGCTCGCTAAAGACGTGAAGGAAGTCAATGAGCCATTACATAATAATTATAGGCTGTAGCATACTGTAGTTGGCATCCAAAAATTATTGTATTTTATAAAGCTGGCGAGGTCAATTAAACCTATAGTCAACGGCATTAGCGCTATACCGCTATGCGCACCAGCACTTTGCTAAACATGAAAATTATAATTATTATTGGCCTGAACTTTCTTCATTGATATCAATTTTCTTCGTCTTAGATTCTGAGCTGTCAAGATCAGATGGATGTGTTGCATTGATCGCTTACCTGTTGAAGGCCCAAGAGTTGTGGATGCTGTGAATTCAGTCGAAGTTGTCGAGATGATTGAAAACAACAAACGCAAGACATTACTGCTTAATTGACATTAGAACATTTGAACAAATTAATTGATTTGTTTTTGTTTCCGAAGATAGAACTTTTAAACTCATTATCTATAACAATTGTAAGCCACTTGACTCTAGAGTCTAGATATATAAAGAAATAAATTAATCATTTAAATTATTAAAATTAAATTATTAAAGAGAGTTGGGACATGAGACAATAATCGGGAAGGAAAATCATATGAGTGAGCTTAGGCCTACTGTCTGTAAGAAATATCAGAACTGAACACTCAGGTCTATATGTTAATTGGAAATAGAATAATGTCTATTACATAGATGCCGCGTTGTATTGAACGTGGTTCTAAGTTAGGAATGGATTCCTATAACTACTGGGCAAATCAGATTCTGCATTGAATCAACAATTATTAAGATTTCACTATAGCCAAAGAAATTTTACAGACAAAAGGTCCTTTTCAGTACCTGATGGACCGGTTGGACCAGCAGATGAAGCGCTGCTTGAACCCGAAGTGCCTGCATATAGATAGACAGAACATACTTCAGTGTAAGTAGGATGCAACTTGATAAAAACCGTATAGGAAATTATGTTAATCGCTAAGACAAGAAAGAAACATCAAGATTTAGAAAGTAAATCTTGTCACTGAATTGCTAAGCATGAAGCTGATCACGGAACGAAATTTGTCCCAAAAATTGCAGTGAATATAATTATGGGCAACAAATGCACTGACTGAAAACTAACCAATCACAGAATATTCTCACTGAAAACCAGCCAATCACAATGTAAGCTAGGCCTATGTAATTGTAACTGACCAACTTGCTGCTAATTAGGCCTATGTGAACTAATATCAGTGAGTTTTTCTTCATCTTTCATCTTACTCTGCCTACTTAACTTTCTTACAGCATAATATACAATCTATCTGATATTGATGAGAATTATCATTAGCATTTCTTACATGTGCCGCCTCGATTAATTTGATGCTGGTTTACAAACGGGTTGTCAAAGTAAGTCCTGCTCTGTTGCAGATCATTGATGTCGGTGTGAACCCAACATCTCGGAGTTGAAGAAGTGTCGAAGTCCACGGCCACACATGACGGAACACTGACGCAGAAGTTTCGGCAACTCAACACATCGGGAAGATTCTGCGGAACACCGTTGATCGAATATTGCGTCGTGAAGACGTTCCAACAGACTGAAACGACAACCAAACCGGATGCTCTATAATTATGTAGGCCTATCGTAAGCAGCCGCCTAGATTTTTAAATGACTGCAGAATAAAAACAAGATAAAAACAAGTCAATAGCCTACCCGGTAATTATTATCTCGTCAGTTCTGACAAATTGTGAATTGTGAATTAACGATAGATGATTGTGATACAAAGGCCTAACACAACTATCATTCTTTTTGTTTGTCAAATTTAAAAATCATCCTAATTGGTGGCATCAGTCGAGCTGCACCTGTTTATCTGCATGGCATCCATCGTCTAGTTACTCTATTAAACGTAGTCGAAAGCATTACAGCTGCAACACTAGTGGGATAGTAACCCAATATACTCAGCGTTTCTTGAGCGATATTTCTTTGTCTAGAAAAAGGATGTCATAATTATTCGTTGGTGGATAAAATTATTGATGTCTTACCTGTCGTTGTTCCAGAGGTTTGAGATGTCGAAGCTGCAATTAAAAGCGGAAAATGGTGAGGTTAAAAAACGCTGTTTGGTTTAACTTACATGTAACAAACATGACACTTGAATTAATTTCTCTGCCTGTCTGTATGTCTCGTTCTCTATCTCTCTTGAGTTGCTTTGTTCTCAAATTAAACATGCCAGTTTTACCAGCTGTAGGCTATACACTAACTATATTCTGTCTTTCTACATGCATATCTCATCCCAGGAGCTTCTAGGCCTTCTATCAATTGAGTTTTATCAATCGAGTTACTATAACTGTTACATTATGTCTCGTTCTCTATCTCCCTTGAGTCGCTTCTGTTCTCAACTTAACATGCCAGTTTTACCTGTCGTACACACTAACTATATTTTGCCTCTCTATGTCTCATCTCAGGAGCTTCTAGGCCTCCAATCAATTGAGTTTTATAAATTACTTTACTATAACTGTTACATTGCGTTCAACTTAGACGTCTGCTATAGGCTACACAAAGAATAAGACTATAGAAGAACATAAACAAAACCATCGGACCTTTGATTTTTAAATCACATCTTATTTCAAAAGTGAAAATGATTCATTATTGTTACCTGTTGAAACGGTGGAACCAGCAGATGAAGAAGAGACGGATGAAATAGAGGTGCCTGAAAAATAGAAAAAACTTGTTACTGGTGAGTCTATTGTTCCTACGATCATTCTTGTCGCTTTTGTCACTGTTCTTACTGCAATAAAATAGAAACACATTGCAACTGGTGAGTCTATTGTTCCTACGATCATTGTTGTCGCTCTTGTCACTGTTCTTACTGCAATAAAATAGAAACACATTGTTACTGTGAGTCTATTGTTCCTACGATCATTGTTGTCGCTCTTGTCATTGTTCTTACTGCAATAAAATACAAAATACTTCGGCGAAACGTTCAGTCAACGACTACCTTCTTTCATCGGCGACAAACATTGTTACTATGTTACTGTTAATATGGAAGCAGATTGGAAATAGAACTGCAAGATAATATTAAGTGGGAGAGATGTTGACAAGAAGTCATGATGTAAGACTCACGGTCGTTCGAAAAAATGTTCAAGTGTCTTCATGTTCCAATTAAGACTCATAATATATTATCATCATTCCAGATTTCATTGTCAGCAGTTTTGCTGCTAAGCCTATGCATCTGCTGAAATTTTTTTTATACATCTGCCAAGTCTAGGCGCTATGCCACAGAATATAAGTAAGCGTATAATTCTCCTGGGTTTATTTAAGCATAGGCCTACATGATAAAACCGTCATTCGCAATAGCCTACGGATGTTAAACTTTAGAAGAAATAAATAAATATGGATTGAAAAGATACATGTAAAGAGACCACATCATCGTAAATCATTTTAGTCTAAATTAAGATTGGGCTAGAAATAGTCATAAACTAACGCTTAGGAAATTGATTCTGAAGCAACCAAAAGACGCAATCAATTTTTAAATTCAATCACAGAATAGTAGCACTGAATGCAAACTAATCACAGGCAAGTTGTAGTCCTGTAGTTAACTTAATTTTCGTCCTCTCTAGCGTAATTTGCATATAAGCTCTACTTTACTATCATTCATTATTGTGCGCTAGCTTTTCAAACGAATATAGATTAGAATCCTTACATGTGCCGCTTCGGTTGATTTGATGCTGGGTTGCAGCAGGGTTGTCGTTGTAAATGTTGTTCTGTTGCAGGTCACTAGTGCTGGTGTGTATCCAACACGGAGGCGTTGCTGATGTGTCGAAGTCTATGGCCACACATGCAGGAACACTGACACAGTAGTTGCGGCAACTTAATACATCGAAAAGGTTCTGCGGAACACCGAAGACCGAATATTGCGTCGGAAATACGTTCCAACACACTGAAAAGAACAACCAAACTAGATATGTTCCACTTGTAGTAGGCTAAGCCTTAGCAGCCGCTTAAATTCCTACACGTAGACATTACTACAGTTTATTTCTTAAAAGTAAATTAACTTGTAAGAACCGATTGAAGTTTGATGTGATTTATTGTTAAATGATTGTATCATATATGATAAATAATAGGCCCAATTTTTCTCATTCTCTCTGTTTATCAGATTACATACTAAAACTTCGCCATTGACGGCATCAACCAAACTCCTATTTTTCAGGCACCTCTATTTCATCTGGCTCATCAACTACTGGTTCCACCGTTTCATAAATTTTATGCCAATGTCAATTAAATCTATAATCAAAGCATCATCGCTATACGAATAGGTCTATTTAACAAAGGTTAGCCTACGATCCAGCATTTGTTGAAGATATTTTCCCCTTGACTTAGGATGTCATATTTGTTGGTGGATATAGCCTAATTTTTGGTTTCATACCTGACGTTGGTCCAGACGGTTGAGATGTCGAAGCTGTAATCGAAAGCGCAAATTAATTAAAATAAAAAGCCCACAGTTTGCTTTAGCCTCACAAACTAACAACTGAATTTAATCAAGGGTACAGAATCATCAAAGTTTTAGAAATCTACCATTCTACCTATCTTTCTATCTTTTATCCATCCATCCATCCATCTATCTATCCATCTATCCATCTATCCATCCATCTATACATCCATCCATTTATCCATCCATCTATCATCTATTAACTTTCAGCTCAATCGTTTGTTGCCGTTTTGTTCTCAACTTAGACTTAACTATATGCCTACTATCTTCTGCTTATCTATGTCTTATCGCAACAGCTGGTACTTCTCATCTGAGTTTTTAAAGATCCTTAAATATAATTATTGTAGGATGGAATTTAACTTTGTTTGAGTCCACATCAGGGATGAGTCTTGATGACAATTTGGCACAACACAACCATACAGCTAATTAATAAAAAAAATCAAATCTTATCTGAAACGTAAAATGGTTCAAATTGTGACCTGTTGAGACGGAGGAACCAGCAGATGAAGAAGAGACGGATGAAATCGATGTGCCTGAAAATAATAGCACGTTGTTGTTACTGATGATTCCATTGTTCCAGTGATTGTGTATTATCTATTGTCCTTGTTCTTACAGTCTTACTGCCATCAAATCTAAGCTACTTCGGAGTAACTTTATGTCAAGATTACCTTCACCTCCATATTTATAATGCGACGCTTAGCATTCGCTAGACAATTTGTATTTAAGAAGTCATCGTCAGCAGATCGTATTTAAGTAGACGCTTTGACATTATCATTCGCAAACAACCGTTGAATCTTCAGAGCAAGGAAACAAAAACGAAATGAAGAAACGGAGATATCCCATTGAATCGCAAATCATTAAATCATTATCCTAAATTTATTCTAGACCAGAGGTAGCCTATGCATAAGGTAATAATGAATAAATGCTGAAGCACCACAGCTCATAATTTTCTCATTAAAGACAACAACAGGATGGCTGTTGTCCAATTTGCATGAGTTTTTACATTAGGCTACTGTCATTGATTATAATTTACATGCATGGTCATCTTTATAAACTGCTGTAGATTAGAATCCATGTAGGCCTACTCCTCACATGTGCCGCTTCGGTTAATTTGATGCTGAGTTGCAGCAGGATTGTCGTAATAAATGTTGTTCTGTTGCAGGTCACTAGTGCTGGTGTGTATCCAACACGGTGGGTTAGCTGATGTGTCGAAGTCTATGGCCACACAAGCTGGAACACTGACGCAGTAGTTGCGGCAACTTAATACATCGAAAAGGTTCTGCGGAACACCGTTGATCGAATATTGAGTCGGGAATACGTTCCAACAGACTGAAAAGAACAACCAAACTAGTTATGTTCCACTTGCAGTAAGCAGCCGCATAAATTCACGAATTATAATTTACTATTAGAGACGTATGGTACAATCATTATCAGGGGCGGATCCAGGATTTCTGGTTAGGGGGGGCGTAAATACTACCAATCCAAACCCGTAAATGTATATATGAGTGGCGGCGCCAGGATCTCAAGTTGGGGGGCTGAAGCCAACTAGGCCTATAGCAAAAATTTTATGGAGCGCCGAAGGCGCGAAGCTGCGCGTGCCGAAGGCGCGAAGCCCATACCGACTAGGGGGTCTGGGGGAGCGTCGTAAGCTCCCCCAGCGGGGTCTGGGGCGGAGCCTCAGCCACCAACGCATTTTTTTTAGCTCTGTTGACCTCAACTAGAGCCATTTTTAGGCTCTTTTTTGCCAGCTATTTCTGAACGATAAAATCATGAAAACTCAAATAAGAAGTCGTTTTGCAGAGTCGCAGACTAGTGTTAAGTGGCAGAGAGAGTCGATGTCCGGTAGTCGAGCCGAGTCGCAATTGATGTCTCACATGTGAGTCGATGTATGACCGTCCGCCGCAGTTGAGGTCCGAAAATAAGATAATAATAATAACTTTTAAGCCGATACATGGACATTCATAGTTTTTTGCTTAGGGATGAGGCTGAGTCACATTTAGGGGCTTAACCCCATGACCACTCCCCTGGTGCCGCCAATGGCATAAGCATCTACACTATAATAATAATTTTTATGGTTGATTTCGTTGCCGTTGGTCATTGTCTAGTTTCCTTATTACGAAGTATAAGCCGTTTTAGACATTTTCAGCTTTTTGGGGGGGGATGAGACACGTTTAGGGGGCTTAGCCCCCCCTAGCCCTCTCCTGTCGCCGCCACTGATATGTATGAAATTAGATCATGCAAAACTATAATGATCCTTTTATTAGAAAATGTCGTGGAACTTTAAACAAATATATAGTTTCTCATATAAAACCACTGGTGTCCACTAAAGGTTAACAGTAAAACGATTATAAATCAGTTATCGGTTTTGATCATGCAACCCTTGACCCAAAAAGGAAATAATTAAGTGTCACATGCCAGTGGGTTAACAGTGTCATTCTCCTTGGATGCTTTCTGGCGTAGACATTGAGATTGTCATCAATGTCTAACTTGATGTCCTTGTGGACAAACAATAAAATGAGTCCTCGTTCATTGTACTTTGGAAACACAACTTCACAAATCGCAGACTAGAATTTGCTCGCTCAACACTGCAAGCCGTGACAGAAGTGAGCGGCAAAATGTGAACTACATGTATTGTGGTAATATTTGGATACATAATACAACGGGAGCGGCTGTCAGCGAGGGTGTCCGACAGGGTGCTTGGTGTGCTGTTAGCGTTTCTCCACATCTACTGCCAAAGCTTTAACTCTTGATGAAAAGAATTCGGAGAAAGCAGCTCATCATGATAGTAATGAAGTATACCATCAGCAGTGAGTGCGTCGATGTTTTAAACATTAGATGCATGGAATGAGACTTACATGTAGACCACGAATTGCTTGCTTTGCAAGATCTCCAAATCGTAGGCTAAATTGCAATTATTTTAGTTTTATGTCAGTTTAACTTTAGAACATTTCTGCAGATTTAGGGGGGGCGTACGCCGGCTCCGCCCCCCCCTGAATCCGCGCATGATTATGCACCCAGCTTGTCCGAAATGAATCCATTGTATACGCCCTAATGTGATTTAATGGTGCGCGGTCAATTAAATCTCGTGAAAGCATTATCAATATCTTACTATGTTTACAGATGTTTAGCAAAGGTGTGAGCGTCTACAGTTCACACTTAACTGAATTATATATTTTTGTGTTGATTTAGAATGTCAATTTAACTTGCTGACGATTGATCATTGATGTCTTACCTGTCTGCGGCCCAGAAGTTTGAGACGCTGAAGCTAGACAAAGACAACACGAAAATGTTTAATATTTTAGTTCAGCCGAAAAACATTTAACACTTGAATTAAATTGGAGTGATCTCATCTAAAATGATCCGATGTGTTTTAAAACAAAACGAATCTATAATTAATTAAAGCACCATACAATGATAATAATAAGCGCATCAGAATAACCCGTGATTTGAATCAAACACGCTAAGAATGAGTTACTTCAAGGTCTGATTATAGCCTACTATTATAGCCTAATCATAAGATAAAATCGATTATCACCTGAAGAAAGTGTGGAACCGGTGGCAGAAGAAGATGAGCTGGCTGATACCGCAGTGCCTGAATATAATAGACAAGAACACAATCGTAATTATTTATTGGAAATGCAGTAATGATAAGTTTGGCTGTTTTCATAATATTTGCTGCTGTTCTGACCGCAACTCATACAAACTATTTCTATTATGCTGTCACCAAGATTTTCTGACATGCATTCCTTCATTATGGAGATTTACATAGCGTCCTCTGAAGGTTACTACTCGGGAGCGCTCCCGACACAACCTCGGCTAAAAATGATAGTTTAACGACTGCTATAAAACGCATCTGAGCAGACCGTAAGATCATGAGCACTGTTCTTTGTTTTGGTCTTCAACATCAAGGTTGGTTCCAACGGTATTGTCCTTGTTTTGGATGAAGACGTATTGTTTTAAGGACCAGGTTTCCTCTTTGTTAATTAGCTTGCAGCCTTAGCTAATTATTCGCTGTATGCGTGCGGCAGAATATTTGCAGGTGGTTACATGTACATCTATATATTGTGCTCCACTTCAAGAGATCGACATATTAAAGCGAAGAATGAATGGGAGGCTTGAATCAACTCTATTCTTGAATACTTGGAATTTTAACGGCAATACATTGAAACAAAGAACATGGTGATGGTAGAATGACAATAATTCATACAAAACAAAGTTACATGCATGGCTGTGCAAGAGCTGGCCAATAACGGTCAGCGCAATCTCTCTATTCCAACTATAGCCTACTGTTTATCTCAACTATAAGAATTCTTTTAGGTCCATAAACTTTTAGGTCCATAGACTATGTCTTTGTCGATCCACCTCTATAATATGTCAGTTATTTTCTATCTTGCTATAGATCTAGCCGATCAGTTCAGTTCAGTCTATCTATCTACCTGCCAACACTATCTACTACCTATTTACACGAGAAGACGAATGAAAGAGCATTCCAAAACTCTAGCTTGAAAGACAGTAATTGGCTTTAGGCCCTATAGTGTTAGCGACTTCATGTTCTTAGTCTTGGCAAATCAATCGGGTGACTATAGTCCTCCTTCTATAATCTGATTCTAAAATAGACTAGACTAATATCAATCAATTAATCAAGTCTTACATGAACCGCTTCGGTTAATTTGATGCTGGGTTGCAGAAGGGTTGTCGTTGTAAATGTTGTCCGGTAGCAGATCATTGATGTTGGTGTGTATCCAACACGGTGGGTTAGATGATGTGTCGAAGTCTATGGCTACACATGCAGGAACACTGACGCAGTAGTTTCGACAGCTTAGTAAGTCGAAAAGGTTCTGCTGTATACCGTTGATGGAATTTTGCGTCGGGAATACGTTCCAACATTCTGAAAACATGGTTCAATCATACCTGAAGATTAAAAATTGTCCTTTATCGCTGGAGTTGTGTTGCTTATCTGGTATGAATAAGTGAATGATTGAAACAAAGGTTAGATTTTCAAGGTTGCCATGGTAAAGACATTGGAGTAATTATGTTGTCATCTCGTCCAGATGATTGTCATTTGACGTGAATTAGTAGTAGTAGTAGTAGTAGTAGTAGTAGTAGTAGTAGTAGTAGTAGTAGTAGTAGCAACAGCAGCAGCAGCAGTAGTAGCAGCAGTAGTTGTAGGTGTTGTTGTTGATGTTGTTGTTGCTGTGTCAGAATAATTATTATCAATCTTATGAACAAACTTCAAGATTAAAATCCATAACCAGTAAACATCTAGACCTACCTTTTCCATTACATCACCTCATCATACAATTCTTACTGTATCTTATCCTACGTTGTCTTTTTCATTTATTTTTTAAATAAAAACCATTCTATTTTCTTGCTGTTTAATCTGAAAGCGAGAATAAATTATGCATTAGAGACATAAGCTTACGTGTAACATCTGGAACTGTGTTTGGCAGTGTCGTTACACTTGAGCTTCCTCCTCCGATAACCGTACTCGCTACAATTGCAATGCAGAAGATCATTGCAATGATTAAGGAATTACAGGCATTTTAGCATGTGTTTACATACACACTTAATTTACATATGCTTATATGAACACACTTTTCATTGTTTACCTAGTCCAGGCATAGATCTATAACATAATAATGAATCTACAAGAATAGATACTTACATACATTATTGGTGCAGTCGTACATACGCGCATACGTGCATACATACATGCATGCATGCATACATGCATACATGCATGCATGCATGCATGCATACATGCATACATGCATACATGCATACATACATACATAATTACATACAAGCTACATAATTATACATGTACACTCATGCAATCACACATACGTCCATATCTGTCACAGGCCTGCATATTCCACTGGTTTACTCTCACCGCTCGAATCTAGATCAAGGTTAGCAACTTAGCACCCAAGTGTACGGTCTCGCAATCTCATCCACCTGCCGACTTCAGCATCATCTTTTCGTTCACTACGTTGTTCACGTGACAGACATGACCTTATGCACGCAATGACTGCTTTCGTCAAAACTCGAGCTTTATCTTCATTGGTCGTGCACTTTGGAATCATGCAGCTGTCTCCATTGACACTTCCTTTGTTATTAACTGGTACTCAAAGCTCATCCTTTCGCTGTCTCAAAACCAATTTCTTTTCTCTGGGTCTTTCGCACTGGGAGTGACTCTGAATGCTGTGCACTATGGTAGACACTCCATAAATTAATATGTATACAATACAATATTTGAACACATTATACATGTAGTTTGAGTCATTTGAACACATTATAATTTGAGTCATTTGAACACATTAAAGTTTGAGTCATTTGAACACATTATAGTTTGAGTCATTTGAACACGTTATAGTTTGAGTCATTTGAACACGTTATATAGTTTGAGTGATTTACCTGAGCTGCTGGTGTTGTCACACCTAGACAGCAGCAGGTAGAGTCTGTACTCTTCTGTGTAGAGTGGGTTAGCGATGGCCGACTGATTCGTCTGAATGTAGCATTCGATTGGACGAACTGAGGTCTTCACATCAACAGCCAAACATCGGATGTTGAGGAGACAGGTGTTCAGACATTGTTCTTCAGTGTCGACGTTCGATACGAACGTTCCACTTCCTCTCGACTTCGACGCCGTCAGCAGCTCCCATCTGTCCCTACAGACTGAAGGAAGTATAATTATTAAGTTCACCCATAATGTGAAATCATATCAATTCAGTGACCTGAAGTGGAATTCCCACAATTAGAAAATGATTATGGTGTTAATGATAATCGTATTGATGATGATGATGATGATGATGATGATGATGATGATGATGATGATGATGATGATGATGATGATGATGATGATGATGATGATGATGATGATGATGATGATGATGATGATGATGATGATGATGATGATGATGATGATGATGATGACGACGACGGCGACGTTGTCGTTGTTGGTTATGATAGTGATATGATTCTGATTATTGCTATGATTATGATGATGACTTCGAAAAACATAATGAGGACGATACTGTTAATAACGATGTCGTTGTTGTTGGCGGTGTTGGTGGTGAGTGATGATGATGAAAATGATGATAATAATGATGACAATAACGACGACGACGATGACGACGATGATGATGATTATGATTATGATCACAATTGAGACTGCCTTTGGTGCTGCCGATGACGCCGTGTTTGAGATGATGATAATGACGATGACGACGATGATGATCTTGGCATTCCTAATGATCTATAGATCCGGATCACCGACCTGGTTGCTGTCCCTGTGGACATCTCGTCTGTAGGACATACTGGTTGTATCCCGACTGGAAGACGGAAGACTGAAGAGGATTAGGATCGGTGAATATCCAGCATTCGGCTGGATAGAAGTTCGTGTTGAGTTCGATGGCAACGCAATTCGATCGAGCAATGCAAGTTGCAAAGCATTGATCTTCAACGTTGACTGCTGCAAACTTTGTGCCACCTGTGGCATGAGTGTTCGAATTGCGGATCCAAGACTCGCGACATCCTGTGGATGCAAACCAATTATATTTCTTTATTATTATTATTATTATTATTATTCAGTGTTATCATTTTATTACAATTAGGCCTATTATTATTATCATGATGATGATGACGATGATGATGATGATGATGATGATGATTATTATTATTATTATTATTATTATTATTATTATTATTATTGCTATTATTATTATTATTATTATTATTATTATTATTATTATTATTATTATTATTATTATTATTACAATTCATTTGTTATGTCGTGCGATTTCATGTGAAGTCATTCAAAATTGTTTTCATGATGAAAATGCAAAATCGATGAAAGTTGATTTCAACTGAAATCGAAGTTAAAGTCAGAAGTGATTAGAGAGATGGCCAGGCCGAGATATATATATATATATTTATATAATTATAAATTATATAGCACGAAGCCATGCAATGGGGGACTAAATAGAAATATAGCTTCTGGTGGTGGTGGTGGTGGTGGTGGTGGTGGTGGTGGTGGTGGTGGTAGTGGTGGTGGTGCTTGTGGTAGTGATGGTGGTGGTAGGGATGGTAGGGTCATGGTGTTGTCATGGTGGTCTATATTGATCCGTTGCAAAGAATGTTTTCGTCGTTAAGTTACACTCTTATAAAGCTGTGAATACTATTAGCTGAGCGTCGTTACCTGTGCCTTGAGTAAGTGTCTGGCTGTCTGTTCCCTGAATGTGTAGCAGTCCACAGATGATGAACACAACAATGTGGTCGCCGACACTTTGTCCTCGATTCATGACGACACACTGAAAACAACAAAGAACCAGAAGTTTGAGTAAATCATTTGACTTGTAATACAATTGTATGCTTCTAACTTTACTGGGCTTCTGTTGCGCAGTGAATGTTTTTATTCCGCTATCATCTGTGGGCCTACTTACTTTCAATTTTCTTTCTCTGGTGAAAATAAATAAAAATAATAAATGCTATTGCGATCTTGCAATGTGTATGATATCCCGGCCGCATATAGGCATTACGTACCCGATTTCGTAGCATTGTCAGCCTTAAGCGCCTTTTCATTGGCCGATCCCATAGTATGAATATTCATTACCAGTGACATCATTAAGCACGTTTTATTTACAGACTGCGGCTTGCGTTGGCAATATAATTAAACTTAGGCTATTATGTTTAATAAATCGCAGCCTTTGCGTCCATTAGGCCTAGTAGGCTATATGGCAGTTACCTGCTAAGATGTATAAAGTGCTTTATTAAATATATAGCCTACACCAAGCAGTTTTGCATATAATGGAATAAAGTTGCGTTGCGTGATTTATTATTGGGCAGATATGCTTTGTAATTAAACTGTTTTGAGTTCCATGTAGCCTATTCTGTTCCTGCAAACTGTTTCAACTGCATAATTGTACACTGTAACCCAGCGGTTCCCAACCCGTGGCCCGCGGGCCAAAAGTGGCCCGCGAGGCCTCAAAAAGTGGCCCGCCAGACTTAAAAAATGGCCCTCATCTCTCAAAGAATTAACAAAAACATATGAAAAATTGACAATTTGGACAGGAGGGAACATTATAATTATTACTCTCTATTGCGAATTATTTTATTTTTACGTTTATAAACATCAAACATTCTATTTTGAATCAATTATAACAATTTTATATGCTTTAAGTTAATTAAATTTTAGCACTTTGGCCTCCTAAATGCCCTAATGTCCTCATAAAAAGAAACAGTGGCCCTCGTGACCTCCAACTTAGAAAAAGTGGCCCTACATTCAAAAAAGGTTGGGAACCACTGCTGTAACCGATTGTGGTCTTTCAACCGGATTGTTGAGTAGACGAAAAGTATTATTATACTGCCTCACCCAAAATTGCAAACACCCGAATTTAGTTCAATAATTGTATTTAAAATGTAAGCAATTGGCAGGTAGGTCAAGCTGTAAATGTTGGGACTACGCTATGTCTGAATCGTGACAAGTTGTCATTATAATATAGGTTGCGGCATGTCAACTGTATTGTTGAATAAAGATAATATTATTTATTGATGAGCAATGATAACAGAGTAACACTGATGTTTTATAGCAAATGCCTTTCTATTATGTAAAGCCACAAGGCTACTTGCTTTCATATTAATGCTTTTATTGGTAGGCCTACTTAGGCTATTCATAATTCAGCAGAAACGTAACTCTTACAGGGCTGTTTTAAGGAATTTTTAAAACTGCATAACGCCACAACCCCTTCTTTCCTTTCCCATCCTCAATGGTAAATTACTTCCAATCGGAGGACAATGACCTGTTTTGCTAGTTTTTAACTGTACAGAAGTGTTTCTACAAATCCATTCTTGTCAGGAAGTCAGAACGTGGAATTAGAAGGTCTGTGAACGTGGATGCATATGTTCTGATTCATGATTCAAAATAATCAAAATTGAATAATTTGAATGAAGATAACCGTCACACATCTGAATAAAACGTATTTCGGCCTATATGCAATTGCGCATAGACCACACATAGGCTTAAATTTAGGTTGATTTTCACTAGAACTGAGATTGACATGAACTAATGAGACAATTCAAGAAAACTGAATAAACCTAGAGCTTTTAAAGTTACAATTGGGAATGTGTGGAACATTAATTTCAACTGGTGCAAATTTAGGCAACTGAAGTCTAGCAAAAATCTAATGTAATGACTTCTGTAGCGCAGTTTTGATTTTAGGTATCGCAGGAAGCTTTTGATTCAACGAAGCAGACGCCTGATGCATCACATAAGCTATAGCTGTTGACCACAGCGTATTATTGAAGCGATGAGTTGGTGGATGACATGTTCGATGGCACGCACGTAACAAGGCGTAACCTTTGCATTTTATTTTTGCTCTGATTAGAAGTCTACCTTCACACTTTCGATTACTTCACTATCGAATGGAAACTCTTTATAACTTTAAGCGCACCACAATCGGCCATTTTTTCCCGTATGCCAACAACACAGCAACAACAGCGCACGAGAAGGCACTGAACACGTCATTGGTTATGAATATTCATAATCTGGAACCGGCCAATGAAAAAGCGTTATGGCTTGCAATGCTACGAAATCGGGTACGGAATGCCTATATGCATCCCGGCCGCATATAGGCATTACGTACCCGATTTCGTAGCATTGTCAGCCTTAAGCGCCTTTTCATTGGCCGATCCCATAGTATGAATATTCATTACCAGTGACATCATTAAGCACGTTTTATTTACAGACTGCGGCTTGCGTTGGCAATATAATTAAACTTAGGCTATTATGTTTAATAAATCGCAGCCTTTGCGTCCATTAGGCCTAGTAGGCTATATGGCAGTTACCTGCTAAGATGTATAAAGTGCTTTATTAAATATATAGCCTACACCAAGCAGTTTTGCATATAATGGAATAAAGTTGCGTTGCGTGATTTATTATTGGGCAGATATGCTTTGTAATTAAACTGTTTTGAGTTCCATGTAGCCTATTCTGTTCCTGCAAACTGTTTCAACTGCATAATTGTACACTGTAACCCAGCGGTTCCCAACCCGTGGCCCGCGGGCCAAAAGTGGCCCGCGAGGCCTCAAAAAGTGGCCCGCCAGACTTAAAAAATGGCCCTCATCTCTCAAAGAATTAACAAAAACATATGAAAAATTGACAATTTGGACAGGAGGGAACATTATAATTATTACTCTCTATTGCGAATTATTTTATTTTTACGTTTATAAACATCAAACATTCTATTTTGAATCAATTATAACAATTTTATATGCTTTAAGTTAATTAAATTTTAGCACTTTGGCCTCCTAAATGCCCTAATGTCCTCATAAAAAGAAACAGTGGCCCTCGTGACCTCCAACTTAGAAAAAGTGGCCCTACATTCAAAAAAGG
Source organism: Lumbricus rubellus (assembly GCA_945859605.1). Lineage (NCBI taxonomy): Eukaryota > Metazoa > Annelida > Clitellata > Crassiclitellata > Lumbricidae > Lumbricus > Lumbricus rubellus. The sequence continues at coordinate 47,144,151 of OX243816.1, forward strand.
TTGGGAACCACTGCTGTAACCGATTGTGGTCTTTCAACCGGATTGTTGAGTAGACGAAAAGTATTATTATACTGCCTCACCCAAAATTGCAAACACCCGAATTTAGTTCAATAATTGTATTTAAAATGTAAGCAATTGGCAGGTAGGTCAAGCTGTAAATGTTGGGACTACGCTATGTCTGAATCGTGACAAGTTGTCATTATAATATAGGTTGCGGCATGTCAACTGTATTGTTGAATAAAGATAATATTATTTATTGATGAGCAATGATAACAGAGTAACACTGATGTTTTATAGCAAATGCCTTTCTATTATGTAAAGCCACAAGGCTACTTGCTTTCATATTAATGCTTTTATTGGTAGGCCTACTTAGGCTATTCATAATTCAGCAGAAACGTAACTCTTACAGGGCTGTTTTAAGGAATTTTTAAAACTGCATAACGCCACAACCCCTTCTTTCCTTTCCCATCCTCAATGGTAAATTACTTCCAATCGGAGGACAATGACCTGTTTTGCTAGTTTTTAACTGTACAGAAGTGTTTCTACAAATCCATTCTTGTCAGGAAGTCAGAACGTGGAATTAGAAGGTCTGTGAACGTGGATGCATATGTTCTGATTCATGATTCAAAATAATCAAAATTGAATAATTTGAATGAAGATAACCGTCACACATCTGAATAAAACGTATTTCGGCCTATATGCAATTGCGCATAGACCACACATAGGCTTAAATTTAGGTTGATTTTCACTAGAACTGAGATTGACATGAACTAATGAGACAATTCAAGAAAACTGAATAAACCTAGAGCTTTTAAAGTTACAATTGGGAATGTGTGGAACATTAATTTCAACTGGTGCAAATTTAGGCAACTGAAGTCTAGCAAAAATCTAATGTAATGACTTCTGTAGCGCAGTTTTGATTTTAGGTATCGCAGGAAGCTTTTGATTCAACGAAGCAGACGCCTGATGCATCACATAAGCTATAGCTGTTGACCACAGCGTATTATTGAAGCGATGAGTTGGTGGATGACATGTTCGATGGCACGCACGTAACAAGGCGTAACCTTTGCATTTTATTTTTGCTCTGATTAGAAGTCTACCTTCACACTTTCGATTACTTCACTATCGAATGGAAACTCTTTATAACTTTAAGCGCACCACAATCGGCCATTTTTTCCCGTATGCCAACAACACAGCAACAACAGCGCACGAGAAGGCACTGAACACGTCATTGGTTATGAATATTCATAATCTGGAACCGGCCAATGAAAAAGCGTTATGGCTTGCAATGCTACGAAATCGGGTACGGAATGCCTATATGCATCCCGGCCAGTGGCTAGTGAGTTGGATAAGTTGTAGTTTCAACAAATAGTATATCTCGAGATTTCTTTAAATCAGCGCCCCATACTGACTCTGCCACACAATGAGATTTGCACTGTTCATAGGAGGATCAGTCGTTTCGGGAGAAGACTGATCAACGACTTACTATTGCATGCTAAGACCCAGAAAATGAAGTCCTTGACATTTTGATACTCGCAGCTGCAGCTGCCCTTATCGGGGGATTGCCCAGAGTGTCTTCTTCTTCTTTGAAGAGGTCGGAATTATTCATCAGGCCATAATTAGGTCTATGTCTAAAACTGTAATGGTAGCCGACGATCATTGTCCATAGAGTGCTCGAAATGTGGGACAGGAAGAGCATATGGATTCAGGCATCCCTCCCACTGGGTCCCCAGACAATTCGGAGATGGACAGTTCGGAGCGGACATTTCGGAGCGGACAATTTGGACCAGTCAAGAATTATTCCCCTCAATCCATGTTCTAGATTTGCAAGACTTATTTTCATCGATCTAACTTCTATTTGACGAACAATTGCTTCCATAATTCCAACTCCTATTAGACAATTTTCTGTTTAACCATGCAACAATAATATCCAACTTCTGTTGAAGCAACAATATTTTCATCATTCCAACTTCTATTAGAGCAAGGATATTTCGGCGATCCGTTCCGAATTGTCCTCTCCGAATTGTCCGTAAACCCAACCACTGAGACGGTTACTTTGTGCAAGTCCTTCACTCAAAATTGATCAACTCCATCGAATGTATATAAGCTACTAGGCTAAGCATTCTGCCATGAAGACAAAAAGGACCTTTGGTCTATTATAGCCTACTCTATAGTAAGGGACCTAAGTTCGAGGCCTTTATAAACAACGGTTATGATTAAAATAGACCCCATAAATAGAAACCGCAGTTGCAATAAAAAAAATTAAACCCAGATCTATCTGGGCCAATCATTGAAGCTTTTACAAACGACGATAGGCTAATTATGACGACGACGATGATGCAGATGATAATGATGATGGTGATAATAGTAATAAGAAGAAGATAATAATAATGAAAATGATAATAATAAGGACAGCAATAGCAGTTCTCATTTTACCATTAGGCCTGGTACTATTTACTAAACTTGTGTCTAATTTTAAAACAACGCAGATCATATAAAAAATTATACATAATTATTACCTTTTTACAGTGCAAACGGTGGAATTCCTATAAAAAAAGCTAAGCTGATTTTCTGTAAAAGTATAGTATTATGCAATCTGAACGAGTCACATAGTTCGACTGTCTTATCAAGTTTATGCGTCATTTGCTTTGGCACCTTGAGCTATTATATGAGACAAACTGTTGGCACAATATACACGTGGCTACCAAGGTAAATAAAGATTGTCTATGCCTCAAACGTCATTCATGCAGCGTGTGAAAATGATTTCATGAATATACAAGCACACATAACTGCATATTAATTTTACATATACAAGGTGGGCCAAAAAAGACCCCCCCTACGTTTTTCCCCCATATTTTGGCCAGAAGTAAGAATTTTGAAATGAAATTTCACAGTCTTAAAGGCAATTCATATTTACTATATGATGGCCAGATATCATCAAAATATTTCAAAAATAACAAAAGTTATAGCACTTATAGTGAGGCCACCCCCCGTTTTTTGACGATTCAAAAACGAAACGCAAAAAATTAGGTTTTTTGATCTTGGCCAGAAGTAAGAATTTTTAAATGAAATTTTACAGGCTTGAAGGCAATTCATATTTACACATGAAGGCCAGATTTCATCAAAATATTTCAAACACAACACAAGTTATACCACTTTTAATGAGACCACCCACCGTTTTCGACGATTCAAAAACGAAACGCAACAAAAGTAACAAAAACACAATTTTATTAAGTCTTATCTCAATAACTGCTGTCAAATGAACTTGGTAGTGCTTCCCAACTTGTGTTCAATGTGCCCACCATGCACCAGTGCCAAAACTTCTTTTCAGTCTCTTTGCAAAGTTCTTGATGGACCTCTGATTAATCTGACAGATTTCTTATTTACCAATTTGATTGTCATCTTGCTAAGTGAATTCTCAGTGACGTGCAGCCACGCGGGTACCCTGTTTCTTTTTTAAATAGTAGTAATAATGATCATCTGGCAATATCAAGGCTATTTGATAACAATTATATGAGATGACACTTAATAAAATTGTGTTTTTGCTACTTTTTGCTGCGTTACGTCTTTGAAACGTCAAAAAATGTGGGGTGGCCTCACTAAAAGTGGCATAACTTTTTTCTATTTGAAATATTTTGCTGAAATATGGCCATCATGTGCAGATATAAATGGTCTGTAATCGTGTTAAATTTCATTTTGATATTCTTACTTCTGGCCAAGATATTGACCAGAATATTTGAGTTGATGTTTTGTTACTTTTTGCTGCGTCGCGTTTTTGAATCGTCAAAAAAACGGTGGGTGGCTTCACTAAAAGTGGTATAACTTTTGTTCTGTTTGAAATATGTTAATGAAATCTGGCCATCTGGTGTAAATATGAATTGTCTTTAAGGCTGTAAAATTTCATTTCGAAATTCTTAATTTTGGTCAAGATATTGGCAAAAATCTTAGGGGGGGTCTTTTTTTTGCCCACCCTGTATATCGGAATACATACATATAGGCCCATACATGCATAAACATAATAGTGTAGACCTATGTGTAGGCCTATATTAGTGTTAAATGCATAGGGAAACAATGGGACCTATGTACATAGGTCTAAACAGGCATAGATGCATACCTACCAATTCACTTATAGCATAATACCCAGTAACCAGTATTACTCACCCATTCATCCATCCATCCATCAATCAATCAATCAGTCAATCAATCAATCAATCAATCAATCTTCATCCATCCATTCATTCCTCGATTCACCCATCCCTTCAACCAACTATTCATCCATCCATCCATCTGCTTAGATAACTAATATCTATTTCCCGTTCTATTTATCATCTAAGTTAGACCTGGGAGTGACTTTGGTCAGCTAATCTGACCCCAATTGACCCTAAAGTGACTTGAGGTCGACTTGAAGTCGACTTCTTGGAATCAAAACGACTTGACCCGACTTGGCAGAAAAACAACCGACTTCCGACTTGAAGTCGACTTCTGACATGGTAATAGCCATTTAGCATAGGTCGACTTAGGCTAATAATGCAAGAATTCAAGCCAATTTTCCTGACGAGCATTAATTTCATATGGGCCTATCTACCAATGAGTAATGAGACCTCAACGCTTAATTGATCAATTTATTAAAGTTTTATTAAGCCCATTTCAGGCTATTTTTGACTAGTTTTGTGATGCTTTAGGCTATGATCTATAGTAACCTAGACAATGTGACGACAAATTATTAGGCCTATGAATTTTAGCTTGCCAATTATCTGTGATTATTCATGCAGATTACCCTCATTATATAAGCTTGTTATTATTTTCATATTAATATTGAATAAATTTGTAAAACATGCAAGGTCTAAGATAAAATGGGGGGACCGTGGACTAGTTGCACCGAATGGCGTGTTATGATGATAATTATTTGTAAGTTCGTTATAATTATTTGGCCACTGGCATCAACTTAGGCCTAGCAAATAGCATTGCAAGCGCATCATCCGGCAGTAGGCTACTACTATTAGTAGCATAGCCTACTCGCTGACAGTAAAGTCTTTCGATCATTGTCCAATTGGTCCGCATACAGTAGTATAGGCCTAGTTTTTCCCTCTGCAGACAACAGTACTGTTGCAGATGCAGCGTGCCGGTGTAGCCTACCAAGGTAGCGCCAAAATATCGATTTATTATTAGGCCTTGTAGATCCAGCTTTCTTTGCGCCGAATTCACTGACCACTTAGTGTCTTAGTCTAGAAGTTCACTGATTTGCTCATGCTCATGTCTTGATAAGCACAGGTGCTAATATTTTAGTGGCATCACATCTAGTATATTAAATATATAGGCCTAATAATTATATGTAGTAGCATTTTGTTTGCTATTTTAATCTGAGGTACGCCGATGATACGACATTATTGGCGGGTAAGAGGGACGACCTAGTCGAGTTAATAAGAAGAGTCAGGAAGGAAAGCGAAAAGGCGGGACTATACTTCAATGTAAAGAAAACAAAGGTTATGACAACTGCAACATGGAAAAACTTTGAGGTGGATGGAGAAACGATAGAGGTAGTATCGAGCTTCACATTCCTGGGATCTATGATAGAGAAGGAGGGAAGAAGTGATATGGAAATAAGGAGGAGGGTAACAATGGGGAAAACGGCAATGAACGGTCTTGAAAAGATTTGGAAGGACAAATACGTGAGCAGGGAAACAAAGAAAAGACTGGTAAGAGCACTGATCTTCCCAGTCGTCCTATATGGATGCGAGACATGGACAAAGACACGGGATATGGAAAAGAAAATCAACGCGTGTGAGATGTGGATTTGGAGAAAGATGCTAAGGATTTCATGGACGGAGAAGAGAACTAACGAATCGGTGCGCGAGGAGCTCGGAATAGAGAGGGAGGAGACACTGCAGCAAACAGCAACTTGGAGGAAATTGAGCTACTTCGGCCATGTGATGAGATCTAACGGTTTGGAAAAGGAGCTGATGACGGCATGCGGTGAGGGACGGAGAAGATGCGGAAGACCAAGGAAGAAATGGTTGGATGAAGTACAGGAAAAGTCTGGCATGAGACTGGAGGAACTAAGAGAGGCGACTAGGGAGAGGATCAACTGGAGAAGATGCACCAGGGCTTTCGCCAGAGCTCCAGTAGCTGACGGCACCAGGTGACCAGGTGAGCATTTTGTTTCACCATTTTAATTAACCTCATGCCTAAGCGTGACGTTTTAGCATAGAATAACAAGTTATATAGGCTTATAGCCAATGAATAGATCGGCAGACGGCAGCCTGCACGATAGCCTGGCCCTGCGGGTAAAATAATAAGTAGGCTAAGTCTCTGTTTAGCAAAGACCTCATTCATTCTTGTAAGCGCACTACAAAAGCTGCTTAAATGTTGTTCTGGTCTCACGATCATTGGTTTGAAGTGACAAATTTTAAATATGTTTGTGTCTCAAGTCGGTTTAAGTCGACTTGTGATAAAAACAACTTGAAGTGACTTCTCTTCACAAAATTCGACTTGGGGTCAGTTGCGGTGAGCATAATCGACCCGACCCGACTTGGGATGACCAAGTCGACTGGGGTCGACTTATTGGGGTCGACTCCCAGGTCTAATCTAAGTACAGCTGAAGTTGCCACAACTCTCGTTCTTTACCATCATTGCCCACGCATTTATCTGCGCTCGCATAGACTACTGCCACTCACTCCTTGTTGGCCTCCCTATAATACATTTATATATGATGCACCTTCCTTTCTTCTGTCGTATCTGAATGCTGCAGCCAGGTTTATCTTACGTCTTCATACGCTGCTCGTACTTAACTGTACCTTCATGTCTGAAGTCATACGCTGGTTATATCTGTTACCGTACGTATTCGCTATGAGATCCTCATTCTAATGTCCAAGTCTCAGTTGGGTCTTGTCCCAAAATATCTGCCTGTCATCATATAAGACCTTCTTCATCTGCTACCTCACTTCGTTCGCTGGGTTTTATGACCGATTCGATCTATTTGTTCCTCGGACTATAACCGCTCTAGACCAACGTTTGGTGTTGTGCGGAGCTTGTGGTTCCTCTGCTTGGAATTACCTTACCCCTTCTCTGCGGGTTAAGTCTATGTATGGGATCTCCTCCTCATCTACCCGTTGTCTGGTTTGCTCCACAGGATTTCTGCATAGTCCATCATAATATTGCAAGAGGCGCTTTATACATTGCAAATGCCCAGATACGATATGCTACCTAAATTACACAAAAAGATCGAATTAAATGCGTATCGGTTCTGAGCATAGCGTAGAAACACATTCACGTGTTATGGGTGAGAGAAGCAGAAACCATAAGACCCAACAGCATTTTGCTTGGTGAAGTTACTTCGCTGTGCGGAGCGTTTTGCTCTTTAATAATTCAGGTCAAACGCAACAAAAGATGAAAGTAGTGTGCTGGCATCTAGCGTAGGTTCATGGCCCTAGCGTTGCTTGTCAGCATTTTTTATGCAACTTGATTTTCTCATGCACTCTGATTTCGCGACACGCTGCGACGGAATATTAAGAGAATATTATGGCTTAACATTCGTAACATAACTACGTGCAATTTATCATAATATTTCACAACATTATGCTGGCTAGAACTAAGGTGTAACGTTTTCGAATATATAATGAGGTAGACAAAGATCGAGAGGGAGAGAGCGAGAGTCAGAAACCAGAAACGGAGACAGAGAGAAACCGAAAGACAGTGATAGACACAGATAGATCAACAGAAGGAGAGAGATACAGACAAACAGACAAAAAGACAGACAGAAACGGAGACACACAGAGAGCCTCTCCGCAGAGAGAGACACATACAGAATAACAGTAAAAGATAGACAGAGAGCGATAGAGACAGAGAGACAGAAACAGAGAGAGAGGCAGAGAGAGAAACAGAGAGAGCGGTTGGTAGGCCTATATATAGCCCGCATCCTATTTTTTATAGACCAACAATTGACACAGCAAAGGAATCCAAAGACATATCTATAATATAAGAGTAAGAGCACACTGTCAGACTTCATAAAGCAGCTAAGATGAGTTAACCGAGACCAACAGATAAATCAGTTAAATATTATGACAGCTTCTGACTCTTCTCCCAGCAGAAGAATAATTATTCTAACTCTTGGGCTTCGAACCCTGCGTCGATCCTTGTCTCTTGTTTTGATTAAGCACCTGGTGTATAAATGCAGTTTGTAATTGCAAATTTATATAGCGCCGTTACAATAGAGATTCTCGAGATGCTCCCGACCAATAGCATGATAAAACCATGATGAAAGAAAGCGGTCTTTATACGCTTTCTGGAACGAGGCAGAGACCACGCGTGGGACGCGGTGGTGTAGTGGTGGCGTCATTGCCTTGAAGCCGGAAGGTTCGAGGTTCGAATCCACCCTCAACCGCGTAGGGACCTTGGGCAAGTCCTTCACTCACAATTGCTCAGCGCTTCGGCGTGAAACTCCGATGCAGTGTCCGCTCTGCATTCGGGAGCGCCTCTGAGTAGAGAGAGCTTGAAGGGGCGCTATAACAAGTGCACATACAAACATGCATAAGGAATTCATGTTTCAGCTAACATAGTATAACTGTAGGCAAGACTTCTCAATTTTAGCAGTCTAGTCTATATGCGAGTGTTTTCGATAATATTATTCATTTTATTTTCACGAAAATACGAAAAAATGAACTTTATTAAAGCAGTTTGATACAGCGCCCCTTCAAGTGTGCCTACTATGTTATTGGGACGATCGGCCGAGGCTGAGAAAAACGAAGTGGCTGATGCTTTTTACCGAAGGTCGTGTCTGTGGTCAGTGCAAGGGACACTGATCCTCTTGAATCTACAGCTTCAACTATTTGTTATCTGAACCATTTTTAAATATCAATCAGTCTGATCTCATTAGAATTTTGATTTGACCGACGACTTTGCGTAGTAGCGTCATCGACTGGTGCCTTATGCATTACATCAGTAAGTGAGTAAGTGAAGGAGTCAGTAAGTAAGTCCAGTCTTTAATACAAAAAATTATTGCAGGCGCACATTGGGAAAGTGTCGCTATAGATTACAAGATCCTTGGTCGACAGGATAATTACAACGGATTAAAAACACGATAATAATATGCAACCGTACCTTTTCTAAATCCGCATTTGGTAAATCGCTGCAGCTAATAGAACACTCGTAAGTCCAAAACCATCAAAGAATGACCGCCACACGACAGAATCAACCAACTCAATGTTTGCTGGGGTCTTGGACGTGAGGTCGATCGATCTGCCGTCCAACCACCGCCAATCTATGGTCCGCCCACCCTCCCACGATCACTAAATGTCAGTGCGCCACACTGCTTATGTGTGCGTCCACATACATACTTGCATACCTCACAAAACTTGGATCACGCATCTGCCTCTCTTTGCGTCGAATCAACGAAGCGAGACGGTGGACTCGTTCGACCGTACAAGGAACCTTAAACACCGTGTCACGCTTTCTTCAGACAAGAAAATCTCCCTCGAGACCTGCTACCACCAACCCCACCCTACCCACCCCACCCTCACCCGCAACGTGCTGCGATTATTGAGCGTCTTGGGCCCCGTAACAGTGCGTGTTTTACAGGTCAAAGATATACTATTGTGTTGAGCAAATTATCCAACGGTCTAATGCTGTCGTCGTATGCATGCTCTTCATTGCTCTTGGCTATAATAGATAGACTGGACATATCTCAATGACCATACATGCATTCATGCAAGCGTCAATCAGACAATGTAGGACGCTCGCAGGAATCTGTTACGCTTGTGAACATGACATAGTAACATGACATACAATGTACGCTGCACAACGAATGTGCGATATGAGTTTATCTTGTATGGTGCATGATCATTGATCAAATCTACTACAATCATTTGCGGAATTGCAATACAGCAGTAAGTAAGTAAGTGAGTAAGTAAGAAGTAAATAGAACCAGAATTTACATAGCGCCTCTTCAAGGTAACTATTCAGAATCGATCCTGACTATTATAATAGAAGAGCAGGCCAACAACGTGCGGTGCACTGATTGAGAAATGTGTTCGTTTGTAACCAACGGTAACTGTTCTTGATGACATTCTGTCTCAGGAAAAAAGTTCCAAAGACACATTGATAAGGAGAAGAAGCGGAAAGATTAATTCATTCGGTAATTTTAAATGGTGTCACTTCAAGAAAAACTACTCAGAGGCACTGCGGACTCCAGCGCGCCCAAAAGATACAGTTCTGAGTTCAGATGACGACGATATTGATGATGATGACGACGATAACTACGACGATGATAATTATTATGGTGATTAGTTGATCCTTCCCATGATGCAGGTCAGCACATCCGGTAACACCTGCTTCCTCCTCCTTGTCCATCGCCAGTATAGCCTACTTGTTGAGTGAATTTTTGCGTTGTTCTCTTTGCGTCGTTAATTTTCATTACTTGGGTGATTTGGAAACCCACCACGGAAGTTGGAACTCTCCCCCTTTAGGCTTTATCCTGACTTGGGACAGACTCAAGTTCATTTCAAGTTCCAGTTCATTTATTTTCCACAATATACATTCAATTAAACACATCATTGCAAAAAATATAATAGGCTAGTTCAATTTATACCAGAGTCAGTCTGGAAGGGGAAAAAAGCTCAAGTGAGCTTATCAAAACTCATGTTTAAGACATCATGAGGCAGAGTTAATGATATGATACTATATATATATATATATGTATATATATATGTATGTATATATATATATATAATAAGAGCAACAACCGGTCGCAGGCCTACTCCGTTTCCGTTGCATTTATCGGCAACATATCTAGACAATTATTCTGTGTCTTTCAGAGCACACGCACACACGAACGCACACACACACACACACACACGCGCGCACATTAGAGACGACATTGACAGTAAACCAGGCGTACAGCGTAGCTTTCATAGCTTTAATGCTGCAGTAAAAACCATCCGACCTCAATTCATGCTGTTTGCCTGCGTCACAGATTGTAAGCAGTTTATAATCTGTAGCATAGTAGGCCTAAGACACGAACAGATCCAGAGTGCTGCAGTAGGACATAGACAGAATTAAGCAGACACATAGGCAGACACAATGGTCAATTAAGTTATATAAATGCACTAGTCTTATGCATGTAATATGCCTATGCGAACATTATGTTAGACTCTCTCTCTATAATTATACATCATGCATAGGCCCTAAATACAGCATTTACACAGAAACAGACAGAAAGACAGACAGACAGACAGACGGACAGACAGACAGACAGGCGGATTTAACTCTTTATTAATCGGATCAATCAAGACCATCTTCTTCGTCGAACATGCATGAAGGTGTGGCACGTATAGGCCCTACGTATAGTCACGATCGTTGGAATCGTGGATATATTCTGCAGCCAGCCTAAACAATAGACCAGCCTAAACAGACTAGACAATAGACCTTTGTGGGACTAAATATTACTAGGCCTATTGGGTGTTACTATAATAAAAAAATCGTTTTCTATTCAGATCAAACTTCGCCGTGATGTCGGGATTTCATTGTTAAGCAGCGTGAAATATTAGCCCATGACTTACATGTATGCTCGAGCTCACACCCAAAAGAGGATGATTGACAAACCCAATAACCTCACGACTTATTTGACCTTCGCTGTGTTTAAGTCAAGCTTTGTCTTGGCTTCCTGTTGGTCTAAAGAGTCTGATTCTGTTTTATGAAACAATTACTTGTGTGCAACATCTAAATTATTCTGGTGAGTCACATGCAATGCTTCAAATCCCATTGTTTAGCAAGGTCGTCTGAATTATCGTTTGGTCGTAGAAATGGGACAAACACTACAAAAGGAATGACGTACTTGACATAATTATGATTGAGGACAAAGGAGGTCGATCATAACTTCTTCGAAGCCATCTCCGTCAAGATCTGATGATGATGACGACGACGACGACGACGACGATGATGATGATGATGATGACGATGATGATGATGATGATGATGACGACGATGATGACGACGACGACGACGACGACGATGATGATGATGATGACGACGACAACGATGCGGATGATATTTTCCTTCGGTTCGTGACTTCCTGACGCTCATGCTGCTCCAGATCACATACAAACATCAACGCCTAGACCTATAATAGGCCTACATGTAATATGCCTGAAGCTCATTCATAGTCTGCAGACCATTACGACATGATTCTGCTGTTAAAAGCCCAAGCACTGCAAGCAGGCGTTGCTATTAAATATGCTAATAATTACGGGAGCGGCCGTGAGGTACGTGTAGCATGAGGGTTTATTTTAAGCCTTCTTCTGGTGAATGTGTATGCTTAGTAACATCGCCCACGGCCGACTCCACGAAACGACCTCTTTAATTTAAATGGGAAGCAGCTAGAAATCGCACTCATCATGTTAGAGGAGTCGCCGTCTAACCGCTAGATGACCATGCATTGCAGTGCTGCAAGCTTAACTATTGTAACTTACTTTTAAGACAGAGTGTGATCAGATTTGAATCGAGTAGAGTTAACGTAGAGTGAAAGAGAGAAGAGTTGAGACGGTGGTTTAACGTGAGTAATGCTCGAATGGAGGGGGCAATGAGCAAGTTGGCTGGTTCCATATCCTTGCAATTGTCCGTGTATACATAATATTATAATAGCCCATGTATTCACATTGCTGGACAATCACATAGCGCTGCAGTTAAAAAACTTCAGAGGCGCTAGAGAAAGTCGCATGAGAATAGCGTGGTTTTTCATTGCAGAAACGACATTACCCGTGTGATCAGACCCTTGTCACATGTATACCAATACACTGTATAACAATACATCAATACACATCCGATTAGCCATGATACATGACCATTGTGATCACCAGAGATGCAATCGTATATACTCATGCATATACACATCGTACACATGTATATACTTAATATATACAATACACTACATTACAATACAAATGTATTTATAACGTGCCCTTGATAAGACAAAGCCTTACTCGAAGGACGCGTTACAACGCAGATACACCCTTTACACCCACTCCCATGGTGGCACCATCACTGCAACAAATTTGCAGTCTCACGTAAGTTTAATTTACTGCTGCATGGCAATTAATTTGATTGTCTAGTTTCCGCTCAGAATACACGAACCAGATTGTTCGGACGTGAATTAAATTAAAGAGAGAAGCGTTCCCAAAGAAATTTAGCCGTAGGCCTATAGCTAGACATGAAAGACATAATTCTGAATTGCTTGCAAAAGACAATAATAGATTTGTTATTGTTCTCGTGCGTTTTTATGCATATCGAGGCGACTGTTGATCACCGATTGGCGGAGACGTTGCTCAGGGGCGGAAACCTGGTCCGAACTTTGGGGGGGACGGACGAGCGGCTGAAGGACGATCGCTGAAGCGCGAAGCTCCGAGTTTGGAGGGGTGAAGGAAGGCTGTTTTTTAATATTCACATCTAAGTGTAGCATTTTAGCTGTCATAAAAAATATAAAATGATCCATTTTCTCAGTCCCGATAGAAGTAGTTCAAACTGTAATTTGTTATTGAACATGATCGGAGTGCAGATTGCATAAGACACCTTTTTAAAGTTTATACTATGAATTTATATAACGATGGAATGTGCCAATTTTCACACAATTGCTTTTTAAAAAACATTCGAAGCATTTAACATAGACACCTCTGTAATGCATTAAATCAACTATATATATAATTATAAAAAACATCCAATGTGCTGATTTTTACTCAAATTCATGACTAAATTCTTTACGTTAATTTTTTATTTGCAAATTATGTTTAATAGAAAGACTGGAAAGGAAACACTGATAGAAATGAAAACATACTCATGTCTATAATATTATATCTGCTATCAGATCAATTAAATTGAAGTTTCAGAACTGTATGACTCTTTCTCAACCATTCGATCTTCCCTAGTAAATAACTGGCAAAAAGATGACAATGGATTTTTTGGAACTATTTTTAGCTGCGAGGATGTTATTTTACAACTCTTTAAAACCAGTATAACTGCCTTTTTTAAAAATCAAAACATCTATGTGAACTTGCACGTTCAAAAGCCCTGCCAACTCTCATAATGCATAGCCTAAATCCGTTCAAGAGACCAAATCGTTGGCGGAGTTTGGTTTCCATTCTTGGGGGCTAAAAAAGTTTGGATGTGAGGCGGAGACTTGGTCCAGATTGAGCAGCGCCGGAATTTTTTTCTCGATTCAAAAGTTAATGAGCTTTTTTAGTCATCGAGTTTAATTGAAATCTAATTTTAAAAAACATACTAGCTTGCGTAAACACCTTTTCTAGTCATCTAGTTTATTTGAAATATCATAAAACCTTACCATTTTCCGTAATAATTTTTTTAGTCGTCTAGTTTAATTAAAATATCATAGATCCATACTATTTCCTGTAAACACCTTTTTTAGTCATTGAGTTTAATTGAAATCTCATAAAAACCATACTTTTTTGCGTAAACACCTTTTTAGTGATCGAGCTTAATCGAAATATAATAAAAACATAATTTATTCCGTAAACACCTTTTTTAGTCATGTACTTTAATTAAAATAACATAGATCCATACTATTTTCCGTAGACACCTTTTTTTAAACATCAACTCATCGAGTTTAATTAAAATCTCATAAAACCATACTATTTTGCGTAAACACCTTTTTTAGTGACCGAGTTTAATCTAAAAATAATAAAACCAAAATTTATTCAGTAAACACCTTTTTTAGTCATATAGTTTAATTGAAATATCATAGATCCATACTATTTTCCGTAGACACGTTTTCTTAGTCATCAACTCATCGAGTTTAATTAAAATCTCATAAAACCATATTGTTTCGCGTAAACACCTTTTTTTAGTAATTAAGTTTAATTAAAATCTCATTAAACCATAATGTTTCCGTAAACACCTTTTTTAGTCATAGAAATTTTTTATATTTTCATAAAAACCATGCTATTTTGCGTAAACGTATTTTTTGCACATCGAGTTTAGTTTAAATCTCACAAAACCATATATTATTTTTCGGGCAAAAAATTGTGTTGACCTTTTCTTAGTCATCGGGTTGAAATCTCATAAAATCCATTCTTTTTCCTTACACACGTCGAGTTTAGTAGAAATCTCATGAAACCATACTAAATTTCCGGACAAAGTAGTCTCACAACAACCATGCTATTTTCAGGGAAAAAAGTGTTAATCATCGGATTCAAGTTTCATTCGTGAAAGTTTCTTGGGGGCTAACCCCGGAAACTATACCATTTTCCTTGTGACAGACCCGAATCTGGGCCTTCTTGAGGGGTTTGTGCCCCCTTAGCCCGTAATAAACTCCGCCCATGGACCCACTGATGTTCTATATCCCATTGTTCGTTTTCAAGAGGAATTATAAACAAAATACTTACTTACTTACGTATTTACTTTCCATATTACTTCTAATGTTGAACATGACGCTGATTTGAACCTGAAGAGATTCGAAGCTGAATTGAATGTAGCAGAAACCCGATGACATTGTGAATTTGTGACCAATCAATCAATCAATCAAATAAATTTATATAGCGCCTCTTCAAGATCTCTACTCAGAGGTGCTCCCAACCCAGGCCTGGTCAAAAAGAAAGGTCTTGAGAAGACGATAGAAAGAACCAGCAGAGTCACGAGGAAGAGAACGGAGAGCCGTAGGGAGGCCATTCCAGATTTTCGACGTTTTTTTTTCACCAAAGTTTAACGTCGTCGTTTGGCGTCAAAGGCCGTTGACGACAAATTTACATCTTATACAGTACAGTAACAATGAATTCATAACGTCCGAGATATAGCCTACTATATAACATTGTCATAACAATATTATTGTTCGTTGTTTAACAGCAAACTTAGCCATGATATAATGTTATTGTTCAATGTCTTTTGTGACCATGGCTTAACAGCAAATGGTTAACAGTTAATAACATCAACAATACAAGTTATGTTAAATCTTTTGCTTTGGCAAATTCAATAATATTTTGCAGTAATATTGTTACGTGCATCACGGTGCATGAAATGTCACAAACTTTTCTTGATTACTATTCTTATTACACATTTGATTCGTAACTGATACATACAGAAAGTTTTAAACATGCTAATATGAGATATGATTTTTTCCTCATAAAAGAGTAAAGACGACAAACAATATTCCAATGGCATGACATAACAACAGCAAGACACACATAGAGGATTTTGTGAACATTTTTAGCAAGTTGATTCATATACAATGTATAAACTTCCTACACAGTCTTATAAACGACAGTAATTACACAATTTTTCCTTTGGTTATTTTGTTTATGAGCCTATAAACAACACTTTGCATGTAACCGTCATCAAGTAAATTCTTAGTATTGAAGTCTACTTTAAAAGAAACACATGCATTTCTGAGTATGTCAGATATATTTTCTTTTTTACAAGTTAATAATAAATGATCTATGTTATCTGGGACTTTACATACATTACAAAGGCCACTGTCATGCTTCTTCATAAGATAAAGTCTTTCATTTAGATTAACTTTTCCTAATCTTAATCTTGAAATTTGAACCTCTTTTTTCCTATTAAGGTCAGTGAACTTCATGTTTGTGTTCACTACTGGACATATAAATTTATAGTGATGACCCCTATGATCACTGTCATAGTATCTCTGCCAACTGTCAATTACATACAATTTTATAATTGAAAACACTTCTTGCAGTTCCAGATAATTTGTTGAGTTAACAATTGGCATACTCAGTGATTGTTTTGCTAAAGCATCTGCTCTTTCGTTACCAGATATATTTACATGACTCGGGATCCAGATCAAATGCACTTTACTTATTTTAATTTCATTAAAGGCTCTTATTGTTTCTTGCAATAAGTGTGATCGGGACTTTGTAAAGGAATTCTTAATAGCAGTAAGAACACTTAAAGAGTCCGAAAAAATAGCAAAATCTTTAAGGTCTTGCTTTTCATTTTCCGATATCCAGGAGAATACTTCTTTAATAGCAGTTAGTTCCGCAGCAAATATGCTAGAATAGTCACAAATACGAATTTGTTTATCTAAATTTAGGGCAGGGATTGTATAAGCAGCAGCAACTAAATTATCAGCTTTTGAACCATCTGTATATATGTGCGTGTAAGTAGGATAATTGTTTATATGTTCTAATGACATATTACGTAAAAGTTCAGGACTGTCGTATTTCTTACTCATTTCTTTGTGAAGAGTTATATCAACATCAATGTCTTTATTTAGCCAAGGGGGATTCGTTGGAAAGGTAGGGGATTGAAAAGGGACATTAAGAGAGGAGAAAAAACTATGTGTCCTAATGTAAGTGGATTGATTTTCGACGTTGGGTGTTAGCAAGGCTTTTGTAATAGTTGGTAATATTTTAAAAGAGGTGTCTTATTTATACAGTATAATGTTCGCAAACTACCCAACGTTGGACTTAATAACTTTTGGTTAGAGCCTGGATTGCTCTGGAATTCATATCATTATAAATATTTACTTCATCTGCTAAACATTTTTTCTCTCTAGTTCACTACTGAAGATTGTGTACATGTCCTAACGCTTGAACATTGGGGGGGGACAAATGCATGGGCCGTCCCACCCAACGTCTTCATTGGGGGGGACCGTCCCCTCCTGTCCCCCCCTAGGTTTCCGCCAGTGACGTTGCTTAGTAACGGAATGATGTCGTGTCTAACAACAGGTTACTATGACGTCACAATCGAGTTACCGGTAGCAGAATGATGATCGCAATTATGTAGACCTATAATTTAAATAATACAATACAATAGGTACAATACAATTAGTCATTTGTATCGCGCTTTAACAAAAACAAGTCTTGCACAAGAGCGCGCTTCACTAAAATCTAGTTAGGCCTATAGGCCTAATGCATTGAAAATAAATGAGTTAAATATTTTTAAAGCGCCAAGAACCCGCTGGGGAGAGCTTCCGACTCTCCCTCAGACTCCTAATGGGTATGAGGTTCATGCCTTTGGATTTCGCGCTTCGGCGCTTGCTATGATGAACCCCCACAAAAATGTTCTAGTCGCGCGCCTCTAGGAGGAAGATATGTCTAGCGCTACAGCCCCAAACACGAAATCTTGGCGCCGCCACGGATAGGTTGTGCAATTTGAACGTTTTGCTCCACTTACGCACACTTTTCATAAACAAAGTGCGTAAAACTGTTACGACAAAATCGAATGTCTTGTAATCTGAAATCAGACTGTTTTTTTTCTGTCTGAAGAAAAAACTCAAACGACCATGAAGAAACTCAACGGTGTCGAAGAAAAAGCGCACCCGTGTTCCAATTAAAAGGTCTTTGGTTGGTTCCATCGTACGATCATCTTCTTAAGTTCGAGGGAATTTCGGACTTAATTGGAACACGACAACAACTGAAGATGAGTCTCAGCAAACCGCAAGATGACAACTTCTTCAAAGCCATCGTTCACAAATATCTTCGGCTTTTGCATGAAAAGCCGCTCTTAACGAAGGCTTGCACCAGGTATGTCGTTGGTGAATAATTGCTGTTGAGTGCCCTGTGGCGAAGGTGTACTTTGTGGGCGATAATATGGTCGCCGGTTTGTTTTCGATCTTTGGCCCCTGGGCACAGTTTATTGACCGAATCTTTGAGCCACAAAAAAAACTGCTGACAGATTCAGATCTGTAGAGTGTCTCAGTGAAATAAAATCATCCTGGGCAGAATTTAATAACACTTGCTTGGTCGCCGATCGATATGACGCAGGTAAACAATTTAATTATTATGCATAGAATAGAACTAAGGTTAAAATTAAACTCAGGTAAAGCTAAATTAAAATTGCTCTATATATAGTGCTAAAAAGCACGTAAGTCGATGAAACCTTTAGCAAGTATGTTTCATGAAGTGACTTGCTTTCGTGGGGCTATCAAATGGTTTAAAGGAGCCACATAATGGCTTTGAAGCATTGCATTCTAACTTAGAAGCAATTTTTTACCATATCTGCCTTTTGATTTTGTTTTGACTAAGCACCTGTGAATGTTTTTGACAGTGGCTGTACAGGAGCGCTGGGCAACCTGTTGTCGCAATGGCTCGTGCCGTCTGCTTCGGGCAAAATCAACTGGCGAAGTGTGGCTGCGTTTGCACTGACAGGGTTGGTGTTCACCTAATTAATAGTCAATAATTGTTGGCATTAAATGTTTCATTTTCTGTCCCATAACATGTGGCAATGAATCATGAGGTTAGGTGAGGTGAATAGATCTGGTTATGTCAATTGATTTGGTTAGGTCATTAGGTGAGGCCATTAGGCTAAATCAGGTCTTCAAAATTTGATAAGATGCAAATGTTTTCATTACAATTAAACATAGAGGATGTATGACAGCAAACATGTTAAATGGTATAAGAGTAGGCTATTGCTTGAATACTGTATTTTTTTGGTGATGTTTAGCGATTATGTGGAATAGATTAACACTATGTGCACTTATATTTCCTCCTACTAGAGCGGCTATGGCTCAGTCCCGATCCTTTGCATCAATTGGCCCTTCTCTTTGGAATACCCTGTCTCCATCTACTGGGTCTCAACTTCTATCTGGTAATCCCTCCTCCTCATTTTCTTTCCTCAAAACTTATTTCTTCTCTCGTGACCCTGCGCACTGGGAGCGCCTCTGAACGGTTCTCCCTATTAGAGGCGCTTTATAAATGTTTTAATACAATACAGTATGTTTAACCGTTTAAACTGGCTGTCTCTGCTTATGCTTAGCTTTTTCTTTGTCGGACCGATCATGCACAACTTCTATCGGATCCTGGAGAAGGTCGTTCCGAAGACTGCATCGCGCGTTTTCCTCAAACGACTTCTTATCGACCGCTTCCTATACACGCCGTTCTTTCTCATCGTCTACCTGTACAGCGTTGCCATACTTGAGGTGATGATGATGACGACGATGATGAGGATGATGGTGATGATGATGATGATGATGACGCAGTCTCTCGGCTCTCTAATCGTTTCTTAATAATTTATTCAATTTAGACATTTTCAATAATTTTTTTCTGCCTTACAATTTTCCAATTTTGGATATTAAGTTTGCAAGAATATTCTTTATCTGTTCGCAGAGTAAGTATTCATGCATAGTGCTGCATGAGTTTTTAAGTAAATATTCTGACGTTACCTCATTCAGTAATGATATCGAGGGTACAGTTTGGGGAGCGATAGGCCCTCCAAAAGGGAAAGATTTCTGTTTAATAGGAGCCTATTTACATATTAATTATAGAGTTTGGCAAGATGATAGAGATTTATTTATGGGGAAACGGTGGTATGCTTTACAATTAGGATATCTGGATATCATCGTTGATAATCACGGTGGAAACCATGATTCATACTACTTTGGATTAATTTTTTTCACCTTTGGAGAATTTCCATCATTAATGATTACTTTGCTCCAGTTGCCTTCCTCTCGTGACCTTTCCTTTGGTGACCTTTGTTCTTCTTTAGGGTTATCCTGGACAGATTGACCATGAGAAAGTTCTGGCCGTCTACCGGCTTGCGCTGAAGATGAACTGGAAGGCATTGACCATCATTCAGTTCATCAACATCAACTACGTTCCACAACAGGTTGAATTATTGTCAATTTATTACATCTGTGCTCATGAATACGCTGGTGCCCTTGTGCTGGTGCCCTCTGCCAATGGTTTAAATAGTGCTTTAGAAATCTGGAGATTGTGATTGCAGCCGTTAGTTGTGCTGTTTGTCGTAGACAATTACCGTAGACATGTGCAATGAGACGGAACATTTCTGTGTTCTTGGCTGACTTTATTGTTATACCAGTGAAGCATTATAGAATATTGTTACAGTGTCTTTACATTATATGAAGCAGTTATTTAATTAAGTTGTTATTTTTTTAATATTATATTTAGAAAAGCATGAATCAGAAATTTTTTAGCAAAGCTGAACTAAAAATTATCTGACCCCTTTGCATAAATTTGCTTATGCCCTGGTTGCATGTACAACTCTTACTTTCACTTTCTGCTTCACTTAGAGAAGCAGTCGACTTTGTTTTCACCAGTTTCACTTTCACTGGTTTCACTTTTACTTCCAGTATCAATAGAACTGTGAAGCCAAAGAAATGGGGGCCTCGGTTTCTGTTTGAATTTCTATATAAGTAATTTTTACAGTGTTTTAAAAAAAATATCGTATGAGTGACTGGTTTCACTTTCTGTTTTTGACTGGTTTCATTTTATGTTTCTGATTGGTTTCACTTTCTGTTTTAGTATCGCGTTCTGGTGGGAAACGTCATATCTCTCGCCTGGAACTGTTACATTGCGTTGAAACGAAAAGCCTGAAACGCAACAAAGGAAATTATTCAATCGCTTCCTATATCTACAAACTAATGCATTATATAATTGTTGATTGAATAATCATTAATTGGTCGAATAATATAATCATTAATTCGTTGAATAATCATTAGTTGTGTCGGGATTTGGCCAGTATTTCAAGAGCTGCATTGTGTCAATGACTTGGCCTTATTTTGAAACATCTCGGGCATTGGTTCCACATTAAATCGGCATGCCCTACTTTCTGAAATGGCCATAATTTTAATATTTTACTTGGCAGCAGCCTAAAAAATCAGATATATGCTTGAATGCATACATCTGGTAATATCTATTTTGCATGCATGTGGTGAATAGGGCAATTAATTTTTTCCATGTATCAAGCCACTTAACGCTTTAGCAATGAGAGCTGCTTTTGTTCCCAGTGAGTTTTAGCACACGCGTGTCGCTATGAAGGGTTAATATGGTTAATATAGCGTGGTTTGATTTAGTTGACAAAGGAACTGAATGCAGTGATAATTAATCCGACTGACCTAGAAGCAAATGGGTAAAAAATGCAACATCACAAATTATGTGCAGCGTGATTGGATGTGCGTATATTATGTGGTATATATTAGAATATTGTAATGTGCCTGCACTTAGTGTATAAGAAATTAGTATGAATACATTTTGCAAATAAGAAAATTGTGATGCATGACAACTGTGCTTATTGTGACAGTTTATGTCACGTCTACATGTATATGCTATATTTGAGCACCACTGATGAAGTTTTAGTGTATCTTTAGTGACGTGTTCACTGTTCAGAGACCAGTATCTCAGGAATGGACGCCCAGAGGATTGCAAAATTTGGTAATTTTGTTCAATGTTTTGTGTACTTTCTCAATCCTTCAACCATTCTGAATTGAAACAAAGAGGTTTTCTCTAATATGGGTGTAAATGTTGCTAAAAAAAGTTGCAATTTTATATCAGCAATATTCATGGCATTGAAGCTGTGGAGACCATAAAAACTTTGATGCATGAAACATGTTAAGTAAATAATGTAGAATTTTTATCTTAAATCTGAATAGCTTGGTAGTGTATATGCAAAAATATTTGATCACCAGTTTCTTTAAGGTCAAGTGGGACTTCACAGTATTAACAACCACTTGCAATGTTAAAATATTGCTATTTTTCTTCAAGTGATGTTTTCTGAACGTAAAGTTTTAGGCCCTTCGAGTTGGGTTTGTACCAATCCTTTTCTATAGTTACTAGTTGGTACGACAACATATAACAAGCTCCCTTCAACAATACTCTGTTGCCTGCACTCTCAGTTCTGTTCCATGCACAAGACTACTGCCACTTTCCCTGGCTAAGGAGCGCCTCTGAGTAGGAATCTTGAAGGGGTGCTATATTGATTGATTGGCTTAATGACAAACCTTCTGATTTTTACATGACAGGTTTTATGTGTAATGAACAGATGTACTAAGTTGTAAAAACGACTTTACTATTTTGCTTGCAGATGTGCTAATTTGATTACGTAAACAATGTAAAGATTACGAGTTGTAAAGGACTTTAGATATGATGACAATGCGTTGCTGCTTTTTAAGGCACTCTTGTAATGAAAAGAAAGCAATGGAGAAGGCTGGCCATGGCGATCGCTAGAGTTCAACGAACTGACAGCACAAGGTGACTTGTAATGGCATGACTGTATTATAGCCCCAATAAATTGTCGTAATTAGTATTATTACCGTGGTATATTATTATTGGTGTGTAATGCATGACTGGAGGTCTTGGATGTTTCCTTTTAACTTAATTTCAAGAGGAAATGAGTTTTTCAGTTTCTTCAATTAGTTCCTCAGTTAACTCGATTTGATTTTTTTAGGAATTGTGTAATTGTAATTACTGACGTCTATTGGGGTGCGACAGAGGGGGGGGGGTAGAAAATACGATTTTTGCATATGTGATATATGGATGACCCGAAGACATTCACCACAATGTCATGTCCAGATACCAAGAGTTGAAGTTTTAACCTGAATTATATGCATGGAATACTGAACAGCAATGTTACTGTGATATTGTAGTTTGTCAATATCCATGAGAATGATTTTGTCAAGTGTTTAGTTTTTGGTTGAGACGTGTAAACAAATAATTACGAGAGTTGTTCTACCACATTGTGTAAGATCAAGGGTGAATGATTCGAAGTAATTAGAATTTCATGTACTGTGATGTGGTGGTGCACTGTGAAATTATGAGATGTAATCTTTAACAGTGTTTTGTGATTATAGCTATTAGCAGACAAATAATTTTTAAATGCTAAAACTGTGTTATCATGATTTGGCAATAGGTTATTTTTCGGATCTTCAATGTCTAAGTATTTATTTTAGTTTGTCGGGATTTCTAAACCAGTAATTCACGTCTTTTGCTAGAAATGTTGACTGTAGTTTCTCATGGAATTAGCAGTTTTGGATCAAACCAAAATTTACCCGGAACAAAGGATTTGCTATGCCTCCCGCCCCAAACTATGGAAGTGTAAGACACAGAGAAGAATGTTACTTGACATTAAGTCACATTCTTTAACACATACTTTCATCGTTTTATTTAAGCAGCGTTTCAACATTCAACAGCAAAGTAAAAACAGAGATTGTCAAAATACGGATAAAACGTTAAAAATATGAACAGCTCGAACACCAGCTTTCACTTAGCAAATCAACCTCCTTAATTTTAATTGTATAACTAGCAGTTTGTGCAGTGTGCACCCAGTGTGGGGAAAGGGCTACAGCTGGTCAACCAGCAGTTGAATTCGAGTATTACAATGTCGTAAAATCTTGCTTCCCATAGTCAGTCAATGGCCTGGAGTATTGGTATCATATCCACAATACGCTGCCTCTCTTTCTTACAGACTGATTTTTTTGGATATCAACCCAATTATAGTCTGGCGTTAACACTCTCTGCGTTAGAGCACAACAGAAGTTACTAATTACATGAATTCACCCTCATTGCTCTAATCTTACCCTCATCTAAATGATTAATCTGTTTCAGTAATTAATCATTTCCACATTTGATTTTTTAATAATAAAATCAGTTTTGCAGGAAGCATGCAGAGGATAGTTTTTCTTTGAAGCCAAGACCTGCATAGGAACCAAAGACAACAGCTATCAAAGTAATATCACTAATCGTTACCATAAGAAACACACAAAAAGTAATAATAGCCAGTATAAATTAATATATTTAAAATGCATAGAAATCTAACTCAGACTTACACATTGTCGTCTGTTAAAAAAAACTTTATAAAAAAAATGTTTCCCTCTCGGGGAAAATGCCCTGGCAGTGTTGACGTCCACACGAATCAACAAGTTTATCCAAAAACAAGCAAATGAGGTACACGAAAATTTCTAAGTCCAACCAATCAGTAATGTAAAGTAAAAAAGATACTAAAAATTCCAATAGAATTTTTGGCAGGTCAAAAGTCAAATAGGCAGTATGTTAAACGACCAGCCGTGGCCTATGGCGACGCCACCACTGCATCCATTCCTCATATAATATCAACAATTTAGATGGTAGTAAAACAGTAAAGCACAATTATCAAAGAATATTTTATATTCTTGCGAGTTTCTTAAATAAACAGACATTAGAAAATGTGTGAAAGACGACCATATAAAGTATTCTGTGAACAAAGGTATTTGAACGAAACACATGCTAGCACATGTGAAATGTGGCCACATTTGGCACAAACAAACAAAGCAAATCAGGTAGTGGGTATTCACACAAATAATTCTACTTTCCTCTAAAAATTGAGCAACAATCTACTAACTAATTAGGACAAAATTTTATATGTCAACGTCAAAATCGTTTGCAAAGTAGACTTTAATTTACTGCATAGTTTAAATTCAGCACAAAAATACATTTACCTTGGCGAAAGAGCTAGTGAACACAGGCAGAAAACTACAAGCAGTAGACACAGTTATTCATAGGTTTTCTTCATAGGGGTATAACAATTTAATTTCTTCGAGATATCTTTGCTTTATTATGCCTTCGTTCTTCTTTTCAGCATTCTGTAATTTCCTCAAATTATAATTAATCGATAAAAACTTTTCTATTATTTCACATATATTATATCCTTACAACCTAATGATGTGGACCAATGTGATAAATTCCTGACCCCCTAAAAGAATCGAGTTTTTGTCATAATTACAATTGTAGTTTGTACTTAATCATGATCTTCTTCTTTTGTTATCTGTTCTCAGGCAGGTTCGTATGTCCAACGATGCCACTCATTTTTGACTATTATAAATATCTTTAAAATTATTTGTTAACGCAATGTAAAAAATTCAGAAAACTCATTAGAACACGATTGAGCGTTTGGGTCCTGCATGATTGCACCTGTTGGATTTTTGCATAACATAATTGCACAATTTTTGATAACATGCTCGTGCCAAAGAGATTTTTTATAACATGATTTTGTTATTGAGATTTTTCACAACATAATTGTCTTGCTGGGATGCTTCGAAATTGGTGAGAAAATCAGCAACTGAGGTCGTTGATTTTCTCACGAGCATTGACATGGACGGCTTACTACATCTGAAAGCGACGTAAAGTCATGGAACGCTGAGAAACTGTTCAACCTGAATTCAGCCGAATGGATGACGATAAAAACAAGATGCGGGTCTACAAGCAACAAGACGAAAAGGCCGAGGCAATCGACTTGCGTCCCCGAAAGAACCCCGAACGGATGAAAGCAGTATCAAAACGCAACACTGAGATAATAGTCATCTCAGCAGAAAGTAATGCCAGCCAACGCAAGTTCAACTCTAACAAGCATCTCGATTTAAAAAAACACCTGCACCCGCATTTTATCCAACGTTTCAATCCGTCAATTCATCCAGGCATAACTCGGAAAGAACCAGTTCGTTCTCCAGAAGTTGCACTCCGGCGATTCGAAACGCGGTCTCATCCTCTCGACGCTCGTCGAAACGTTATAAGCGGAATGCGGAAAAACGTCCCAGTTGCTAACGGATCCGTTGCGAACGAACCCGAAAACGATGTCGCGCATGAGAGCTGTGAAACGCTCGTCCTTATGGGTGTCTGAATCGGCGCTGAAAAACGCGTCCACATCGATTCCGCTGTACGCGTAGTTCTTCTGGATTCCAGAAGCGCTGAACTTCTTGTCGGTGAAGATCGATGCGATGTAGCGATAGACGGGCAGACGTGACGCGTTGGCGGCGACTTTGACCATCTCGTCGACCGGACAGATGACTCGCATGTCGGACACCATGCTCGCGAGGCTGTGCTCTGGCGTGAGCGAGTGACCGTACATGGAGAGGACTTCGGAGGAGGTGACGTGGTCGAATGGAAGCATGAGTTGGTAGACGTAGTTGTCGTAGAGACTCCATGCAACGAGCTTTTCGTTCATCGGGAAAATGTCCGTTTCTTGCGCAGTGTTACCTTCACACAAGAAAACATTATGTATTAGAGGTAAACAAATGAAAAATCTGTTTTAAAGTGGGAGTAAGTATTCAGCGTAGAACAATCCATCTGATTTTTTGTACTTTAACGTCATGCAGTTACATGCGACAGATGAAATGCAGATAAAATGAATTATAGTTTACAGATTAAATTTAAGATACAAAGAAATAAATTACAGATCAAAATCAGTTTACAGGCATAAATTGAGAAAAATTAAATTTACAGATCAGTTTCCCGATCAAAAATTACAAATCAGACTAAAATTAAGATAAAATTATAATTTACAGAAAAGCTTCAGAAAAAAATACAATTCACAGACCAAAATTTAGAAAAAATTGGAATTTACAGATAAAAATCAGATCAGAAATCACAATTGACATATCTAAATAATCTGATCCAAACTACAAATTAACAGCCAATAATATATAATAATAATATAATAATAAATAATAATATATACCGATCAAGAGAGGAACTGCATTGAATGTCTTTTTCTTCCAGGCACCAAGTGGTGACAACTTCAAAACAAAACCTAAAACAAAATTCCATAAAAAAGAGATTTTTGCACCAAACAAAAAAGGCTTTATTCTCTGGGTGTAGTCCCTTTGTATCGCGACGTAAAAATGTGCAGTTAGTTTGTAAATTTAAAGGCTGAAAAGAAAAATTACAGTTTACACATCGACACTTTGAACGTGATCAAAAGAGCAAGATAAAAATGTTTTGTAACATTACATTACAATATTAACTCAACCCAAGGCTCTGTTCCGAGCATACTGAGTAAATCAAGTACACTGAGTAAAATAAGTATGCTGCTCTAGCAAAGTATGTACACCGAGTGAGCCAAGTATGCTGCACATCCAGAATACTGATTAAATCAAGTAGAGTGATAAAATCCAGTACACTAATAAAATCAAATAAAATGATTTTAAAACAAGTATGCTGATTTAACAAAGAATGCATCAAGTACGCTGTACAGTAAAGTATACCGATCAAATTCAGCACACTGGTCAAATCATGTAATTTAAGTAAATACAGTAGACTGATCAAATCAAGTACAGCGTACCATCAATAATTGCGATGATTGCACTTCGTTCTGTCTTGAGTGGCAACCGATAGAAGTGCGCGTTCTTCCACAGCTTCCACGGAACGGCTTGAAGGACTTTCTCAGCGGAAAGATTGAGCAAACAACTCAACCGATCGGCATCCAGATGAAAACGACTGTCCGCACATTCCGTGTTACTACAGACAGTGCACACAATCCCATGTATGCCAATTAAATTAAGTATGCAGAGCAAATCATATATGCTGAGCAAATTAAGTACTGAAGTATAGTGATTAAACA
Organism: Lumbricus rubellus; assembly: GCA_945859605.1. NCBI lineage: Eukaryota > Metazoa > Annelida > Clitellata > Crassiclitellata > Lumbricidae > Lumbricus > Lumbricus rubellus. The sequence continues at coordinate 47,172,210 of OX243816.1, forward strand.
ACTGATTAAAGTCCATTATCTGTAGCAAATTAAGAACTGAAATATACAGATTAAATCAAGTACCTATGCACACAATTGTATGCTGAGAGCACTTCAGAACAGCACTGCTGTGAGAAGCGCTTTACAAAATAATGTCCTTCATAGGCAATCGTTGACTTAAAATTAAATTGGTGAATTCATAGGCAACTGCTGATTTGAAGAATATTCTGTATTTTTTACTGACATGCCTCTTTTCAGTGACAAGCAACAGATTCTGAGCCCTGCATCACAAATTTTAACTTTTAACATCCCGATTATACTATATATACACTTCAGGCAATGCCCCACAAGACAAAAAATATCATTGGTTTGTAAGAAACGGTCCCCGTCAATGAAGAACTTCTGTATCATCTCCTTACTTGAGGAACTCGGCATTCTGCAAGTAGGCATCGGCCAAACTGCTCTCGAGCTTTGGTGAAGGACTCGCAAGCCACGCTTTCTGGAACAATCCGGCAGCACGCTTAGACGCCAGCAGAGCGTAGATCGATGTTGCACCCGACCCCTGGCCAAATACAGTCACCTAAACAGAGAAAGATAAACGCATGGATTTCAAAAAGTCTGTATCACTCCTAGGATCTGTCAGTTTCCACTTTGACCCATCTATGCCTCTACGCAGCTTGGTGTTTTAAAAAAAATGGTTGAGATAAGATTATTACTAATTTTATTATTAAATCAATTTCTTGTGCGCGCAAGGCTACGCCGAAATGTGAATCTGAGGTGCGGATAGATAGCTGCTAGAAGAAGATGGAGTTAGATATATCCAAGTCCTTAAAAGCCAAGAAAAAATAGTTAAGAGTTGAGCCATTTTTTTAGTGGTAGGAAGTGAATATGAGAGTTCTATGAAGCAAGAGCAGAAGTCGATTCTCCAGCATCAAAGGCATGGACTGCTTGATAACACGCCAGACCACATTTGACATTACCAGATCTATCTGACAGAGTTTTTCAAGCCATCAACAATGACCCTATAACCACATCCTTTGGATTTTGCTCTCTTCCCTCTGTAGCAGCAGATATAACTTTCAACTAGACTGCTCATTACCTACTAAAGAAAACCGTAACTTCATATCACGTGATAGCAACAATATCCACAGCTGGCCAATGGTTGACAAGTAACTTCAAACAATTGAGAACAAAATGGCATTTCAGTAACTGACCCGACTATGCATGTACAGGGACCAAGAGAGAGAGAGAGACAAGAGAGAGAGTTTCAATATCTGAATTCACGTTTCCGCACCTTATTTGGGCTTCCACCAAAGCTTTGGATATTTGTCTGGATCCACTGGAGCGCCAGGATCTGATCCATGAGTCCGTAGTTGCCGGATGCACCACCCGTCGCCAACGCTTCGAGCGCCAGAAATCCGAACGCGTTGAGCCGGTAATTGAACGTCACGAAGACCATGTTGGCAGCAGTGACGAGTTCAGGTGTCGGAAGAGAGTCTAGAGAAACATCAACATCAAAATATTCAGCATCTATACACCTAACATCTTCACGTCCTCTTCGTTCTGCTAACCGCCTTGATCTATTTGTACCTTGGTCACGAATCTCATTAATACAGCATCGGTCTTTTTGCTATTGTGGGTCCGAGTTATTATTGAACATTATTAGTTTTTATTGTTAATATGCATTTATTGCTATTCATTATTGTCATTGATATGCATTTAAATATTGATATTTATTATTACTATTAATATGCATTTATTGTTATTTATCATTATTATTAATATGCAATCATTAATCTCTGCAATCCAATGGGCAGCAATCCTATCAATGACACTGAGAAAGTGTAACCGACCATCTCAAGGCAGACACTAAACTAAAATACAGAACTTTCCAACCGTAACCCTTTCCATTTCCACCGTTGCACATCTCACCATTTTCATTTCCACTTCCTGCGATAAGTCCGCCTCCGTGGAAGTAGACCATGACGTGGAGATCGGCGTTTGACTCGAGCGCCGGCGTCCAAACGTTGAGATAAAGACAATCCTCGCTTCCCTCCGACCTCACGTCATCCCTTCCGAGCTGGATGCACTTGTTCGAATATGACTGCGCGTAGACACGCTGCGTTGGTTCTGCGTCAGGACAAGAAGCGGAGAATGGAACAGGTTGCTTCCAGCGCCTCTCGGAGATCGGAGGAAGAGCATAAGGTACTCCCTGGAAATGAGAAACAAACTCCAGTAACTGGTCTGTTGATTCACGCGGGGGGGGGGACAATGACTGTGAGGCGCTTTATCTCAAGTACCTTGAGTCCTAGACACATGGATTTACACAGAAACTGTTATCGTCGAGTAGGCTACTGATTCATCTTACTCTTCTGAATAGCGCCACATAAATATTTATTTCTCTCTCTCAAGTAGTGCAATACAAATGTTATACATATTACAAAAGCAGATATATACCGGTAGTCAAAGTTGCAGAATATCTGAGAATTCAGGTTGACATCCAACGAGTAATTCATTAACTTTTGTGGGTTGGAGGACAAAGCAGAGGAAGATTAACAGAAGGAATCCAGAAGAACCATTCACATTGAATCCATCTTTCACATCGTAATCCAACGTTCCATTCACGACGTTTCCAGCGCCATGTCTAGCACTTAACCGTCTGTCCTCTCTCGCTTATCTTGCCTTCAAGATCTTTCAGATCTTCCTCTGCTGATTTAGCTGAAACTAATGATGGCTGTCTTACTTCAAAGTAAATCAGACACCATCGATAGTCTTGTGTCTAGTACAGTGTTAACAACTGTACAAAAGCCCTCAGGCTGAATTATACTTGGGCTGCGCTTTCAAGTCTCTTCTAAAATTAGAAGAGTTCTGACGCTACAGTAATTGCTTCAAAATCTCCCAGAAGCATTCCTAGTTGTTTGAAAAACAGGCACTCTGGAAAATTAACACATATTTCTCAACTACTACTTTTTGGTTTTTAGCTAATTTCTTTGCACCAAAGCACTAATTTCTATTCTATTCTATTTTTGGATTTATAAAGCGCCTCTCACAGTACAAACTAATCAGAGGCGCTCCCAGTGCGAAGAACTCCTGGAAAAAGAAAAGTCTTGAGACATCTGGCAGAAAAAGTAAAGCCTCCAGATAAAATTTGAGCACGAATAATAGTAGGAAGGCCATTCCACAGTAAAGGGCAGACAGAGGCAAAGGCGCGGTGTTGGGCTGTGGCAGTCCGAGATCGTGGAACAAGAAGATCTTGACGATCTAAAGAGCGGAGCGGACGACCAACGGTAGCTGAGAAAGGCTTCCTAATGAGATCACAAAGGTAGCGAGGCGCTAGACCCAAAAACATCTTATAGGTGAGAAAAAGAATTTTATATTGAATCCGGGCAGTCAGAGGAAGCCAGTGAAGGTGTTCAGTCATGAAAGCCGAAATGTGAGAGAAACGAGGGAGGCGAGCAATCAAGCGAGCAGATGCATTAAGTACCGATTGGAGAGGAGCAAGGCGGAGTTTAGGTAGCCCAATGAGTAATGAGTTACAGTAGTCAATGCGGGAACAGATGAAGGCATGGACCATAGATGAAAAAATCGACGAAGAGAGAGATCGCCGAATGATATTAATGATCAACAAAATGAAACTCAAAAATTTACACTTAAGTAGAAACTTTTACGAAGAACATCAATGCACTTTATTTCAGGCCCTGCATTTTTAAAGCTTTGCTAAAAACTAACTGTGGCCATTCTATTTTGCCCCTCATGCTAAAATATCTGCCAGTGCCCCTTGTTTGAACCAATACAACAAGGAATCTGAAAGGAGTGTGTATAACTAGTCAATTAATCTCCATATTTAACTTCCATTAATCTATGAAATCTCATTAATTTGGTATAGCTTAAGCAACGTTTGGGGCTGCACGGGGGACAAAGACCGGCACCTACGCAAAACCAGGCATTCATTACTTCAACATTAAAAAACAAATGGACAAAATAATAACAAAATAGTAATAATAGTAATAACAAGAACTGTAACAAACCTTGAAAACAAAGATGTCCTCTTCCTGGGCCCCAATCAACATCAAGCGACAACTGCTTTCCACTTCACCAAGACAAACGACGCCGTTTGCGACGTCACCACACCTCGGCGTCACCGTTGTAGGGAGTGCCATCGGAAGGACAGACTGACCCTGGGCAACGGGGGACAATCCCCCTTGGGGTGAAGTGGTCAGCGCCGTCACCACCAGCACCAAGATGGCAATGGCCACCCCGACGACGAAGACAGCGGCAAGCGAAATGGCAAGAATGCACTTGCGACTCTTGCCCGGACTTGGAGTCTGAGTCGGCTCTTCCTTGAGCGAGTCCGAGTCCTCAGTGCTGTCCTCCTCAACGTCTTCGTCCTTCAGAAGGTAAGTCCCGCTAACCGCACCGCAGTCTTTCGGACTCGAAGACCTGCACTCCATCGCAGCGTAAGTCGTCTCCGCGTTGAACATGGAACCAGTGGAGTCGAGGCGGGGAAACAAGTCCAAGCAGATATGGTCTAGCACTGCAAACAGACAAACAACAATATACAGGTAGAGCAACCCACATTTTTCATAACACATCCTTCATGAAATTTCTCATATGCAAAGGTATGAGGCATGCTAAGGTATGTTACCTTCACAAAAGTAACATTCTTTACAAAGATAACGTTAAGACACTTGTTTTAAAACATCCGCATAAACTCATCAGACGGCGAAATTGTAATGGTAGCAAACTGTAATCGACTACAATCTGGAGTCAATTAGGAAGTGTTGGACCTGCACTGCAACACTGTGGCGAACACAAAAGTTCAATAGACAATAGCGGTCATGTTTCTCGGACTTTTCCTCAATGTGCAACCCTTGGGTAGTTGTTCGTTCTCTACCGGAAGCGATTCGCAAGGTGGGCGTCAACAACCCGGGTTTCATGACAATGCTTTCTTGTGGATCGCTTCATATTTTATTTTGCACTTTACACACTCAAGCTCATTCTCTAATCAAAATACCAGCTTCTCTTCTACGTTTGTTTAGCTGCTGCAGAAAGTGTAAGTTTTCAATTACCTGAAATAACATGTACACCGAGAGCTACCGCAATGCGCAGTTGGGTCTACAAGAGCAGAAGCGCAAGCGTAGATAATGACGGCTTCAAACGGTGCAAATCCTATGCATCGTAAGCAAATCTGGCCAAATCAGAACGAGTTAAGCAATCGCAAAATCTTCATAACACAAACGGCTTAGAACAGAGACGAGAAAGAAAAACAAACCACATCAAAGCCGAGCTCCATGATTAACGGCTTGTCCACAACGAACAGTTTATCGCGACAAGATGCCACACTTAATTACATACGAGTTGGAAACATCGCCAACTCAGAACCAAGATGTTTCTAAACTCTAATTTTCCATCCGCACGTCAGAATTTTATCATCCTCACCATTTTATTTACCTGTTTCACGAAAATCAGCTTCTCGCTGAATGTTATCCAAATCTAGATCAAAAGTTGACCAGGTAAAATTATTCTTAAAGTAGGCCTAAACACGCTCACTATATAATTGTTTACTGCGCATTGTCACTTTGGTTGCTCTCGTTCTCAAAACACAATAATGATAAAACAAGTCTAAAATTCACCTTCGTGTAGCCTATTCAATTTTCCAGAAACGTTTTCTTACAAGTTTGCTGCAAGCATTTCGCCATTTCTCTATTTTCGGCAACTGTTTTATTCAGTCGTTTGCTAGATGGCGATAGACAGCAAAGTTGGGACCTCTTCGATAAAACATCTATGCCTAACCATTGTAGAACTCCACTGAATTGCAATGACTGCATGCCAATTTTGCGGCAAATTAGTTGAACGGAGCATGGTACGCCCAGGGCAGCTGAGCTGTTCTTGCCAGGTTCTTGTAGTTCTTGCCTCGACCAGAGAGACTGTCATTACTCATTCTGTCCGAAGCGACGCCAGCCTGGGTGTAGCTCCAACACCGCGACTGGGAGCTTGGTGGAGCCGGGGAGGGAGTAAATTGGGGAGTAGCAAGGAACTCAGAAGCACCTACACCTCTCAGAGACGGGCACAGAGAAATACCTTCAACGACCCTGTCTAAGCAGAGTCGTAAATAACGGCGGGAGATTAAGGTTCCTAGAACGCCTGGATGAAACCAAAGCCGTGTATAGGATACACGGCTTTGGATGAAACCAACCGCAGCTGTTCTGCTGCAAGTTAACGACTGCCACGCGCCCAACCTGTAACGGTTTACACACAATGTATGCGATGTTTACAGGCGGAAATCTTGCAACACATGGTAGAGGCAGAAGACACAGACAGACAGACAGACAGACAGACAGACAGACAGACAGACAGACTCAATCAAAAGCCTCGTCACAAGCGCTGAGTTGAGTCAGAGGGGTTTCAAAGGTGTAGGCTACTCAAAAAGGCTTTAAGGAAGAACAAAAGTTTCGACGTCAAGGAAACTTTATTTACAGGAATAATTGCTCTGGGACTGCTAGGTTACGGTTGGCTCGAACCGCCCAGAGTCCCGACTGAATGGAATAAACTTTTGGGCTTCATCCGCAAATCTTCATCAAAATCATAAGTACCCAAGGCAAAAATATTATTATCATGAGTCCCAGGGTTCTCATGAATACGTGTGCATCCCATGATCCCAGGGTTGTCAGGTCATGACGAAAAGTGCGAGTTGGGCTACTTTTCAAAGCAATCGCGGCTAGAAATTTCGTCCTCGCCACTTCGCACTGTTTGGGCTACTTTTGAGTTCGTCCAGTGGTCGCAATGGCGAAATTTTTAATGCATTGCATTTGTAACGCACAAAAACAATTAAATTTCCTTTTATTTCCTTGAACTTGTACAGTGAACACTTTGAACACATGAAGGCGGACCTCAAACGTGCCACAAGCATTTCTATGCAGTGTAAAATGTATTGTTCATAATTATTTTTACCAGCAGGAAGAATGACTATTTTGGAATGAAAAATTTAACAGTCATTATTTTTATTGTTCAGCCTAAGTACAGACAAAACTCTCGGAATTAAAACAATTAAGTCAGAGTAGAATAATATCATTGGTGGCTTACAAAACTAAAATTCCTAAACAGTTTCCTATGCTTAAATAATAATTATCTTAGCATGGTGAAGCTGAGAATAGACTACCAACAGCGGTTGAATGCAGTACTGTAATTTAAATGACTTAGTTTCCATGGAAACAACAATTAATTTTACCTAAGAATAATAATAATAACATTAAATAATAATAATATTAAGAAAAATGATAATAATTTCCTGCAGTGGATTTTGTAAAAATTTCAGCAATGACTAGATGCCGTTCCAGATGTTTTTATTTTATTAGTGTGTAAATCTCTGATGAATCATAATGTACCTCGGAGCAAAAATAATAATATGCACCTTGGGAAAAAAATTATCAAAGAGACCCCCAAAAACCAAAAATAATATAAAAAATAGCAATACTGGAGCAAGGATTGATACTTAAGAGATCAATTATTTTCTACTAACATAATTTTGGATCTTGAGCACACATGTAAAATAATAAAAGAAATAATAATAAAATTTCAAATTTTCAAAAAGTCATAATCGATAATTGAATCTCAGAGTGGCATAGTGGCGATGTTAATTCTCCGTTAAACACTGGCACAATTTTTTTAATCGAGATAATAAATTTCTACGAGTTGAACTACTGAATGGTCATGGCTGCGAGCGGCACAATAGAAGTTACTATTTACATTACATCGTGTCTTGTGCTAGTTGTATCTTGAGATGAATATAGGTCAATGCCTGTCATCCTGGGCCCAATACTAATCTCAAGGAAATCTATCGTTATAGCAACCAACATTTTTACAAATGATGAATCTTACCAAAGATGAGCAAGAACAAGATAATTCAGCTGTGACCCATATTGCAATTACAAAAATAGAAAGTTTATGAAAACAATGGCATTCATTATTATTAAATGATGGTCTCCGCAGCGGTCAACAAAATCTTCCAGCAGTCTTCCACCTATTTGTGCTTCCCAATAAGATGTTTCTTTTTCGAAGGTTTGTCATCAGCATCCTGTTGAAAACAAAAAATTTTAAAAGAAATTTATATCAATCACAAACAATTGAAATTATGATTAATTACATGATCAATTCACAACGCCTTGAGGTGGATTTGAACCCGCAATCTTTCGGCTTCAAGGCACCAAACATACCCTTACACCAACATGTTAATTGCCTGAACCAAATTCTAGTGCTTGGTGAGAGAGACGAACAAGTGAAATACTGTCCATTGTGATTACACGCAGAGTCAACACAGCATGCTTGAAACTGCAGCCGTTAGACAATAAAGAATAAGTACACCAATTGGCAGCAAACAATAAGAACCTCATGCATACAATACTAACTACATCATCACGCATACAATGTAATGTATGCATGACGATTGCATGTGTGACTATGTTACATCACATACCATCAACGTCGCTCCAAACAAGACCTGAGCCTTGCGAGCGTCGCTTGTCGCCGAGTCTGAGTCTCCGTGCTCGTCGGCTTCCGGGAGGAAAACGTCCGGCAGAATTGATCGAGATTTGATGTGAAGCTTGTGTTTGAGAACCTTCAGACAAATGAACGGACATAAAGAACATTCGGTTAAAATTAAAATGAGGAACCTTATACAAGGTAGGCTACAAAAAGTAACCCCCAGGCTCTTGCCATATCTTGGACAGAAGTAAGAATTTTTAAATGCAATATTACAGGCGTAAAGGCAATTCATATTTACATACAATGGCCAAATTTCACTAAAATATTTCAAACAGAACAAAAGTTATATCAATTTTAGCGAGACCACCCACTGTTTTTTTTCATAAAACTTAAAAACTACATAAAGTCCAGTTCTGAAACTTAAAGACTAAATATATGAAATTAAAAGAATCAGCTTCAAATTTCAAGCATAAATTCAAAGCGGCAGAACTGATCTACAGTAAGTAATTAGCAAGAGCATAATTATTGTGCACTGATTAGACAAATTGCTTCATTGTTATTTGTTAATTGTCCAAATTACCTGCGGCACAATCACTTTCTTACAGTCGCTCTTGATAGCGATGGCAAGATCATGCCACATCCACGTCTGATTGTGATACTCGAGACGTGGAAGAACAAAGCGGAAGTCATGGATGTTCGGAATCAGTTTCTCATTCTCACTCTGTTGTGTTACAGACAATAACACGAAGACATTTAGCTCATTAACTTTTTGTAAGAGTCGGGGATAGATCTTTTTTGTACGTACACATGAATGGGGTTCCATAAAATGTATGAGTTGCAACAGGGGAAAGGGTAGAAAAAACGATTTTTTAACGTAATTATATAGATGGCCCTAGCCACTACACTTCTGAGCACCCACAACCAGTTCCCGAACGCCATGTTAAAAACTAAGGTTCAATTCATCCGTAAATAAACAGCCACAATTTTTCTCGGATATGTTGTCATGGTTCCAGAAGATCAACAGCTCTTCAACAATATCATTTATAAACAAACTTTCAATGAATGTAATATCTTGACAAACCGACGAGTCATTATTTCTCTTTATTCACCTTGTAGCTGACTCGGAGAGGTACTTCGGGAATTTTGATTAAAACGAACAAGTTATTCCTCGCAGCTCTTTCCTGATAAACGCAAACACACAACGCAAACGATAGCACATAAAATAATCATACAGATACATGTTTCACAAATCTCTTAAGCCTTTCTTCTTCGGATGTGGCACAGTTCTTTTCCACACCTTAGGACCCCAAACATGCAAAAGAAAAGACTTAAATGTGTATATTGTATAATCGTTGCCATTTACCAGGTCAAACTATCTAATAGTAAAAATGACCAAAAATTCGGCCCAAATTGTACTAATGTGAGCCTTCTCTATGGATGACTTGTAAAATCTACTTATTTAGAGGCAGCTGTTGAATAATATTATAACACATTTTATGAATCCTTCTGTTGTGATACTGTGATGATGCATTGAAGGGAGCCCACAGTTTTTTCTGAACAAGGCCAGCTGTTTTTTTCATTTGCGTCTGATAAGCACGTACCTTCATTTTATCGATGTCGTTGCTGCTGGATGGCAATGACTTCGTCAGTCGTGACATCGATCTCTTCTTCTCTTTCTTCTCTTCTCTCATTCGACTCGGCATCGACGCAGAGGAACTGACGCTAGCCGTGTCCGACGAATCTACAGAAACAATTGCATTGCGTACAAGAAACAATTGCATTGCGTACAAAACCTAACATTGACGCTGGACATCATCTTTTAACAGAAAAGAAACGATGTTTCTTACATTATGCAGAAGTTCCAATTCCACGACACTCACCTTTGATTGACCAACACTATGACCATAACTATGACCACGACCACGACCATGACCACACAAACAGATAGACAGACAGACACACAGCCAGGTCAGAAAAGCAGGCGTAGGAAAGATCGCATGTAGGTGAACGAGAAATTTTTCCTTACCGCCTTCATCGTCGCTGTCGACTGGTTTTCCTGGAAAGAAGAACGACATGACAGTTGTGTAGAATCTCGTCGTCAGTTGTATCGTCAGCGGAACAACGTTCACCTCCAGATGCTTCTTCACCGATATTCCACCAACTGCAATCCATCAACACTCACTTGCATTGTATTGTAACTGTATTGTAATTGTATTGTTTTTGTATTGTATTTACGACAGCTTCTTGAAATAGCATCGTCAACAGCAAGATACTTCTGCCGTGCTTTACGCATACTGTAAACAGTCAGCATTCAGTGTAAGAGTTTGACAGAAAGTAGTTTTAACTGCCTTTAAAAGCACAATATAAGACTTTTTGTCTCCATATTATATGGGTTTATGAATTTATTCAAGTGTGAATGCAGGAAATTTTAGAAACATTCCGTATGCTTGTTTTCTTTACCGTGGTTCAAATGACTTTTGAACAGTAACTGCCATTTATTCAGATATTTTAACTCGTGCTGTAGATGCTCTTTATAAATAAAAAATTAAACATGTGTATAAAAATTGGCAATTGGCAGATCTTCACTACTGATGAATGGAATTGTCCAGTTTAACAGAGTTATCTAAAGAAGAAGACGCTACATGTATAATTTGTGAAACGACGCGCATCCAGTAAAAAAGACCTACCAGGAGATGTGAATTCGCAATAGACTCGGAACGCAACTTGTCGGTCGGCAAAGCCAGCCTCCGCCTCGGCTTGTGGAACAAGAACGTCCTGACAAAAAGAAATCATTCAGAACACTGAGCACAGTACTTGCAAGTCTCTATTTCTTGTCCACATTTACTCATATGTATTGCTTGTTTGGTATTGCTCTTGTACATTGCGTGTTTAAATGCTCATAGATATATTGATCGTACATATAATATATATTGCTCACTATTCTTGCTCATTTGTATTGTTCGCTCATTTGTATTGTTCGCTCATTTGTATTGTTCATATGTTTTGCTTGTTTATATTTATTTCTTTACATCACTCATATAAACTGTTTATTGCAGATACCACAGCAGTTGATGTATAACATGCTTACGGTGTATATGCTGTTTGGCAGAAGATTGGTGACCTTGAACCAACCCAGTTCCAGATGATGTGACCCTGAGTCGGTCAAATGTCGTGAACCGGAATCAGTTTTCTCTCGACTGACGTCGGTAGTTCGGATGTTTGTGTATCTGAATCAAACACGTTTGAAAATACATCGAAATGGAAATAAATAGAAACACAACATCTGCCTATGAAAAAAATCATATTTACGAAGCAAGAGTTTTCTTTTTTAATACAAAAGTCACCTCTTAATATCACCTCTTAATATCACCCTGCTCAAATAATATAATAATCATAGCCCGAAAAGACCCTGAATCACATCCATAATATCAAGGTTGTCAGATTTGGAACAGCTGTCAAAAGAACATGTCAAAGTAGCCCAAAAGTCGCGAAATGAGCATCTAAATGGATATCGACAGCCAACAATGCAATTCAATAAAGAGCTGGAGTAAAACAAGCTAAATATAAGGAACTAGACCTATATCAAGTCATTATAGAACAAGATTAGAACACGTCATTATAGAACAAGATTAGAACAGGCCACTAAGGCACTAGACTAGAACAAGTCATTATGGAACCAGATTAGAACATGTCATTAGAACAACTTAGGTTACAACCAATCTGAAACACGGTGGCCTCTCGAATCGAAAACAACTCCAACAACAATTTCCTCTCAAGTTGCCATAACCGATTGATACAACAGATCGAATCGCTATAATGCAGCGGCGCTCCTTCTCAGTGGCTGGCCCTAGAACCTGGAATGGGCTCCCTGTTGCACTGTCTTGTTGCCTAGTCACACCGCTATGTTTCTTTCTCACTTAAAAACTGCCTTATTTAGCTGTTGTTGGACTGGGAGCGCTTCTGAGTAGATTACCTTGAAGGTGCGTTACATAAAAAAATCAATAACAATAATAATAATAATAATAATAAACAGTTGAAATGAAGATGGTGTTGGATTCGATATATCTTTACTAACAGGAAATTGGAGAGAACGAGATCTGCGATTCCGATTTGTCCATCTGCTTCTGTCATTCGCCATTCAGCGTGCTTGAAGTAGAGATCGATTCGTCGAACGGGAATCGCTTCGATCTGCGTCTTTGAAGATTGTCGTTGTGACATCACTTGCAGACGACTCTCCTTGTAGCAACTGATTTAGAAAATACGAAAATGACGAATAAATCACAGAGTTCGTAAGATCTAGGATTTTAATTGTACAAATAAAATCTTTAAAGCCCAGTACAGCAGCCATAAATATTTTGAGGGGTTTCAGCGAGCATTGTCACAAAATTTATTATTCATTATGGATGTTTATATAGCGCTCCTTAAAGGTTACTACTCAGGAATACACAGAATATATTATGTATACAGAATTAGTTAATAATTTAGGAAGATACACATTTCGGGAGTTCTAACCGGGAAACCTCCCCCTAAATGTGCCCATGTTAAAACCGCTGAAGACATTTACCATAAACGCTCAACTGTAAGTCACAAAATTTTGGACAGCGTTAAAAGTCTGGGGTTCGTCATTCTTAAACTTTTGCTCAAGACATTACCAGCAGTACATTGCCTCTTTAAAAGTGTTTCATATCTCAAACATCGCATGAGATATCTCCAAGTGTGTACATACTTACCTTACGCATACAATTAAAAATGTCACTTTGAGACAATGATGCGTGACCTTTGTTGTGCTAATTAACAGCAACTACCTAATTCTGGTCACGTAACGTAACAACACATGATTTGACTGTACATGTAACGTAATACTTTAAAACCATTGTTCGTACCTGACCATAATGGCGAGTTCTTCGCTCAGTGTGTTCGCTTGTTCTTTCGTGTCTTCAAGATTTCGCTGCAGATCCTGAATCTCTTGGCACAAACTGGAAACACATTCAAATATCACATTAACTAATTAATATCAACAATAAGGGACACACCAAAGCCACAGTTAACTATTTTCCACCTCTTACGCCTGCTCAAATGTCCAACATTGGCATTTCATTGATCCTCTTTGGTATCCATCACCATCATCCAAGCTGTCTTGATCTCTCTGTCTCTGTCTGTCTGTCTGTCTGTCTGTCTGTCTGTCTGTCTGCCTCTCCTCATTTCTTTCTTCGATGAGAATAAAATTGAGGACAGACAGGAAAAGTAAGCAAGACAGATAAGAGAGACACATATGTAGAAAAATAAACAAAAACGAAAAAGGAGATTGAGATTGAGACAGAGGCAGTCTAAAACAATACAAGATGCGACAGAGACAGACAGAGACAGACAGAGGCGGACACAGACAGACAGAGACAGACATAGACAGACATACTCTTCGTTGAGTCGATCTTCTTCCGATTTCCTCTGCAACATGTAATGCTCTCTTTCCAAACTGCGAACGGTTGAAACCAATTTCCTGTTGCATCAAATCAACAACAAACAGTCAAGTAAATTCGAAATAAACCTCAGCTCAACAGATTACGTTATTACAATATTACTCGAAACATTTTTATCATTAGACCACGTAATCATTACACATCGTCTACATCCTTTATATCTGAATTGATCCCTCTCTTTCGAATATCTGTCTCCATCTGCATGATTTCAAATTCCAGCTGGTAACCATCCTCCCCCTTTGTTTTTCGCAAAACCTGTTTCTTATCTTGTGACCCTGGGCACTGTTCACCTTACTCAGAGGCACTCCCGAGCGAGGCCACGCCAGAAAAAAAGCAGTCTTCAAATTTGGTGAAACTGAGAACAATTTTGGAGGAGTTATATAGCCAAGGAAACCCCATTCCAGGTTGTTAGACAACACCACAAAGAAGGAACGGCTCTGCACTGTCACAGAGCGGGCAAACAAGATAACCAAAACACTCGTCATCCATTGTGTAGGATCTGACCAACCTGAGCATGTCTTGTCGTTGTGAGATGGGTGTACGTTGGTCCTCGGCGCTCGATAGATGGCGCTTGAATCTCATGTCTTGCAGTTTCTCCGTCAACTCCTAAATGGAAAGAAGAAAAGCCGGTTTGAGATGCAGTCAACGATATACCATAGTTCATTACAACTGATATTTGAGCAGAGGTTTGTTATTGCCAATAGTTTCAGAGAATGGCCCTCTCAACCCCTTCAAAGACCTCTACCCAAATTATATTCAGGGCCTTTGGCTCCCTTACCCACCATTCGCTGGAAAATATTGCCACTGGCCCACCATTAAAAAGTTTTGACATCCTTATTGTATGACTTACTTGACTTATGGCCTTGGCGATGCCCCAGCACGCAGAAGCCGCTCATTTATGGAAGCTCTCCATCTTCCTCTGTTTTCCGCCTGATGCACAGCCTCCTGCATCGACAGCCCCATCTCCTGACAGTCCTCCTTAATCACGTCCCTCCATCGTTTCTTCGGTCTTCCTCTTTTTCTCCTTCCCTGTACCTCCCCATTGAAGGCTATCTTTGGATACCGGTTGTTTTCCATCCTGACCATGTGCCCAAAGTAGCGCAGTCGTCTGTTCTGTATTCTGCTCACTACTTCATTCCGGATGTTTAATCTTTCGTATATAATCTCATTCCGTATTCTATCTCTTCTTGTGACTCCTTCTATCTTTCGTAGACAGGCCATCTCGAACACCCTTAATCGCTGTTTCTCGGTCTCCCTCAGTGTCCAGGTCTCGGAATTGTAGAGTAATGCACTTAACACCAACGTTTCATACAACTTGATTTTTGTGTCTCTGCTTATTTCCTTTGCGTTCCATATTTTCCCCAATGCCTGCCATATTCCTCTCGCTATTCCAATTCTTCTTTTTTCTCCTTGTTGTATAGGGATGATAATATCTTCTAATAAGATCAGATAAATGAAATATTAGAAACAATAGACAAAAAATGCCAAACCTTTTTCTTTGGATCGACGTACAACAAAAGGTTGTTGACGATGTCCAAAATGGTCGCATACTGCAACTAAAACAACAATTCATTTATTTAGTCAAAAATTATGAGTTTTCATTATAAATATTGTCTTTCCTTAAACATTCATACAGAGTCACTCATGAACGAATTCAATGTAAACAAACACATAATCAACTTCCAATTTAACCTCATTGAGAAAACACCTTTTGGTATGCAACAAACACCTTTTGGTATGCAACAAACACCTTTTGGTATGCAACAAACACCTTTTGGTATGCAACAAACACCTTTTGGTATGCACCAAACACCTTTTGGTATGCAACAAACACCTTTTGGTATGCAACAAACACCTTTTGGTATGCAACAAACACCTTTTGGTATGCAACAATACGATCTCTGCTTAGAACTTGATAAAATTATTATTATCATCATTATTATTATCATTAGTAGTATTACACATCTATTTATTAGTGAATATCTAAATGAATGAATGAATATCCGAATGAATATCCGAACGAATGAACATCTGAATGAATAAATAAAAATCTGAATGAATATCTTAATGAACAATCCCATCGTGTAGTAAATTCACAAATCAATCAATTAAATCAATCAATCACTTGACTGATGGGTTGTCGTATGAAAGATCTACCGGTAATCAGAAGTTGTTGCTAACCGAATTGGTGCAGATGTTGAGATCGTTATGAAGCAGAGTGAAGGCATCCACGCCTTCTAGTCTCTTCATCATGTCGACATCGCTTGGCTATTGAGAAAAAAATCAGATAAAGGTATTCACACGTTTATTAAGACATTCAGTCATTCATTCAGACAAATATAAAAATATTCATTCAGTCATTGAGACATTCAATCATTCATTCAGATACTAATTCATTCATTCATTCATTGACTCGTTCAGATATTCCTACATTCAGTAAGACATTCATTTATTCAATCATTAATTCATAAGGCGTAAAAAAAGTGTTGTGTTTCCGGTAACGCGACCGACCCATTTTTAGGGCCGCGACCCAAATATTTTTATAAAAAAATTTATAAAATTTTTTTTTTCTTTAAAAAAAATTTTTTTTTCCCCAAAAAATTTAATTTTTAAATTTTTTTTAAAAAACATTTGTATTGACATAAGAGACGTCAACAAAATTAAATTAATAGGACTGTTTCTAGAGCAGTTTTAGGTGCAGACAGTCGGGAAATAGGCAGTTTATACTTGCTTAGAACACGTACTTTGTTTCAGCGTGCAAAAAAGACTAGTGGGGTATACTTTTTCGGATAGTCACTGCATAAAAAATATTTTACAAAATAAAAATATTTTCCGACCTACCTACCCAATTTTTTTTAGCTCTGTTACCGGAAACACAACATATTTTTTTTTTGGCCTAAACTCATTCGGATATGTATTAATTCAATAAGAAATTGAATCATTTTATTAATTAATCCAGATATTCAGTAAATAATTCAGAGGGTTATTCATGAATTAATTATGGCACATAGCGGAATTCAAAAATACATAGAAGAACGCAAATGCACATACAGATATTCCAACGTTCATATAGGTGCGCACAGGAATTGAAATGATTTTAAAGGCAAGTATGTATTCAAGACACACACTGGCATTCAAAGGCACACAGAAACGAATCCAAAGGCCCATGGAGCAATTCAAAGGAACAAAGGAACATACAGGAATTGGAATCTCTTGCAGTGGTTCATCTTTGACTTCACCGTACCACGCGCAGTAGAACTGACAACAACATCGAGAAATTATCCTCTGCAGTTGAATACACTGCTCCTGAATTTAACAAATCACAGAACATCATGAAAAATTCCGCTGTATAAAATGCACATCGATGAAATTCTTCTCTACAGAATCTCATCTGGCTATGCATAAAATACATGGCCTCATGGGAGGAGGATAAGCCGGGCCTCAAACGAGGCACCAATATAGTTTTTCATAAAGTGGGCCTTCCAACAAATGACCAATTAAATATATGCCCAGAAATAAATATAAAATAAACATTCAAATAAATAATTAAATAAATAAAACCACCAAAAATTAATAAATGAATATGCAAATAAATACATAATTAATTAAATAAATAAATAAATAAATAAATACGCAACTAAACAAACACAGATAATTATAGCATTGCAGCATGATAAAATATCATAGTGTCTCAGTAATAGTCAGTATGCTTAAATAATCAATTAAATAAGCAATCAGAAAAACCATAAAATAGAAACAAAAGCAAGTAAGAAAAAGGGTAAAAATAGCTAGTCAACGCATCTTAACCTCTGACGTTGTGCTTGCCGTGTCACTGACAACACCACCGACGCACTGTCCACTGCCAGCCATGCCAGAGAGACCGACACCGCCATCGTCCCAGATCCCTTGTGGTGTATCTTCAACATCCTCCTTCGACAACCAACGCACACTTTGTGACAAACCCTCCGGACCAGAATCGACCGTTGCGTAGTACTGACAACAGAAATCAAATACGTGTTTTCGCTTCAAAATCTACCTTTAACCTAGTTCCAATTTTATTCTGAATTTAAAATTGTGTTCAGTTACGGAAGGTTAGGTCCACGTATAGCTATTCGGATATCACTATTCGCTGAGTATTCAGTCATTTATTCAAAATATTTGATTTATTTATAAGTTCTGTCAGTAATAAGATATTCCATAATTTATTCAGACATTTATTAATATATTCTGCAGTTTATCACTTGAGACTTTTATAGACAAAGGGGGAAGTAGCAGCAAGACTTTTAGACAGAGAGGCAGAGACAGAACAAGTAAGACATAGAAAAGAGAGAGAGAGAGAGACAGACAGACAGACAGACAGAGACAAAGACAGAGAGGGAGACAGAGACAAAGACAGAGAGGGAGACAGAGAGACAGAGACAGAAACAAAGATACTGTATCTTTTGCCATCAATATTTTTACCGCCTCTAAATTGCATTCCACCGCCTATTAATCCATCACTTCATCACCTTTCTACCCCATCATCGCAACAGTCAAACAATGACAAATGATCAGCTGCTGTACCTGCATGCATTCAACGGATCCAACAAGCGTTGTCTTTGTCTTCAGCTGTCCATCGCTCCAGAACGGACGATGTGAGCTCGACAAAAGCGATGTCTTTGCAGCGCTCACGATGACGTATCCACTCGTCTCACAACCTTTCAACATCACTTGACTGTTGAAGAGCTCAACTGCAACAACACACAACACAACGAAAGAAAGAAATTAGAACAGACAATTCAAACAAATTAAAACCAGTCAGAGTAACTGGATTGAAACTTCTTTTGACTCACAGTACTAAAATAACACTTATCCAAAGAGAAGTATTCACAGAATCCAAAAAGCAAAAAAAAACAGCCCAAAACAGCCACGAAATATGTAGAAGAAACTGATATATATCAATTCTACATGTAGGTATAATTAACATCATAAGACTTTTAACAAATGCAAGTTAGTTACTTTAAAGGACTGCTCTTTATTATTCCACTTCATCAAATGACTTGTCTTTTTGACCAATATTGTATCGGTAAATACAATGTAATATTGTAATTTTAGCACAACTGATATGCACAGGGTTTTACCCATTGTACTCACTGGACAGACAACATAACAAAGGAGCGAATTTCAATAAAAAACCGTTGCAGTGTGGAAAAATAGACTAAGTTACCATTTTCAAATTCAATTCCTTCCTTCAAAAAGCAGCTCAAAACTCAATATTCCTTCTTGACATTCAAACTTTCAAGCACATGGATCTCTAACTGCATCTTCCTCTTGTGGCCTATCCACTCCTCAGATTCACATTTCGGTGTGATCTTGCACGCATTACAAATTTATTTAATAATAATAAATGATAATACCATCCCAGTTCTTGCAGATGACATCATCTGTTCGGCACGCTCCAATTCCCTGCAGGGAATCGAGATCGATAACTTTTCCAGCAAGCTACATTGCACAGAAAACGAACATTTTAAGTCATTGCACCAGTATTTTACAACCTACTGTCCAGAAAAATACACCAAAGGTGGGTCCACACACACATGTAGAGCCTGTCAACGGCAATAATCTTCGTTTCAATTTTCAAACTGAAACAAAGCAGCATGATTACAATTTATAGTACGAGCGGATGATAACACATCATTACAGAAGTCAAATTTTCACTGGCAGCCATGCAAGGTGTTCTATACGTCTTACTGCTCCGTTTACCGTACAAACGACATCTGCCGAATGGAAGGTTGAGTGGACCTTTGGGATGATAGTCGGAAGCAATCCCGCATCCGTGCACTCTTCGAGGCACCATTACAATTACCCATTCCCAGTTGACAGCTGGCAAAGATGTTCTTGTAAGATGCACGTTGAGCACTCCTGATTAGGGTGCATTGCAATGGAGCTATATAAATTCATCGATACGTTACATCACGTTAAATTTCTGCAGACTTCTCAACCAGTCACCGCTGGTCAGACTGATCTGAACTGACCTCTTCATGTACCGCTATGCTGCCCGCTTCCTTGATGAGTTGCTGCAGCAGACAATAGATTGGACCAGACTGACCTCGGAATTGTGGACTGAAAGCGAATGATCTGCCATCGCCGTTGAAGTCAGTCACAGGTGGCTTGCAATTCTTCTGTTTTTAATGAACAACAACAGTCAATTTAGAATCAGAGTCACCACTGTCTGTCTGATTGTGTCTGTCTGTTTGTCTGTATCTTTCTTTATCAGTGTCTCTTTGGTCGCCTGTGTGTCTGTGTCTTTCAGGCAGTCTGCTTCATTGTTTGTCTGTTTCTTCTGTTTCTTTGTATATCTATTTCTTTGTACGTCTGTCCCTCCCTCTATCTTTTCTCTCTCTATGAATGGCTCTCTCTTTGCCTGTCTATCTGTGTCGTTCAATCTGTCTCCTCATCTGCCTGCTGTCACTAAATATCACTTAAATTCATTCAGTTCAGAATACCAAAGTGCTGCCATAATTATTTATTCACTTAGAATACTTCCATTAGAACACCAATCCCCATAAACTCATACCATACTGTCTTTGGCATCCATAGAATGAGGCTTTAAAATAAACAAAAATCTACTTTCTGTAGAATCAATTTTTCTGATCCATTTACGTAACCATATCGTAACAGGTTCCACCATGTGAGTAAACACGTCATGCTGAATCTCCAATCAGTGTGACGTGCTTACTTACAAGGTGGAGTCTGTTGACATAACGAGGCAAAGCTGAATTCCTATTTCCCGATTCCAACCTTTGGCGTCTGGTTAGTCTCCACTTTGAATCCCTTCAGTGCTTCCGATAAGAGGTTATCCTTGAGCGTCTGTGCTCTTGAGTAGCCATCGTAAAGACTGAACACCACGTTTCGATTACTCATCGTCCATGAACTCTTCAGGTTATGCACTTTCACCTTGTGCACTGGTTCCTCGCTGCTCGCCGACTGATAACAAGACACAGCAGAGCCGACGAAGTATACTTTACTATTCTAATCTAAACCTAAAGATGTTTTTAGCTATCTTTAGTCCTGCATGATATGTTAATAAAAGCTTCTTATGTCATAGATTCAACTCACATAAATGCAGGTAATTGGTGTTTACAATGCAAGGTAGGTGCACGTATCGGATGCAAATAAAGGCGACTTACTTACTTGTTAAGACATATTCCAAGTACACTAAATGTCACTAATGCTGTACATATTCATTAGGTTCCATCATTTAAAGGTTGCATAGTTGAACCGTGAACACCCAATGCTAGTCTATTTCAAAAACATAACAGCACTTGATCCTGAGGATCACACGTATCTGTGGTAAGAGAATAAATAAAAATACTCATAAAAAATAACAATAATATTTTTTATGAGACAATTAAGCAATGCATAAAAGAGCCATCTCACATCTTCAGCTGATAATACATCTGTAGTCATGGCCGGCTTCTCTTCTTCTCGTTGGTAGCTGACGCTGTCCAAAAAATACAAATGCTCTACATAAATCATAAAGCTAATTTTCAAAACAAACTCAACTAAAAAAAATGCAAACTGCAAACGATAATGCCTAGGGTTTACTCAGATGCCCTAAAACTGCCCTTTTCAGCCAGGCTGTGTTCAGGACCGTTGCTGAGCAGTAGCCCTGAAGGGGTGCTATATAAATCTTAATAATTAATGGATGAATGGATAAATGATAAAAAAATTACTGCATGCTGCAAAAATATGAGACAAAATGTTTTTCACAGACTTATAGTATTATGATTCTTACTGAAATCTTAATTTATCAGTTACACTAAGTTTAGAAAGGTATAATGCAATATATACCAATAAAGAAATGCCGCTTAAATTAATGCGGCATAATCTACGTAAAGATCTCCTTAATCTATAGATTAAATCTGAAATTATTCGTATGAAATTAAGCTATCACATTTCAGTCCAAGACTTACTCGTCAACTTTGAGCAGAAAGCTTTTGTGCGCCAGACCAGTCATCTGATTTCGATCCTAAAAGATCAACAACAACAACAAACAGTGTTCAAAAATCAATTAATCTCATATTTTTAAATTGGTTTAATTCATGGAAAGATGCAGGCTGACACACCACAGCCCAGAACACTGTAGCATGAAATATTTATGAAAATTAATACATAATAATAACAATAGCCAAGAAAACCTTTCTCTTTTCGTGTACAGGGGAATTGGCGCTGCACAACCAGACAACTCCGTTACTGAGATGAGAACTGAAATGTCGGATGCACCACGTTACGCTTGGTTTGCGATTGAGATCATCATCGATCGTTCTTCGTTCGGATCTTAAACTGACGTCCATCGTCATTCGATCGCATTCGATCATCGCTCCGTTCTGCTTCGAGAACGAAACCCAGTAACTCAACTGGAACTTCGGAAAGTCAACGAACACCTTGAGGTTTCTGCAAACAGTAAATGTACAATATTCATTCATTCATTCATTCAAGTATTTATATAGCACCTCTTCAATGAAACTACTCAGAGGTGATCCCGACTCCAGCACGGCCAAAAAGAAAAGTTTTCAAGTGCTTATAGAATGTGTTTGAGAGTGATCTAGGAAACAGTATGCATGAGCACTTGTTATAGCGCCCCGTCAAGATTACTATTCACAGGCGTTCCCGACTACAGCGTGGACACCGAATCGGAGTTTCATGCCGAAGCGCATGAGCAATTGTGAGTGAAGGACTTGCTCAAGGTCCCTATTTGGAATTAAATGGTACAAATTCTTGAACTTTACAAAATTCATCAATATACTATTTTCTACGGTGTATCGGTATGTTCTGTGCTTGTAACCAAAGGGTCGCAGGTTCGAATCGAACTCAAGTCGTTGAGTAGCGACCTTGGACAAGTTGCTCATTAATGACTGTCTGCTATCGGAAACCACCTCATTCGTGTAGTGTAATATTGCATTGTATTGTAAGGTTTTGTATCAAGATGTTTAAATTTAATCATTAAGAGCACTTTCAGTCTTACATAGCGCCCCTCCTTCAAGAAAATTTACTCAGAAGCGCTTCCGACACAACCTTGACTAAATGTATTTGTATTTTCTGACAATATAATGACACTGCAGAAATTGATGCACATGATATACGACAAGACATTAATTTTAGATGTCTGTCACTTAATTGTTTAATGAACCAGAGAGTGAAATACGACGTTGTGCTTACTGGACATGACGACTTATCGGTTTCTTGCGATGACCAATCAACCGGAACAGAGGACCACGTCTGATTGGACGAGACACTCGATTCATACACATCTGCAATGATATCAAAACGGATCTCGATAGAAGATAACAATTAATAATAATAATAAATACCACCACCAATAACACCAATAACAACACCACCAATACCACCACCATCACCATCACAACAGTTGCACCTTCTCAACTACCACCTCTAATTATAATAATAATAATAATAATAATAATAATAATAATAATAATAATAATAATAATAATAATAATAATAATGATAATAGCATCATGACACGGCCATGCTATTACACAGCAGCTAAATCATGATTGTTACCCGAGTCTGAGATGAGTTTACTATTGTGCATACAAAAAGAAATCACACGGAGCACGCCAAGCATGCTCAGACCTACAATCGTCGCACAGCAGACTCGACATGCAACAGAACATGCCATACGATGCAAGACATCAGCAGATAAAAACCTTGATTTTGTCGATCCAACGTAGCGTGCTCGCAAAGAAAAGACCCGATGGATTTTCATCGTCAAGTTCAACGTTCGGTGGAATCTCAAAACCAAAGCAGAAGTTGACGGCTCGAGATCGAAACGTTCGATACGAATCGTAATCCTGAAATCCAACACCAAACATACCATAAGAAAGGTTTGAAACAGTTCAGAAGATCTTTGATAGAACAATTGCAAATTCATCTGGAAAGCTTAGTGGGGCGCGGTGATGTAGAGGCATGTTCGGTGCCTTGGAGCCGGAAAGTCGTGGGTTCGAATCCAGTTCAAGCTGACGCGTAGGCATACGATGGGTGGACACTGGACAGTCCTCTCCCTCACCGTTCCATCTTCCCATTCACAATGTCAATGATAGGAGTTGACAACGGCACAAGTAGAGCGAAACCTTGAGTTAAATTTCTGCTCTGGCAAGGATTTGAACCCTGGCTGCTTGGTCAATAGGCATTCAAGCTAACCACTAAATCTTCAAGCAACCAAACTATTTATATGCTGAGACGTGCCTAAGGTGATCACAAATAACATGATAGCAAATCAATAAGAATGGGGTTAACACAGATGAAGATGAAGATGAAAAATGCAAAGACCTGGATGGCATAATCCGGTATTTTCTCGGGAGCGCTCGGCATCACAGAATGATGGTCGTTTGGATCACCAGAACACAACCACTCCAATCGAATGCTTTAAAACATCAACCATCATCATCATTATTATTGTTAAATAAATTTTTAACAAGCACAAAGTCACATGAAAATGCGAATCTGAGTCGTGGATAGTCAGCCACCAGGAGAAGATATCCATGTGCTTGAAAGTCAAGCAGAAATAGTGAGTTTTGAGCCACTTTTTGAACTTAGAAGGAAGTGAATTTGAACTTCGAAGTGAGAGCAGAAGTCATTTCTATTCCCCGAAGTAGAGAGACATGAAATGCACGAGAGTCCATAACTGATCTGCATTGGGGCTTAGCTAAAAAAAACTCTATGCTAATCTAACGACATTTCTATATCTAGACATGAATAAAATCTTTTTGGTTGATTTACCTGAGTCTTAGCTTTGGCAGATGAATGAGTCGACAGTCGTTGTATTTTGACGCCGTCTTTGAAAACACATCGAGATTACCGTGTAGGATCCACTTCGCTGCACATCACCAAACAGAAAAAAACATGAGGAAACATTAGACAGAAAGAACGTTACAGAATTCTAAACATCAATCAATAAATCATACGTTGCAAAGGTCAAAATGGTCGGAAGATGTTACAGAGAGAGAGGGTTATGCATAATAGTCGGAGAGATATGTGGGCGACAAGACCAGGTTGGGATTTGGAAACCAGGAGGATAATCTTACATTGGATTGGATCCCGTTGATATTTGAGCGCCAGTCTTTCTGATCCTTGTGCCAGTTGGTTACCATTTCAACAATCACTCCATCTCAAAAGACAACTTAAAATAAACAAGCATAGTCGGCAATACGGATCAAACAACGCCAATACCGTTTGTCCAGTCAACGAGAAAGTCCGTCCAAGTCCAATCCATGAACTCCGTGACGTTGTACGGATCCAACGAAGCGTGATAAAGCCAGCGACTCTGCTGAATGGAGATGGTCAGTCGACCGTGAAGCAGCAACCGGAACTTGTCCCAGAAAGGAAGTGGCGGACTCGGATCAACGGACAGACGGTTCACCTTGTTCATCGCCAGATTAACCTGAGCCATCGTCGGTTCCCAGCACGGTCCGTACGCAAGGTTGAAAGTGACGATGTCTGAAATTAATTTGAATTAAATGAAAAACAATCATTTTGCACTTTGAGGTAAATAAATGCTGATGGAAAAATCGAAGATGGCAACAAATTTAAATGTTTTCTTTGCAGCAGATTGACAATTTTTGTACATTGAAGAAAGTAGTATCTAACTCAGTTGACAGTTTTCATGCCTTATGTGACGTAGATAAAACTAATCAAATCTAAATGATTAATCAAGAATTTTTTAGAGATTATTCGATTAAAACGATTTAAATCAGGACAAGTCCCAATCTATTTTTTACCTCTACTTCTCTGTCTCCGAATATCCTAACATGCAATAATCTAAAGCTGTCACCAAGCATTACCCGGAATAACCATAAAGCAAAAACACTACAGCTTAAGAGTCTCTCAATCCTCAGGGGCCTTAACCTTTAATATTAGAACTTCAAGATAACTTTTTAAGTACTGTTTCCATTTTATATACCAAATTAAAATCTAGGATCAACATTAAATAATTCATGGAAAGTTTTCGAAATCCTGAGGCGCACACAAAAGTCGTGTCAAGTTGATTTTTTGCGCGACAATCCCATCCACAGCCAGGAAAGATGAAAAAAAGAAAGAACGAATCTGACCTGCGCTGAAGTCATGGAAGAACTTCATCTGCGGCATGTTACGTTCCGTTGTGATCTCACCCCATGGACATCCCATGTCTATCACGGCGCTTCTCCTCGCTAAATTCATACACAAGCAGTCAAATGCACAGAATCTTTATAATTAATCAGCCACATGCTTCAGTGGATTTCTTAACCCTTTCGTTACTGGACCCATCGCGCTGACGGGTTATCAAGCCAATAGGCGCAACTGTTCCAGTAACAAAAGGGTTAATTAACTGATTTTAATTTTCATAACTGGTGAAACTGTGGTAATGTTTCAAAACCAGCAACTCCACCACAATTACAACTACCACCATCTAGATATCAGCACACCACTGAAAATCTGAAAATCCCTTTTGCTCATACTTCCACTATGCAGAGCCTTGCATTCTCGATGGTAGATGGAATGAGCTCCCCTTGATGATGCTCCACTCCCTTTCTAAAAGTCTTTTTCCAGCATTCCTCACTCACCTTAAGACAGATTTATTTGGCTGTACTGGGGTTGGGAGCGCCTCTGAGTAGTTCCCTTCAAGAGGCGCTATACAAATACTTGTAATGAATGAATGAATGAATGAATGAATGAATGAATGAATGAATAAATTTATATATGATGATAACCAGATGATACCTTTTGCCGTGCCGAGCGGTTCCGCTCCGATGAGTCGACCCCAAACATGAAAATCTCGAATGTCAAACACCGCATGCGGAAAATCGCGGAACTGGAAGACGAGGGAACCAGTGCTAACGCTGACCGTGCGACAGAAGAGCGAGACAAAGTTGAGGTTACCATCATTCGGAAGTGGGCTGCAGACAAAATATGGCACAAACAATTACTAAAGTATTCATAAAAGAAATAATACACACAATAATTACTCATTCGTTAATGCATAAAAAATAATATAAACAATAATTAAAATCATCTAGATAGATGCGAAAAATAACAGAAATATCAACAAATCCTTCATAAAAAAACCAGCACCTTCTAACATAAAGCACCGCAGTTGGAGGTCATAACATCATACCCTGACCTGTCAGGTTAATAACCTGCGGACCGAGAAAACCATGGTTGGTAAAGTAAGAAAACTATAACCTGACTAACCCTGACCTGTTGGGGTCGATAACCTCAAACCCAAGACATTAACGACTACTTATCAGAGGTCAATGACCTCTCACCAGAGTGACCCCTAACCTCCTGGGGTCAGAAACCCTGACCCTTCGTGACCTCTGACCTGTCGGGGTCGATGTCCTTCATGTGCGTGAGGATCTTCGCCTTGCAGTCGTACGACGTATCAGCGAGAGCGAATATCTCGAGATTCTCCATCGTCCAACTGAAAAGCGTCGTTCTCATAGGAGCGCCATCATTGTATAGTTGACGGATTCGTCGAATGTAGTCGTCCGACGTCTTCTGACTCAACAGCGAATACAACTCCTGGATCTTGCTACCTACACATGCAACGCTCAAATTAACGTAAAGTAATGCAGTGTCACATGATAAGCGTTAAGCAAGGCAGTGTGACATTAATGTTAAGTAAGACAGTGTGATGTTAACGTAAAGCAAGGCAGCATCACATTAATTCAGAGTAGGGCACTATTACATCAACTTAAAACCAGGCATCATCACATTAACGCAATGTAAAGCAGTGTCACATCAGCATAAAGTCAGTGTCACATAATTAGCGTTAAGTAAGGAAGTGTGACGTTAACTCAAAGCAACGCAGCAACACATTACGATAAAATAAAGTAACGCCGCATTAACGTAAGGTAATACAGCATCACATTAGCATCTCTACGTAGTTTACAAATGCGCATATGAACATATATGACAGAACTGAACAAAACAGTCAGTGAAGGACTTGCTCAAGGTTCCAACACAGTGACTTTGGAGACTGAAACCTGTACTCCAATAATAACAGACTGAATGCTCAAACCAGTCAGGGATGGCATCCACCCAACTGATGATCTGAAGCAAAACAAAAGCAAACTGGACTTCAGTTGATCTGAGAAAACTCAAAAAGTTGACTGGTTTGTGAAACGAATTCCGACCTGGAATGATTCCTTGTGTTCTCTGAAGTTCTTCGATGCGTTGGTCCATGGCCAAGTGTCGCCTCTCAGCCATCAGTCCAACGTCGCACAGCGTCTGAAAGAGAAATTCATTTGCTCAAGTATTTATATCTATAGCACTTCTTCATGGATAAACTACTACTCAGAGGTAAAATCATCTACAGGGTGGGCCAATAGGAATGCAACAACTTTGACGCCTTATAACTTGAACAATTTTTATCCGAACATCGTAATCAATATACGAAATTGAAGGTAATTATCCATTCTACTACTGTGTAAAATCTTGCGCTGATACACGGCACCGTTTAAATAAAAAATATTGGTGCGACGCACACCTCTCAATTTTGAAAGTAAATAATAAACATCATGGCACCGCTCACGGAAGAGGATAGAATTTTAATCAGAATTTTAAGAGTAGAAAAAGAATACAATGCACATCAGATGTTGATAGAATTCCCTTCTAGAAAATGGAATAAATATGCTCCAAATCGATTTATTAAACAAATTGATGCCACGGGAACGTCTAACAGCCGCAACTGTGGTCGCAAACGTTCTCCCGCCGGCGCATCGTTCACGTCATACGGTTGCCTATCTGAACGCTAACGTACCAGAGTTTATTGAACCGGAGAACTGGCCACGGAACAATCCGGATTTCAACCCGGTTGACTATTCGATATGGGGTTGTCTTCAGCAACTGGTCTATCGTGAACCGATACGTGACGTTGAACATTTGAAAAAAATTGATTGTTTGTTTACTGCTGGGTTGAAATAACCCAAGCACTGGTGGACTCAGCCATCGATCAATGGTCGTCTCGTGTCCATGCTGTCATTAGGCTATAGCACGGGGTAGACATATTGAATATTTGTTTGACTTATGATAAATTCACTCAAGATATGAATTGATATTAATTGTTAGAACTAGTGATTGTTTAAAATTGAGTTATTGACACATTCAGTTTAAGACTTTTGATTTTTTTCTTGCAGTTTTACGGCAAAAAAGGGACATCGAACATTAATAGCATTATCTCAAAAAGTCGTAATAGTATCTCTTAGATATTTTGCAGATTGATAAAATGGATAATTATGTTCAATCGGATATATAGGACAAGACGCTCAGATAAAAATTGCTTAAGTTATAAGGCGTCAAAGTTGTTGCATTCCTATTGGCCCACCCTGTATATACATGAAAGGAAACAACACAATCTGTGAGTGGCGCTATACAAATATTCAATTACAATGACAACAACGTTGATTGATGCATGTCATTAACAGAACGTATGCAGAAGTAGTTTTACAGATAAGTAAGCTCTGAAAATAGAAGTGCTTTGACATCTTATAAATCTTTCTTGACTCATGCCAATCTATCACCATTTTTTAAATAACACATGCAATGTTCAAATTAACGTGAAGCAAGGAAGTGTGACATTAACTTTAAATTTAAACCCCAAAGTACGGGGATTGACAGCTCTAATGTTCTCATTAATTTTTTTATCGGGCGCTATATAAAAATATTTTAATAGTTTTCGCCATTTGTTCACATTTTTCAGCTGAGCAAGAAATAAATAGAACACTTGTTTAAATGTAAAAACTCCAGAATGTTCCGGTATCAAACTCCTTGTTATGCATTCATTACAAGATAAGAACCTTCGCACCTCCATCTTAACAGTGGAACTACACTAGTAAATCATATGAATTGAGTTCCATATGGTGGGACTAGCACATTTGATTGCAAATGACTTGGTGTTCATACGTGCATAGGCAATGTACAAATTTGCATAATTGCACAAATATAATCACACACACAAACAAACAGAAATACATACAAAGAAGCAATTAAAATTAATGAGTGAAAACATACTTCGTAGATGTGTCTAAGTTTCACTTCAAATGGATCATCGGAAAGTTGAACGAGAACAGTCTGTAAGAAAGAAGAAAAAAATTACTGGCAACAGAAACAATATTTTACAGAGATCATTAGAAGACATTGGATATCAAAACATTTAATTGCTCTTAGCTTCGCAACTGCATCTCAGATTTGTATTTCTGTGAATTTCACACTATGAATTTTCGTACCATTGAAAATATACACTGTACATGCAATTCCTTGCGTAAAAGCTAAGGCTTTCGAATTCATAGGGTAACATCCATGTCAAGCTCTGTGATTAAGGCACATCATATCTGTAGACATTCTATGCCTTTAGTCACTTGTATGTATACAACATTTTAGCATCTCACTTGATGCTAATGCCATTTGAAACTAGATTTTTTATTGCAGAATTGAACACAACATAATTTCGAAACAATTGAAAACAGACAATTACAATTTGCTAACAAGAGAAGCTGATAATTGATAAATGCAGTGCATGGAGACAATGGGTACCCCTTGAATGAAAACATCCCACTAGATAAGGGGATCTCAGTGCAAGATCATCCCTGTAAGATGCTGGGAGATCAACAATTGGTTGTTGGATTATTACTGTGATACCTTGGCGGTGATGAGTAGATCTGGTGGTAGTTTTTCCGATGCAGCACCTGCAACTTGCGGTGATTTCTTGTACATGAGTTTTCGCCATTTGTTCACATTTTTCAGCTGAGCAAGAAATAAACAGAACATTTGTTTAAATGTAAAAACTCAACAGAATCCAGGAATTGAGGATCCTTTCAAACCAACGCCTTCCGTAAGATCCACAAAAAACATCAAAAACCCAGAGGGAACGGCAGGGTGAGTTATTTTTAAACATCAAAATCTGCCTCTTCCCTTGTCCAGTCTTTCGTAGTTTCCAGCCTTAACTACTGTAGTGCCCTCCATTATGGACCAGCGGACCAAGTTCAGCTCCGCTCGCGGACTGCTATCCGAGAGCCATTTATTCTTGGTCGCTGGTCCTACAACCTGGAATGGCCTACTGTGCATATTGGCAGGGTTACTCCACCCTGTTCCTGAAGAATCTCAAAACTGTCTTATTTAGCGGCAGAGCCATAGTTGGACCGTGAGCGCTTCAGAGTAGCCTACCGTGAAGATGTGTCATATAAAAAATCTTAAATAATAATTTTTAAAAAGCAGATAAGGAAGCACTATAAAATCCTAAATAATAATAAATAATAAATAATAAAAATTTAAGTTATGTACCTGATCCAAACATTCGGCGAAGTTGTATTCGTACGGGAAGACAACGAAGAATTTATCGAATGTGATCAGCCAAGTGCGGTTCATCGGCAACTCCAACGTCTTTGCGCTCGCACGTTCAATTCGACATCGATCATTGCTACTTTGCGCCACAAAGTGCATTCCCTGGCAAAGAAACGTTCATTAAATCAATGGATTTTGAAATTTTAAAATAGAAAAAATATGCTTAATCAATCATTTTTAATTGAGCACTATCGTTATTGTTCACCGCTTCAATGCATTTTAAATGTGTAAAGTCAAAATATACAATTTTCCAGTGACAAATTACACCGAAAAAAGAATGTTAAACCTACCTCCAGATCAAAGATGCTGTGACCATCAAAGAAGACTTGAAGTCGAGGACAGAAGAAGTTTGTCTCCAGATCCGACTGACGCCAAGAAACCTCGACGGCCGTGAAACAAACCCTGATGAAAAATTAAACACACACACATGCACTCTCTGAGGAGTTTCTATTTAAGTGGCGCTATATAAATTGACGATTATGATTGCAATTAAGGACATAAAAAATCATATGTTTATCGTAAGCAAGCTTTTATTTCAGAATAATAACAAAAAAATAACTTTGAAATGACCAAACGTGTGCTAAGCAGAGGCTGTTCTGGTAGAAGGAACAGCTCAGTCACACTGATTCTAATGATTAAAATGCATCTGAAACTGGTCAGAGTGATGGCTGAAGGGCAGCAAACACACTGGCACAAATATCAGGATCAGTGTGTTTGATACCCTCCTCAGCAACTGCTCTGGCTCTACCTCTGTTCTCTCTCTCTGGCAACTTTTCAACACATCTGACTTGACACAGCACTCGTGAATACGCTGATTCCCTGTGCTTAACTCTACATTTTGTAGAGTAGCACTTTATGAACCTGGACTTCACTATTACAACCACAAATTTTTCCAGATGAAATCACCTGTGATTCTTAGGAAGATGCATTTCCAACTGAATTCTTGTTCCAATGGATAAGCTCACCAACGATCGTTTGCTCGTTGTCGCACTGCCTGACATCGTCTTTCGTTTCCAGAGTTCTAAAATTTAAAACAGAATTTAATTAATTAATTAATTAAACACACAAACAAACAAAGCAACACAGTTACAGAAGCAGAGACAAGGCAGTGATTAAGATTTCAATTAAAAATTTGATTAACATTTCAATTAACATTTTTATTAACATTTAAATCAACATTGTTGATCACAATTAAAATTTCTATTAGCATGAACTTCTATCGCGCCAGTGCGAAAGAAATCACCATGATCTGGTCTATACAGAGGCAAAATGGCACAACACACATCTATAGGCTACAACAGTAACCTATAGATGTGCAATTGTGCCATTTTGCTTCTAAAAATTAACTAACGAATTACACCAGCTTTCTTATTACAGTAACTGATATTATTATAATAATTATTACTACTAATACAATTATTTTGTTAATTTTTAATAAATGATTGCTTGACGAAGGACAGTATAAAACAACGAGTAGAAACCACGTTGCAAGAGCGGTTGCATACCTCCGTTGTACTTTACAACTGTAGTCATCACTCGTGAGATGATCTCGTGAAAGCACATATGCACGGCCAGCGACCACGCCGCAAAAACACCGTCTGGCAAATTGATGCTCATGTTCTGGCAAAGAAACCAAATCAAATCAAATATTAATCAACCAATTACAATTGTTCATACTCTTAGGATTTTGGCTCATCTTCTACCAACAAAATTTTTAAAAGAAAATTAAGTATGTAAGGTTTTTTAATGCACAATATGCAAACGCTGATCATGGAACACGTTACATAATGATAATGAAAAAAAATGACTTTTTTAAAAATGTTACCTAACATTTAAAGATGTCTCATAAAACTTAAAAACTCCACCCCAAATGACAAACTGTCCCGAAAATTTCAAAATTTTACCACAAATTTAAAAATGCCACCTCAAATTTTAAAATGTCATTTTAAATTACTTGAAATGCCACCTAAAATTCAAAAATGTCACCTTAAATTTAAAAATAACACCACAAAACGTTTTAAAAGCACCACCCAAAATTTAAAAATATCACCAATATCGACTTCTTAGTGATTTTGTCCATAGGTTCAAGTCCATTTCACCTGCATGACATCAATTACTTCCAATCTAACATGCAAGACTTTCTCACCCTTCCATCATTCCCAAATACGACCTCGGTTGACCTGATGTGCGCCACGGAGTCTTGCAAGTCGGAAGATCGAAGAATCGGATGAAACTGTAAACGAAACGTGCAAAAACATTAAAATATGAACACGAAAATTTTTCAAAAATTTCTTACTCTTCCAATATTTTAACAATAATAATCTTCGCTTAATTTCACACCGACATATCACACTGTGGTTACAATTCATAGTATGATACACGATCACGAATTATTACAGAAATCGAATTTTAACTGGCAGCCATGCAAGGCATCTATCACGTCCTACTACTGGTACTCATCATTTTTAGCAATGCCATCTGCTGAATGGAAGGTTGAGCAATAGAACAGTTTTTCAAATCTTGTATGCAGTCATGAAGTCATATTCTACGGTATTCTGAAAATTGTATCAGAACAACTAGCTACTTCAGCAACCATCAGAACAGAATTTTGCTCTTGAACTGTATGCAATAACACGCTTGAGATGAGCAATTCCACACAAAATGGATTTAATTATATAAGTAATTGTTGTTCTTTTAAATAGAATGGTTAACGAAAGTGCCCTCACCTTGAGCGTCGTCCGCAGGAAGTAAGCAACCCTAAACTCCGACAAGGTCAACGACGATTTCTCCGGTCGTCTCTGCAACGTGGCTGCGTCACATCGGATCATTGCAGATGCTACACAGACAAAAGATGAAATACAATGTATGAAGGAATGAATGAAGAATGAGAAAGCAGGAATATGGATGGACGGATAGATGAAAAGCTGGATGGATAGATAAATAGATTGATAGATCACTATATGGAGAAAGGACGGATATTATAATAACAGTAAATAAATAATTAATAAATTAATATGGACTGCATGTATGGATAGGTGGGTGGGTGAGATATGGATTGATTCAAGGATTGACGAATGCATGAAAAACCAGCAACACATCAGTGAATGAATGAATGAATGAATGATTGAACGAATTAAAACAGGAACAACTGTTAAACACAAGCTGTATCTGAGCAAATGATCGAACAATAGATCCTTCGATCATCAACCAACCTTTGTTATCGTGACAGACAAACAGATTGGCGTTCGTCAGCTTAACGTGACAGAGGATCGGTTTCCACGGCGATCTCGAACGCCTTGCATCCGCACTCCAACCAATCCTGGCAGCCTCCGTAGCAACAGCATCACTGTGGACTTCGGAATTGCCACCGCTGACCTCTGGGTGACCTTTCCAGGTCCTCCACTCGCCCTGTAGCGCGTCCGTGATTTTGTCGATTGCTTCGAGGAGAACGGAGGAGAGTTCAAGACGAAGACTGTCGACTAAGATGTCGTGCGTCAGTTGCTGGCTGAACCGGTTGCCCTAGAAGAACAAGAAGAACAAAAAGAATAAGGAGAACAAGAAGAACAGTCACTTAGCTTAACTGCAAGGTGCAGTCATGTTTAACTGCTTATTAAACACTACCACAATTTCTTTATTACACTTTTTTGTCTTAATTTTATGTCATACTAACTGTACCCGGCCACGCTTTGCTGTGGCAGAAAAGACTCTCCCCCTCCCCCTCCCCCTCCCTCACACCGTCCCTTCCTGAGAGCGTTGAAAGGCCGGAAAATTATTATATGCGACTCGCTTATGACGTCACGGCACGCGACCTCATTCGTGTTTCGTCTGTTTGTTTGTTTGTATGCGTACTTGTTATAGCGCCCCTTCAAGCTCTCTACTCAGAGGCGCTCCCGATGCAGAGCGGACACTGCATCGGAGTTTCACGCCGAAGCGCTGAGCAATTGTGAGTGAAGGACTTGCCCAAGGTCCTTACGCGGTTTGAGGGTGGATTCGAACCTCGAACCTTCCGGTTTCAAGGCAACGACGCCACCACTACACCACCGCGCCCGCCTGGTTCACTGTCAAGGCGTTTCGGAAATCTGGAAACCCTCGGCTTTGTTGAATTTGCAAATGGCGGTCGAGCGGAATGCAAAGTTCACTTTTTGTGGAAAAGATTTCGTTTTTTCGGATAAAAAGAAAAATGGAAACTCTCCTATAGGAATGGAAGGTTTTGTTAAATTTTCAAAACAATCTGTGCGGTACTTTTCGAGAACACTTTACACAAACTATTGGAAAGTTTCATTTTTATTTATATAGATAACATATGTGACATAGGGGCTCAAAACCCGTCATATGTCGATTTTTGACCTTTTGATTTAGTCATATGCTACAATGAACAAGCTCTAAAATGCTTTTAACAGAATGAAAATATCTTTTTTCTAACTGAAGTTATGCTCGTTTGATTCTTTCATTAGTTTATAGCGAGAAAACCAAACAAAAAGTTACTGAATATTTGTGTAGTCCAAGTCTACTGAACCTACTAAGTTATTATTCTGCAATTGTTCTGGGCATTAGAGGCATATATTCTGAATCAGATAACGCAAACGACATCAAAATCGGTTCACTACTTCGCAAATTATTGCGAATTTACAGTCATTTGCTGAACTGAGGAATAAACTGCATTCTTGACCCCTCTCGCCTATTTCGGCATCTAGCGCAATATCTAGGTCGCTTCATGCGACGGGTTTCGAGCGCCGACGTCACATATAATGTATCTCAGAACAATAATACAAACAAGTCAGTCAAAATAATAGAAGCTGGTTACACAAGGGAACATAAAAGGTCGTCGACCCTGCCACCCAGGACTCGTAAGTAGTCTAGGAAGCGAGATAATGGCATACCAACACAAACGCAATAAGGCACAAAAACCATAGTTTAGAGTCAGGGCACTGAAAAATAACTGTCAATTGATTAAGGAGTGAATGAATGATTAAAAACTATAGCAAATAAAACGATTATGATGGCAATGAAGATACAATGATGACAAAAATTATAATTATAATAGCACTAACCTTAGCAATGGCAACTCCCGCATAAAACAGAGTGTTCCACAAATGCTGCTTGGCATTCAGCTCACCATACAACACATTTCTCTCGACACGCTTACAGTAAAAAGACGTCACGTCAAACTCGTATTGGAAATCATCGAACGTCGCAGTTTCCACAGCAACCGTTGGTTTCAACGTGACGCAAGTCTTCCAGTGGGAAACCCCGGCTTCAAGTCCGCATGCGTCTGCTGTAAACGCGATAGACGTCTCCACCACATCCACGCTCAGTCGCACTCGTCTGCAGCGCAAGATTCTCGAAAGACGACTTTCTTTCGAACTTGTGCTAGCAGAAGAGGAATAACAAATATTTCAGTCAATGTAATACAATAATAAAATAAAAACACAAAAAACTCGCTGCTCAGGAAACTGTAAATAAGAAATTAATCTGTCTCTACCTGATGCAAAATTCGCAGTCACTGGCCCTAATGCATCAGGTAGAGTAAGATATTTGAAACTTCAAATTATATGCAAAATATCAATCAACTTTGGAGAATGCTGAACCCGAAAACACTCTCCCTAAATACACCCATGACTTGTCACACTGACATTCCCACCACCTCATCAAAACTCCCGGCACATTCATATTTTTCTTTCGAAATATAAATAAATAATGCCAGCGCATCATTAATTCTCACCTCGATATTTGTCGACTAGCATCGACCGCAGCCGGTGACGTAGGCTGCGAATCATTTTCATCGGACGATTGATTTAGAAATCCGTTGTCATGACGACCACGATCTTCTCGATCATCGTTATTGGTTTGATATTGCTCAACGTGATCACGATTCACATGATCGTTCGTCACATGATCGTTCGTCACATGATCGTTCGTCACATGATCGCTCGTCACATGATCGTTCAATGGATATGTGAAACGTTGAGAGACGATCATGATCCAGTGATGAAGGATCTGCTGATCGTATCCCAGAAATCCACCAGCCAACTGGATTTCAACGTCGACTTGGTGCTCATCAACCTTAAAGTATATAATATGTATACATAAAATGCACATATAATATAATAATAAATATGTATATATAACGTAATAATAAATATGTAGGAGTTCATATAAAGTTCATCAAAAACTGATGTCAAGTTGAAGAGCAGACTCTTTTAAAAGCTGACAACTTCTATAAGCAGCCATGCTTATGAAGTGCTAGCGACTTTATTTTCCATAAATCGTGCCATGTAGCGTAAGCAGAAGTTTGTTAAGCAGCCTCTAAGGACCAAGCGACGTGAAGCAGAGGCAGAAAATGGACAAGTTCAACTAAATGTGACGGGGGGGATGATTTTCCGTCACATGACGGTTTTGGACCTTTTTATTTATTCATATTCTACAGATATTTTTCTTCAAAATACTTTTTACAGAATGAAAATATCTTATTTCTAACTGAAGTTATACTCATTTGAATCTGCAATTTGCTAAATGATTACAATTGAGAAAATCGAGCTTAAAGTTTCGGAACATTTGTGTCGGGTAAGTCCTTAGTAACCATTAATTTATTCTTCTGCAAATTTGCTGGTCCATTCATGGCTATATCCTGTATCGAATACATCAAACGGCATGAAAATCGAACTACTACTTTCAAAACTGTGATAGAAATACAATCTACTGCTGAATTGAATTAATGAAACTAATGCAAACAACGCATCTAACGCGCAGGCGGACAGATCGTCGTTTCATTTTGACCGACCGACGATGTATGAGTCTTAAATAGCCTAACACAAACAAATAATTAACAAGGTCCTTCTAGGTAAGCTCGAATATGATAGCCTACTATACCCCATTCTTGATTTGATTAAATTTATGCAAACATTGTGACTGATGATACAATTGTTCGCGATTTGTTGACTCGGCTAGGAGGCTTATTAGGCTAATGAGCCGCTGGTCAAAGAAATAAGGCTTTGACATCGAAGCGTGAAGGGACCTACGATATAATTGTTCGCGATTTGTTTACTCGACCAGCAGACGTGAATGGAATACGTTGGATCCGATAAACAGAACTGACTTAAATACGAGACTCTTTCAAATCTTATAAAGAATTTTAATTATGTACCCACTTAGACAATAGACCATGCGCACATGTTTACCTATCGTCGGCGGAATCTTTATCGCTTCGCTGAATAAGACCCGTGTTCATCGGACAGTCTTAAGAATTCATTTTCTATGGTAACTCGACCCGGACCACTTTTGGACTACTCTTACGGACAACCCTTTTGACTTGACGCAGCGCTCGTGAATAAGCTGGTGCTCCACACTTGGCTTTCGAATGGCACTTTAGAAGCTTGGAGATAAGGCTACGATTACGAATAGGGCCTGCCTAGGCTATCACTATTTGAACAGTTTAACAGCTTCAAATTTTCACTTTCTATTAGGCTAATGTAAATTAAGCTTAGTGTGAATAATTTTCATACGAATTCTTTCCGAAACAAACGCAAAAATAACGTTTCTCTCCGAAAGTAACTAAAGAAAATGAGCAACATCAACAAGTTGAGAGACCAAGAATTGCTAGCTCGCATGCGCACGATCTAAGGTCAGTGTCGCGATATGTCTCGTAAGCCAATTAGACTCTAAGAAAACTGGGTCGGAGGCGTGGCTTGAATAATAATCATCCTTGTTGTCAGGCAAGCAATAATGAATGCTTAAAACTTTGACCAAAACCTGCTCATTTAAACGGGTGAAACAGCTTTTATGGACCATTCAGTACCATATTGAAGAGAAAAATTTTTACGTGGTAGACACGACTACAAGAAATAGTCCATATGGCGTATAATAGCTCTGTCGTTCGTAGCGAATTTTAACTTTGAAAATAGCTCATGGAGCAATTGATTCAAAGCAACTTTTGACACCACATGCGGTAAAAGTCATTTTTTCAACACTAAGCATTTGAATTCAAAATTTTTAATTGCAGATATTGAAAGTAGACATATTTTAAAATAATAATACACCATAAAACAATTTTCCATGTTTTTGAGAATTCTCGCCTGTTTTGCCTTATATCTCTTTATTTAGTACGCGACATCCGACGGGAAAGGTCCGCGCTCGTCACAAATGTCTACAAGTTGCAGATCACAAAAGGCCAGCATTCGCAATATGTGTAATTTTGTTTGAAAATTTTGATAGCATGGAAGCCCTTCTCCTCAGCATTTGTGAGGCAATCGTAGTGTATTGTGAAAAAACACAGGATGTATGTAAACAAAGGATGTATGTAAACAAAGGATGTATGTAAACAAAGGATGTATTTAAACAAAGGATGTATGTAAACAAAGTCTCATACCAGAAGAGTCGTCTGGAGTTGTGTCGCAGCCAAAAGTGTTGTCGTGCTGCTCTTCAGTAGTGCACCTAACACAAAACAGCATGCACAATTGCACATGTTACATTCTGTGACGATGACATAGATGCAGAAAGATAATTCCATCTAACTACAGTTGTGGTCTCCATAGTGCGCAATAGCGACTTCATTTTCTTGGCCTCTGCATATTAGGGGGGGAAGGGCGTGCGACCGGTTGCACTACTCACCACCATAATGAAAACACTGTTACTTCTGATATTATTACTACTCAAGAATTTTTTTAAAAAGCTCATTGGGAGCAGTATCAAGCAATACCTTGAGGTCAAGCCATGTTTATTTTTAGTATTGAACTATTTTCTCAACATCAAAATTCAATTCTTAATGGATCACGCTATGACGGGTCTTCAGAGGACCTCTAGAGCACATCTTTTATACAAAACTGCTCACCACAGCCAATTAACGCTTAATTTCAGTAGATTGTGTCACCAAAGTTAAAGCGTTTAGAAGCAACTAACAGACTCAAAAGAACCAGACAAACCTTTAAGAATTACGTTTCCTTTTGAGTTCGTTAATTGCTGATCAGTGAAACTCTGATGAGAGTTTAGCACCACTGATGCCACCGTCATCACAAGGTCTCTGCACAAACACACACATGCATAACAAATACAGACTAATCAGTTAATGACAATTAGAAATTTATTTTGCACCACTTCAATTCTAGCACAATGAAAACAAACTCAAACAGAATAATCAAGCGATTGCGGAAAAGATGCAAATTTATATAGTGCCTCCGAAATAATTATCCTGAAGAGCGCTGTGTAAACTCCATAAATAGATAGATAGAGATAGCTTAGGGGTCCATGACTGCTCTGACTATGGGCCTGGAATATCTGTGGCTAGCTATGCCGTTAGTTACAATTAGAATCGTGAAACGAGAGTTTTACCGTTGAGCAGATTCCTTTTCCAAGACCAATTCAACTTCACACAAACTGAACTGTACATTCTACAAACGCAAGAAAACAAACCCAAATTATGTCTATTCCAATCCCAGCATTTACAATCAAGAGGCTGTCAGCAAAATTTGACTCCTGTGGTAACCTGTGATCATCCGTTCATACTACAACTTGTAACCATGCTGTGGTGTGTCTGTTCAAAATCAAACGTAGATCATTATAATTTTATGAAACAGATTTTTCCACAGTAAGCTCCATTTAAATGAATTTCAAAAGCCTGCATAAAACTGAGAGCTCTGATTAGCAGCGTTAGAGGTTTATAAAATGTACCTGTGTGCAAGAAGGCTGGTTTGCATACGTAAATGGTGGCTGATTTCAGATATTTAAGTCAGGCCAGAATTGCCGTACAGGGGGGGGGAGGACTTAAATGGTGTGACATCCAAATAAAAAAGGCAGTGGCGATAAATTTGCTGAAGAATTAGCAGCATGGAAAGATCTGTATATATTAACACAATGTCATGACTTCCCTTGCAGAAAGCAATTCTGATAACTAAAGGATTCTTTGAATAAAATGTGAATAAAATCTGTAAATAAACTACGTGAATAAACTATGTGAATAAATATAGATGTGAATACTGTATGTGAATAAACGGTGAATCTAAACTGACCTTTGGCATCAGTGTCAAACCCAGAGATTTTGGCTTGGTCCCCTGTACGCTTTCAACCTGTACAACTGAAAATATAGCAGATAAATAAGAACAAAACAAGAAAATAAACTAAAATTTAAAGATATAAAGTGGAAGATGGAAAATAAACAGATTTGAAGGAAATTAAAAAATTTGAAGAAAATACAACACAATTGAACAAAAATTACGAGAAATTGAAGATAATGAAGTGTCAGTTCATATAGCAAAGTGAAATTTACGAAAATAATGATGGCCTCATGTGAAATCACAATAAAAGTCGATATCCAATAGACACAACCAAGAAATTACAGAAATTCATATCAAATTCTGCAAATCGGAGAAAATTATAACCAGGCAGACATCCAATTTCTTACCTTGCTGAGCTTTTGAAGCGTAAAACACGCTTAAATGCCTGAGAAAGTCTAAAAAAATAAAATAAAAATTCAAAAGGTTGTGGGTAACAGATCAGATCATTTTACATCAGCATAATTTACTTTTCTATCCAAATATTTCATTCAATGGCTGCTATGGAACTTTGGCTTTTTATTATATCAGTCCGGGTTCGTATATATATAATTATATATAATTATATATAATATTATATATATATATATATATATATTTCTGTCTGTTCTTTCATAACTCGTGCGACTCATCCGTAAATATCGTCAAATTTCAAGAAATTAGATATTAAACAAACCTGCAGTGCATGACAGTGAG
Organism: Lumbricus rubellus; assembly: GCA_945859605.1. Taxonomy (NCBI): domain Eukaryota; kingdom Metazoa; phylum Annelida; class Clitellata; order Crassiclitellata; family Lumbricidae; genus Lumbricus; species Lumbricus rubellus. The sequence continues at coordinate 47,214,268 of OX243816.1, forward strand.
CAATTTGAAACAGAGACATCGACAGTCTGAAAGAACAAGAGTTAACACATTAACGCATTAAATATTAAGACATCTAAGACATTACCAATATGCTACATGTAATAAACTCAAAACAATGCAAATTATGCAATGCACATGCACCATAAAAAATACATAATAACAAAACTTCAAAAGATGCCGCTCTCAGACCCGTTTGCTCGTACCTCCATCTTGCAAATATGTGTTTTTTCTGTGGCTGACCTGGCATCATGAAATGGCTTCCCTCTTGAGTTGCACCAATTCCCTAAGTCACTCTCTGATTCAATCCAAAAGAACTTGAAAACTTTTCTCTTTGGCAGTGGGGGAGCACCTCTGAGTAATTTCCCTGAAGAGGTGCTATATAAATACTTCAATGAAAAATACTTGAATGAATGATAAAACTATAGCACTAAAATCACCATTACCACTGACTAATAACGGCAAAGCAATACAAACTGAAAATACTTGTTTTTCTGGCTACATAGAGCACATTTTACTTTCAGATTCAGAATGATCTGGTTGCTCCCTTTGTATCTGCTGGGGCTTCATTGATCGTAATTAGAACTCATATGACCAAGTCAGGGGTGTTATCTAAAGGGGTTCAACAAATAGCTTTGTCAACGAATGTATTATTGAACCATGATCACAATACATGCACAAAACGGCTCCAAGCAGTTCATACAGAACAAATTTTAAGATGGTAAATAATAGATTCCCTGCAACACTCTTCCTCATTTTCCAAGACATTCCAAACTCTTCTTCTTCAAAAGAATTTGGTCCGCTACGGTTTGGTATACTGTCGGTTCTCAAGAGCACCTGGGTAGTTTGTTCTGGATAAATTGACACAAACATGGCAATAGATGGCTCTAGGACCATTGCTCATAGGCTGATTGCTCATAGGCTGATTGCTCATAGGCTTATTGCTCATATGGCTCATTGCTCATAGGGTCTATTGCTCATAGGCTCATCGGTCATATGCCTAAAATCAATGAACTTTGGCCAATGTTTAAAACAAATAAACCATTGGCGATATGGGTGACCGCCTTCACGCCTTAGTTTGTGTTTATTAATAGGGACAATTAGCGTTGGTAGACTAATAGAATCACTGGCACTGAAGAAACTTGTGAAGATAAATACTTGAAGGCGTGAACTGACTTGTTCGAAATGTTGGTTGCTAAATTGTAAAGTCCATGACACCATAGGTGGTAGACAAAGATATCAACTGTCAATCAAACAATCTATTTGTTAAAACGACTTGTTAAAAAGTGTAACTTTTTTTATAATTGAACAATTTCACCTCTAGTGGTTAGTTATCAAGCTTTTATTTGAACAGTTCAACTTTTTTCTCAAATGTGAACAATTACATGACCTAGTAAATGTTTATAATTATTTTCAATCAGTGTTTTCTTTTCTGTACCTTCATTCGACTAATTTAACTTGTAGCCTATTTTATTATGACCAATACACCCTATGACCAATGAGCCATATGAGCAAAAAGACCTATGAGCAAAAGACCCTATGAGCAATGAGCCATATGAGCAAAAAAGACCTATGAGCAATAGGCCCTATGAGCAATGAGCCACATGAGCAATAAGCCTATGAGCAATCAGCCTATGAGCAATCAGCCTATGAGCAATGGTCCGTACACCCAATAGATATGCTACATGATCGTCAATCGTCTTTTTTTACCTCAATTTCGCTGAAGTTCTTCGGATCAACGTCAACCTGCAGCGTTTGGCTGATGTTCACACTTGCCAGACAGATTTGCTGATAGAAAATTTATAAGAACAAAGTAACACGTATTAGAACAAAATAATATTTATAATGACACAGTAACAATTATAAAGATATGTAAACATATGGGGGATGATAGTCAACTGGTCAGAACGCTTGCTTTGTGATACGAAGAGTACAAGTTCAAACTTCAACAGAAACAGTTGCTGAGCTTTATCAAGAGAATGATCTGCCGTGGTTTCGTGCACAAGTCGATGTCATGTGTAACTCAATAGACAAAGGTGTCTGATGACAGACGTTTTCTAACCAGTAACAATGATTTCCAATGAAGTTCTTTGGGCTTATTCTTCAGAAAACGTTATAGAAAAACACTGAAAAGTTATCCTGACACATGTTGACACATAAATGCGCACAAACAATTAAAAATTACCTTTAACACATTGGCCGCGAGAACGTGATAACACGTCCCAAATTGAGTCATTTAACACAGCAAATCAGTGGCCAACGTGTTAATATTGCTGATGGATTGGCATAACAAATCGGTATAACAGGTACTCCAATTTACATTACATTACCAAATTACAACTGAAATCAACTCTTCAGTTGAAATTTTACAAAATCAAATCAACGGTTGAAAAAGAGCTAATCCACAATTCCTTCAGATTGTAGAATTTGTCTGCATCCTTACCTCTGCAGGAGCGCTCAGAAGTTGAAGTCTGAGTGATTCGAATCGTAAACATCCCTTTAATCTAACAGACAAACCCAACATGCATCTAAGACACAAACTCCAATTCCGAATCATGTAGCAATCTAACCTAACCTGAATTCCACAGCATTGTTCTCACATACAAGGCTTTAACCCTTTACCGATCGAGGGCATGGGATTTCCCATGATGCCATTTACCGCACTTTGGTCGGCAAATGACTAAACCGGCTAACGGCAGCTAGAACACTCATGGCTAATTGATACCCTTTTCCAAAGTCTATGGTTTTACCACATCATGTGAGCACAGCAACCTCACCACGTATGTTGGAATGCATGCCAATTTACTAAGCAATTGATATCTTACGCAGGATGAAGGATTGCAACAGTGGAACAATTGAATTGCATATGCACTGTTAAATGAGATTTACAGCCACCTGTTGTTGGATAAGGTGGAAATGTCTGGCGTGAGTCTGTCGATGGTTACGCTAAGAACGCTGTCTCCAATTGGCGTCTTCTTCAACGTCAGATTCAACGCATCTATCTCCAGACCTATGAACTGTATAGAAAAAAGCGTAGGAGATAAGAAATTTTAGGTTTTACAAGGCTATCACATGTATTGTTAAATTAAATTTATTCTAAAGACCTTTATGACAAATATAATCTAAGCTAATCTAATGGAATGACTTCTATAGCTAACTTAATCAAATCAAATCATTTCTACAGCTAATCTAAACATATCAAATGACTTTTATAGCTAATCAAAACAAATCTAATCATTTCTACAGTTAATCTAATCAAATCAAATGACTTGAGTGAGCAAAGACAAAACTCTTTACAGTGAATGTTATCAGAAAACAACGTACTATCAATGCTACGATCTACAAACCCTGGCTAATGGCAGCAGTTTCAAAAAGGCCGGCCTCTTCGCGTGGTCCGAGGATCTTTTCTTCTGTCGAGACGAGACATGTTCCTGAAACTGAACAAAGTCTGCGTTCAGTTGCAGTCCACAGATGCAGACGATGAATGGCCGCCTGCAAAAATACGAAAATTTAATTTAATTTTTAAATCAATGTTCACAATGAAATTCACTCATTTTCGTCATAAAAGTCATTTATATTATAAGTGACGAAAACATAACTCAAATCCGAATCCACGTTCCTAAACATCTATGCGTGAAATACATGTGGACAGTTCTCAATCTTTGTTCAGTGGGCTCAAACCCGCAATCATTGGATTACGATCCAGAATGCTATCGAAAGGATCAATAAGTCAAGCAAAAAAGAACCTGCATTTTAACTACAATATAATGTCATGTAACATAGTCAAAGCTGTGCAAGTGCATGTGTGTGTGTGAGTGCAGCCTATGGTCAAGTATTAACAGCATATTGTTTTAGCACTACCAACGTGTCACTGTTGTTTACCAGATACATATTTGCCCTGCAGTAATTAATGAATTAACAGCAAACTGTGCAGATAACTGACGGGCAACATATAGAAAACACAATGCATGAAAGATAATGGTTCTACAACTGGGCACAATTTTTATGCTGCTACCCTTATTTCCTTCCATTCTCATTCAACCCTTCCTTTGTTCATCCTCCTTCCATCCCTCCTTCCTTCATACCTTCCCTCCTCCTTCCATACTTCAAAGATAAGAAAGCCGTCAACAGATTAGGAAAGCTCTAAAATGTATTAGAAGGCAGTAGTTTACAACATAGCACGTAAGACAAGATGTAATGTAATTTGTTCGCAAACCTAACATTCTTGTTCGTGTAACAGCTGGACAAACGAACCGTCTCAATCTCCTGTAAAAAATAAAACAAACGAATATCACACTGAAGTTCATGAACAAATTATTCTAAAATTTTATTGTTATTATTATTATTGTCATTACTGTTGTGTATGGACATTTATATAGTGCTTTAACAAATAACCTTGCGATAATTATTATTGTTCTAAAGTCAATTAGAAATGGAGGTTTGAGGGGAGATCATTCCAGATTGACGGTCCCACAACCGAGAAGGCTCGGCGCTGTCTGGTAGCTAAGCGAGCCCGTGGAACAAGCAGTTGTCCCTTCGCAGCAGAGCGAAGGGCCCGACGCGCTTCAATGTCAGAGACAGGACGACAGAGGACGCGCAGATAAGATGGAGCACAACCAAGAATACAACAAGAAACAAGGGCAGCAATGCGGTAATTGATGCGTTGGGCTATTGGCAGCCAATGCAGCACATCACGCATGTAAGCAGAGACAGGCGAAAATTTAGGAATTCGTCCGATGAGTCGGGCAGCAGAGCGTAGAACCCGATCTAACCGTCCCAGAACCCCAAGGGGAAGGCCAACAAGGATTGAGCAGCAATGGTCAATACGACTAGTTACAAAGGCGTGAACAAGCACAACTAGCGCATCATGAGAGAGAGAGCGAGCAATCACTATCTAATGGACGGATGCACACTGAAAGCAAGCTTAAATCAGGTCAATGTATATTTAGAACATCAGTTCCTTGCGACAGAGAGAGAGAGACAACCTGGCTATGACTAATCCAGGCGAAACAGATAGTTGAAATATGCCTCCCAACCTGCAAGTAAAGCCACACTCTGCTTATGATGCCTGCAGACACTCAAATGAAAATTAGCAAGCTGTAGAATAGGATTCACTAACCAGACATAATGCTGGACTTAGGCGGATGGAGATATCTTTGACCGAGAGAAACCCAATACATCCAATCTTGATATCGATTTGAGCCCATTTTCTAGCAGCAAACAACGCGAACCATAACGCGAATCTGAAATTGTAAGACAACATCGAGTTGATATCAGTGAGGAAGCAACGTTATAATTATCTAACGCGATGTACAAAAAGCACAAAATAATTACACGCAATAAGAATAATTCATAATATTCTAATCAAATTCATTGATAATGTGAAGCATGTATGTATGAATTGTATATATGCATATGCATGTGTGCAATGCATTCTTGGTACACATAATTATGTATACTCGATTGAGGACTTGAACCCTACATTTTACTGATTACTACCAACAGCCATACATGTTTACAAGTAATAAAATCTACAGGATGTAAATTATTAATAAACACTTCGTTTCTCTAGTGTTATAAGTCAATTTGTTGCTAAGCGTAAGAAACCTCGTCCACAAAAACTATTCTCAACTGAGATTAATTCCTTTAAGGTTCTATAGTAACTTATTAGTAAGTGTGTTTGATTGTGGCAAGTGCATAAAATGCATGCGAACACGTACAAAAATTAAACGAGTTTTCAAAATAAGACACTGACACTGCCATACAACGCCGATCAGAGGCATCATCACCGAATTTACAAACGGAAATAAGATTGTTAGAATCCGCGGCTACACACCTGAAGATTTGCCATATAAAAACAAATATTAAGAGTAATGTTGCGAATAAATAGATCATGAGCATGATTTTCCACAAATTCAAAGCATTTGCAGTTTATTACATACAGATGCACACTTGCTATCCCATAATTCCCCTCGCTTGTTGACAGATTATGAGGAACCGTTTCTACACAGGACTGGAAACTCTCTTATTGAACGTCGTTTACGAATTACGGAAATTTCACGGCTTTTTACATAATAAAGCAATGCATAAATTACATTTATGAAGACAGATTGACAAATAAATGTATTTGCAAAGGAAAAATTGCATTTGAAGATTCAAATAAAAATTATGATCTTTAGCGTTAGATATAGGGGCGTCATCTATGGTTGAATCAGTCAGGAGTATTTGTCTTTGTTCTAACCATCGACGTATAACCACAGTATAAATAATTACTTCTAACAGTTAGGTTCTTATATATAGATAACGTGACGCTTCAATTGTTGTGTTGCTATGCGACGATTGATAAATTGTTATAATTGTTGCCTAGCTACATTTTATTTAATAATAATTATTGTCTGAAGTCTGAAATTAAGTGACCGACTATTTCTTAGCCCAAACACAGCTTCTCCTCATATGCGTGTAGGCCCTAAGTCTCCGACCTCGCTCCGTATTCCTGTTCTGTTCAATGGTCACAATAAAAAAAATTAATTCGTCAGTGCCACTACTAATTAAGATAGTTTTATATAAGCTTAGGCCTAGCCAACCAGATGCTGTGAAGTGTCTTAATTTGCCTTAAATAAGACAGTAAGGAAGTAAACTTTCATTCAGCGGATTTCAATGAGATCTTAACCTTCAAACAATTTATTTTCTGTTTACTCGTGCAATTTATTACATACTACGAAATAAACGTTCAATTCGGAAACGTGAGCGGAAGAACACGCGATTTCACCGACATTCTATTAGATGTGTCGTTTATTGATTTCTTGGTACAAATTTAGTCGTAATGTACATTGGGTGTGGAAGGGAGAGTACGACATGGAGCTGTTCCTCGCAATGACCTTGAAATGACCTCTCATGTAGAGGTCATGACAAATTTTTGTCATAACCTCTCATGTGGTGGTCATGACATATAGTTACCTGAATTCCCTAACAAGCATGTGTTTTGGATACATCTTTTGCACAGAGTTGTCAAATAAGTGGTCATCTGGGGCAACTTGTAGTGCTTAAAATGGGCCTAATTCACATTGGCTGTCTGGGCCGGACAAATTACAATAATTATGATACGGTCACACGCACCATAATATTTCGCTTACCCCTCCAGACAAGCGGTAGAAAAATGTGACCCCACCTTGTAGCTAGATTTTTGTTGTTTTTATATTTATTGTTGCAATTTTGTTGTGCATTTCGCGAGTGCACGCGCTTTGTTCTTTTCATTGTACTTCATAAAAACTGTCTTTCTTAATGCAAAAAAACTAATCACATAATAATTATAGCAACAATTTTATAGGAACATATTAAGCTCATTGTGGGAATTGTGAAAAAATAATTGGTCTATGATAAACTTGGAATTGGGGCATGAAAAACAGACTTTACTATGGGGCTCTAAGAAAGAATGGGGGGTTGAAACCCCCAACCCCACGGCAATTCTCACCCTGATTAACCTTGTGTGCTGAACAATCAGGCATAGACGCAAGTCATATAATAAGCAATTTTTTGCCTATAGGCCTATGCCTGGTGAATTCTTCCAGTTCAATATATAGAACCACAATCAATTCAGAGTCAAAATTGATGTTTTGACACTGCAAATCGTAATCTCCAAATTTCTAAAGCACACGTCTGTAACATTTTGCACATAGAATTCTTTAGAACAGTTTTGACCTTTAAATGTTTATGATAAAACTGTGAAAACCATTTATGAAACTATTGTTCTGCACTATATATAGATCTAATGATCACTTTCTGTCATGCTTCAAAAATTAAATAGCTGGTTCTAAAATGATGCCTTTAAATATCACTGTCACATGTGTAGGCCTACTCTTCATTTCTAGTTCCATGGTTTGAATTCAGGTTTCGATTGTTCTGGTTAAGTTAGTAACTTTGTGCTCTACCGAACAATTATTATTGTTCAACTTTGACTTCAAAACCTGTAAAGACGAGTTAATTTAAATAATTGTGAATGTTTAATTACTTTAATTAATTACTTTAATTAATTAGTTTACCCCACTAATGAATTTTTTGTGGTAACTGACAATGCCTCAGACAACTTGACTAGAAATTATATGAAAAGCTTTTCTTTTTAAATGTAACATAGCTCTAAGTCATAGAGCTATGGAAATTCACCTCGAAATAGTCTTATGATATTGTTAAGAATTTAGTTTCGAACAATAGACACTTGAAGTATTCCACAGCCATCTGATTGTGGAATTGTATTGTCTCGGCAGCAGAGTTGGGTGTTACGAAACAATTCTTTTTTACTGCAACTCCAGACTTCGTATGTATTCAACTTCCGCCTTTGGTGCTTCCAGATCCAAATACCTGAACAGGGTTTCCGTTTCGACTGCATGGAAAAATCCAGCAAAGTCCTAGACAACGAAACAAATACTTTTCTTACATTTTGGTTCACTCTGTAACTGTGATACTACATAATAGCTAGGTCCCAATTACAATTTCATTTGATGCCTCTAAAATAACATCAAAGTTGTTTGAAACTCACAAACAAAATGACAAATGTAGAAGGTTCTCAGACACTGAAAAGAAACAAAGAAAGCAAGATCAACTAATGCCTTCTTTATTATAGAAGTCAGATCTCTTAGAGGCTTACACAGTATAAAATCTATATTGAAAACAAATTTAACTTAGGCCTACGAGTTTTACGGATGATACAAGGGTGTCACAAGGTATTGAAATATACTGTATTGAATTTGACAATTCAACCCTGGGTAACACCCAGGTAGACATTCATGGTAGCTCACCCCTCTGTATTGGTTGCCATTGAAAAGCTGTGGAGGCAGAGGAACGCCATCGTCATCTACTTTGAGTGTGCTCTGCATGAACTCTTTCTCCTTGGCTTGGTGTGGATCACCAACGTCTATCTCTTCGTAATCGATGTCCTTCGATTCCAAGATCCTCTTGATGTACTCCTGCTCAACCTTCATCTTTCAAATGCAAAATGTTTGCAGCATGTACAATAATTCATCACAGGCAGAGCATATTATACAACTGCAGAGTTTAAGCTAATTTAGGTATCTGGATTCAGTGCTTATCTCTAAAGAAATACATTTAGAACCGATACAGCCACTTTCACAAAGCTCATTACAGGGCAGCATCCGGCCACAGGTGGGTCAATGAATGCCCTGCCACCAAACCATGAATGATGTGGGAACGTATGGGTCCTATATCGCATTGACAGGACTCAGGATCTAGTCTGTAAGGGAACTTTTGTCCAAGTTGTACATGTAGAGGAAGTAGAAGGTAACTTAAATACAGATATTTTATAGCTCATAAATTTATATATATATTCATATATATATATATATGAATATATTCATATATATATATATTCATATAATAGGCTATGGTTGGTGAACTTCTGATGTAACTATTGATGTCTAGCGCCGTTACAACAAAGCACTATTGAGGCATCAATTGATCGATCTTCGCTTCGTAAATATATGCTATAGCCTAGGGTGTCTCGATAGGTCGTGAACGATTTTGAATGCAGATAAATATATGTTCTACACAATATAATGTGGAAAGTTTTATACTGGCGGATACGTTATTCAAATGAAAATGTTAATATAAAAAAATTAGATCACGTAATAAAATTGTAGCGCCAATATCCGTGACGTCATCAAATTCGTGCCAAATAAACGTCAAGTTAAGCCGCAAACAATATTGTACGACCATCATTGTTAATCCACACATAATTAATTAATACAAATTATCATTTAGTATTTAATAATGTTTCCTTTACTCTTTATTACAGCCTCGAGTCGATTAGCCATCGAGACAACTAGATTTTGTCAGAGGTAGGCTATGCCTATCGATGGCCATGCCTTACGAAGCCGACGTTTTAAGGTGTTCAGTGTCTGGGGTTCGGGTTGGCATAAACAGTTGGATTCACAAAACTTCTTATCATTCCAAGTACATGTAAAACTTCAGTCACTTAGACTTATTACATCAATGAGATACTGGAGAAAGAGGTCAAACTCGCATTCCAGCGAAGTGTAGTCTGCGCTCATTTAACAGCCACAAAAATGTTTCGTAATAACGGCGAATGATTATTTCAACAAGACGGTGCACGTGCACACACATCAAAGGCCGCAGTCGAATGGTTAAACAAGACTATCAATGGATAGCCTAAATCTCACCGAGGGACTGGCCGCCTAATTCGCCGAATTTGTCACCAAAGCAAAATGTTTGGAATATTATGGCGGCAACTGTTTATGCCGATACCGAACCCCAAAAGACCTTAAAACGTCGGCTTTGTAAGGCATGGAAATCAATAGGCCTACCTCTGACAACTCTGAAAAATCTATTTGTTCGATGACTAATCGACTTGAGGCTGTAATAAAGAGTAAAGGACATATTATTAAATACTAAATGCTAATTTGTATTAATTAATTATGTGTGGATTACTGGATTAACAACGATAGTCGTACAATATTGTTTGCGGCTTAACTTGACGTTTATTTGGCACGAATTTGATGACGTCACGGATATTGGCGCTACAATTTTATTACGTGAGCTAGTGACCTAATTTTTTTATATTAACATTTTCATTTGAATAACGTATCCGCCAGTATAAAACTTTCCACATTATATTGTGTAGAACATATATTTATCTGCATTCAAAATCGTTCACGACCTATCGAGACACCCTATATAAAACTTCATCCCATTGATCGTAAGCATTAATTGGCCTACATACAATTATTCCCACGCATATAGGCCTACCTGCTGTTTACCTAGGTGCAGTACGTTATTCGTGTGCACGACTGTCTTTATAGGACTACTATACGGTATATAATAAGAGACAGCGTATAATTATGGAGTAGCCAGCATACTGGGCTGTGTAGCCTAGGCTACTTACAAGCTTGGACCAGTCCGTTTAAAATCTTACCATAATGTTGCCACAAGTGCGCGAGAGATACAGTTTGATGACCATTTCGACCTGAAAATGCGTTCCAATCAGCTCCAAGATGTTCAGTTAGCAAAAGTTTCCTGTGTTGGAAGTTTATCGAAACGTCTCCAAGTGTTGTGTGCACTTGTAAACAGCTATTCCTCCATCTGTCCCTTCTTCTTCTGCTGCACAGTGCAGATGGAAGTCTTTAGCCGCGCAGCCGAGCAAGCAAAGTTTGGCAATCTGCTGCTGCTGTGCTGTAGGCATGCATTGCAGCTGCTGCTGCAGAAGCCACCGTTACATTGCAGTCTCGGTATCAGGCTGGTTTCTCAGTAGGCCCTACGCGGCTACACTGTGCCTGATGGTGCATTCGCTTTGCTCTGCTCTCTATTGTAGGCTACATGGTCGGTTACGGTACATAGCGCTACGTCTGCAACGAGGATAGCATCATAGGTCATCATAAGGAAGATAGTGGTGTGACCTCTAGGCGCCAGGCAGAGCACAACAGGGAGGTCCTAGGGCCAGCAACCAAGGGTCTACTGCGGGAATGTTCAAAGTCATGGTGGCAGAGGATTAGATTCTTCCTTGTCAATCGCAAGTGTAGCTTAAACAAGGCATGGATATTTTAAATACTATCCAAAGACAATATACTTACTTGTACCTAAATGTATGATAAAGTCTCTCAATTCGTTAATGAACCACCCCAAGCCTTTCTTATTGCAAAATATGCTGTCATCTTTGTATATAAAAAGAAAACCTCATCACATAATTCTGTGCTATGTGCACAAGTCAATTTACTCATTCTTTAATACAATAGCATTTGCATACTAAAAAACAATATGTCAACAGATGTAAGAATTCTCAATAATTTAGCAAAACTTATTCTTTCTCATCTTCCACTCTGCATGGCAATAATTATACAGTGACACTGCCAGCAACTGGTTCTTGAAAAATCAATCTGTTACTTGAGCATTAACTGGTTTCGTGTGTATTAACTGGTTTCGTGTGTTAACTGGTTTCGTGTGTATTGACTGGTCTCTTGAGCATTCCACAAAAACATACAACAATAACAAATGACCCATTGACCCACAAACTTTCTATTTAACTGTTCTGGCTAATAAACATATTCTTAAAATGGCAGTGTGCAAATTAAAAGGCAATTCTGTTCCAAGCCTATAGGTCTAGTAGAAACAACAGTACAGAACTGAAAGTTTATTTTCACTCCAGAACCCCCACCCCCATTCATGATAATGCGCGCTCCCCATTGATGCAAAAACACCTTTTGAACGCTGTATACTCAACATCTCCAACCCACCCATCAAATAATAGACGACAGCACCTATCACCACCATAGAAAATAGCGGCACTAAGCAAAGACACCAGATGGCAGTATAAAACAATTTTACATGAACAGCCTTCAAACAATCTAGTTCTAAGATGCATCATTAATTACGATGGTACAGTCTTGTGAACATGTTCTTTATGTCTCGTAACTATTTCGGCGACAATCAACCGTTCGATCTCTTGACCCGGTTGGTCGACCTGTGATTCGGTCAACTGGATCCGCTTTTCGTCCGATGGCGTCACCACGACAACCTCCTTCTTACGAGTTTCCAGGATGTTTCCGATCACGGCCTTCAAGAAAAATGAAGATCTATTTCTGATGGCCACATACAATAAAGTGATAATACTTGGAAGCAGTTGAAATGACTCACTTAAGTGTTGCAATAATTGGAAGGTCGCTAAGAAACATGCTGAACAAATTGTTATTAATTAAATTTTGTAATGATCATATGGTCACACCGCAATGTAAACCTGAGGTATGATTACATGCATAGGCGTAGGGGACATTTCAGCGTTGGGGGGGGGGGGGGGGGGGGGCAAAAATGAGACTTTTTCCCAAAATTTTTTTTTCGTCCGGCCTAAATCTTAAGAAAAATTTCCGTTACGTTTGCCCGAAAATTCTGACGACCTTTTTCTAGTCATCCGGCCGAAATCTTCTGAAATTTCCCATTACTTTTTGCCCGAGAGGTTTTTTGTTCGGGCAAGTTTGATTTTTCGGGCAAGAAGACCCGGAAAAATAAAAAAAGTAAAAATATTTTAAAACTTTTTTATTTTTCCGGGTCTGCTTGCCCGAAAAATCAGACTTGCCCAAAATTTGGGGGGCATTTGCCCCCTGGACCCCCGACTCCTACGCCTATGCATGCATTTCAAAGTGCTTGAAAGCCAATGAGAAATAATGACTTTAGAGTCAATTTTATAATGGTGTTATATCACACATTTTTGGCTCTAGTATAGAGCATAACATAGTCACTGGTGTACAACTGTACATACAAGTGTACCAAACTCTGGTAGAAACACTGTACCTGGTGGTGATATGTCTTCAGTGCTTGCTTCGCTTTTTTCACTAATAATTCAGGATTTGTTTCTAGCTATAACGAAACACATGTATATCAACAACAGCTTCACTTTAACAAAGAAAGAGCGGGTCTTGAAATCATTGAAAAACAAGCAATTATGATAGATATGTTTAAGATATGTTTACTGGCAAAAATATCATCAGCTCACTCATTGGTCCTTGCAGACGATTTGCGGAGGGGAAATTTAACAACATTGGCTTTAGTTCATTTTTTAGCAAGAGCCTGAAAGTGCAAGGCAGGGAGATTAGGAAAATGAGAATTTCCATAGAGGTTTCCAAGTGCAAATTTTTCAGTTTCACTTTGTGTATCATTAGTATCAGTAGTGCAAAGAAATTGTAAACAACCAGAAAGTTGTAGTTAAATAAATAGGTGTCAATTTTCCATGGAGGGGCAAGTGCCCATATCACCCCAACATGCAATCGCCCATTAGCCCACTTTCTTTGACCTCAGCAAAGACAGCGTTAATAAGAAATTCTTAAGCGGTTCATAAAAAGAGACAATGTATCTGAATCATTCAAATCAAAACTCACCTTGAAGGAGACGATGTAGGCCTGTGGACACCAATCACAGACAAGCGGACGCAGCATCTTTGGAACGAGCTGCAGAGACAACTGGAGTGGACCATCCGAAGATTGTATCTTATGGTCAGGCTACAGAAACAAAATACAAAGATTTATATAGCCCATCGATCTGCAACGCCCTACCATGGTGCTACGTTTGCTCCACTGGGTCCACCTCAAAACTCTTAGCTGTGCTGGGAACGGGAGCACTTCTGAATAGTAGACGTGAAAATGTGCTATATAATTCTCTGCAATAAATGAATGAAATTAAGAGTTAAAATGATCCTGAAAAGTCACCTAACACACATAAAAAACAAAAAAATTGCATAAAGCATGCTAAGCATAATCCAAGGTTCTCCATTCCTTACATAGTGTAGCCCTGCTTTTAATAGCAATTCAAATGATAGATTCACCATGTTACTGCTGGGAATGTAGAAGTCGGATACAGCCGCTGCGAGGTACAGTGCAGCCATAGATCCACACTGGCTCAACGCCTCGGCTGAAGACCTAAGCAGGTAAAGATACTCGCTCAGAGTTGTAAACTCAACCAGCAGCAGGGCACCAGCGTCCTTGGCAGCAGAGTGCTTGGTGAGGAGTTGAAACAGCAACTGACTGTCCTCATCCTTAACTGAATTGTTCATCAAAGAGAAATAAATAGAAAATAAATAAATAATACGCAGAATAAGTCGATTTATATAAGAAAAATAAATGAAGAAATACATGCTAAGAAATCAATATTGATATTCACAGAGTGCCTTTTCAAACCTACACCATCTTATAATTCATTCATTCATTCATTCATTCTACTGACTTGCATAGCGTTCAATGTTTGAACATGCTTCCTCAAACTGTACTTGAATTGGCAAGTAAAGTTTCTGGTATAAGAACAAAATCGTGCGTAAAACTGTAAATGACTTGACTCAATCTCTCAGAAATTCATTCAACACTCCAGAGACAACAATTGCTCAGCTGATACATGTTGCATCACAAACACACACACACTCTTTGAAAATAGACTTTACAAATTCAGCTACAGTGCATTTAGAAGAACTGAACACATTAAAGCAAAATACATGAAACCTACCGACGACTTTTCCATCTTGCAGACGAAGTTTGTCGAGGAGATTGGAGAGCTGGAGATGGCGATGGAACGGTTCCAACGATCCACGACGATGGAGAAAGATGACTCCATAACCCGACTCCAGAAAGTATCTCACCAGTTAAGATCAAACGTTACAACAAAAATACGGAACACTAATTAACAGTACTAATAAAAGTAACAACTGACTTCTGGAATTGCATTGTCAAATGCACGACTAGTGGAAGTTTCCAGTGTTTAATGTCTCACAAGACAATACAATTGCACTTGTTACAATATAATGTAACTGCACATTCCACAATACACTACAACTGTGCTTAAAATTGCCTACCAGAAGTGCACACAGAACATGAGAGTGCAGAGCAAGTGGAGGACTTGCCATGCCTTATGGGAGGCTGAAACTTGTATTCTCTCTTTGTAACACTCTAAGTGCTAAAATTGGCCCTCTTTTATAATGTCTTGGAATGGCAAATTCTCTGCTTGCGTTCCCACTGCTCACCATGCATGGAAACACATGCGTTCCTATAAAACTCTTCTTCAGCGTTCCAACTGCTCACCAACTTGGCGTTCACACCGTTCAACCAAACCACTTTAGCCAAGAAGTGCTGCATATTTGATGTGTTGAAAGGATACTCAGCTGAGATGGAACCGCGACTTCCAATGCTGAAGTTGTCGATGAATCTGACCGTACGACTCTCAAGTGGAACCGTCGTACCACCAGACTAACAGACGAACAGACGAAACTCCGTTTAGATCAGTGCAAAATAAACGGTCAAAGATTCTATGGTTGAACGTCTTAACTCAGTGTATGGTTCCAAGACAACAACGCCACCATTACACCGCGCCTCATAAATGTATGTATATGCCTCTAGTGGCACCTTCAAAACAACTGCATAAGAAGTATCAAAGTTTTCTAATAAATAAACACCACTCAATAGAACACCCATGAAACATATTCGTAACCTGTCCAGACCAGCATCCTACTGCACAGAAACCGGTAAAATCCCAGACTGGCTGCCCATACTCCAAACAATATGGCCGTTAACGAATGCAATAAAATTAGAGCGCGACCTATAGACGACATCGCAACGTGAGGGTCGGTTAGGGCTCAGGTTAGGGTTAGTTTTAGGGTTAGTGCAGTCATTCTGCTGAAATTGAAGCTGAATTGATGAACAATGTCGTCGATGGTCGCGCTCTAATTTTATTGCATTCGTTGGCAGCCATATTGTTTGGAGTACGGGCAGCCAGTCTGGGATTTTACCCAGAAACCTCCTAAACGAAAATTTTACCCAAGTAACTAAGGAAGCCTGTATACTCTGTGACACAGTGGCAGCACTGTGTTATCTGTTGCCTTACATCGCCTGTAAAAGCGCCTGTGAATAAGCTGCTTCCCGCAACTTCGTTTTATTGGGCAATGAAAAAATCTCAAATTTAACTAAAAAAACAACATAGATGCATTCAATAATACGGTCACCAGCAATATCACATGTAGGCCTATCATAAAAGTTCGATTAACTGCTTCTGGAATTTTCAACTCAAACAAACCGTGACAAGAACTAGCTTCCGCCCATTTTTTAGATTTCTCGTCACAAATTCCTTGATTTTATCTACCGCTGCCAGACAATTAGCTGGAATTTTCGTTCCATCAAAAGAACTCGCACACGCCTCCACCTCGGCCATGCTTTGCTTTTCACTCCGGTTTAGCAACTGACAACAACTAGAGGTCGCAGGTGGCGACTAAATAACAGACTACATATAAAGAGGTTTAAAGAGCCAGAACGTAATTGTGTTTTTATCGTCATCTATCATCTGACAGAATGAAGCACAAAATTCGACGGCCACAAAATTATAGGCCTAGATAGGCATTATGTTGTTACGTTGCCTGTGTGATAACGCCAATCTATACAAGACTAGGCCTATAAGGACAACCCAAGTAGGATAATGAGCAATAACAAGAAATACAAATTCCGATGCTGACGACGATTATCTATTAGGCCTATGTGCTCGAACTAAGTAGACCGCCGTCGCTGAGGTCTTCATCATCGCCATTATGACGATGATTATACTTTATACATATATGTACATACAGCTTTATGCTATCTTAACCACGCATGCCAGTGTTAAAATTTTAGTAGGGTAGGCTTTATAGGCCTACATTTCCCATCGTCATAGCATGATAGACTATTAATTTTGGGCTATTATTGTATAGGCTACCTCCTCTTCGCCTTCTTCCTCCCACTAGCCTTCCACTTTTCCTCAGCCTCGTCCTTGTCCTCCTTCACTAGGCCTAATCCTCCCCTTTCTTGATCCTAGACGTTTTTCTGGCTTCACTGTGAATCACGCCGGAAGTAATTGGTTTGCGGTGGCTGGCGGATGTTTGAATAGGAAGACCCGCAGTCGAGGTTGGAACAACGCCGGCGAAGGATCATCAGATTCATCCTCAATGCGGGGAACAGCAGCTGCTGCCGTCTGCTCTCTGACAGGATGGCGATACCTCTAGCAACAGCTGAATCCCGGGCAATAAGTCCAAGAGATAGGCCTACGATTACACAGAAATGATTATAGGTCTATTATAGGCTACATGCCCTGGATATTATAAATATCACTTCATTAGGCTACAGTCAGATTCAAATAGTTATAATCTATATTGCCATAAAAATTAATGTCTTAAATGTGCAAGAGAATTATTGACTGTGTGCGTGTTTGTATGCTGCATAGGCTAATGATCCGGGCTGGCAGCGCGTAAATCATCCGTATTTAGGCCACGACGGATTATTAATGCCGTTGGAACTGACCGGCGTTTCGTAGGGCAAAGGTACAGTGGCTATATCCTTGGCTTAAACACTTTAGTAATGAGGGTGAATCGGTGAATAGCTGTTGTTGATTCAAAATTCCTGGTAATGCCATCCGAGGCGTCACGTTGTCAGAAATCGGAAAGTGAGCGCGGATGTAGGCGGAGCTTGACCCGATTTAGAGAACTTGCTAGCCAATCAGCGGCAGCGTTACATTTTCGCTCGCGTGGCCAATCAGTGGCTCGCTATCTTGGCCGTTTTTACACCGAAGCCTGTGTTTTTGTTTTGACGATTTACTCGAATAAAATAAGAATTAATTGATTTAGATCGAGTCAAGTGTCCAGGTAAGATGCCCGACTCAGTATCCGTCAACGGTCGTCGTTTGTCAACGATGATGTTAGTGCCACGCGATACGTTCACTTGATTCCGCCTTCTGCGATCGTTATATAATTTATGTAGCGCTCTTTTTGACGCCGTGGCGCAGACGCGTTTTGATTTAAGGCTGGCTACAGCTGCGATTATTCGGGCGACAGTTTCTTTTAATCGACGAGTGGTGTCGTTAAATGTAATGACATTGTGTTTTAGTTAAATCACCGCGTTGCTGTACAATTTTGACTGCGCTTCGTTTCTCCGAATTTGACATAAATTCGGACGATTGGTCTTATGTTAGATTTAAGGAGACAATCCAAATTTTGTCCAGTTAATTACTAGTACATCACTGATTCCTCTACTTAAATTTTATTGGCATTTTTGGTAAACGTGTAGTTTGGTATGGTAAATTATTCGGTCATCTTCGCGCGGTGCAGCATTGTTATTTTTAATCAATCCAACTTCTAGTTTTGCGAGAATACATTTCATCGATCCAGCTTCCATTTAGGCAAGAATTAGTTAGATAAATTCCGCTTCTATTTCGTCAGCAAATATTTTTCATCAATATAACTTGTATTTAATTTGAAATTATTGCTCGTCACTCCAGCTTCGATTTCAGCGAGATCGTTTTCATAAATCCCACTTCGATTTTAGTAAAAATTAATTTAATCAATCCCACTTCTATTTAGAAATAACGCTTTTCGTCAATCCGACTGGTACTCGACTAATGCTGAAACCCATGCAATGGCGAAGAATTTACCATACTAAAATACACGTTTACCGCATTTTGTGCACACGATTGGGTTTATGCCACTGAAAAGTTCTGTCATTCATGTTTCATGGTTAATTTTCTTGTTGATGATGATGATGATGATGTTTTAAGACGTTATTCACCAGTGCTGTTAAAAAAACGTGGAACTTATCAATCCAGATACCTGTGTTTATTGAATTGTCTATGCATGTGTTTGCACTGATTGGTTTCTCCATTTGTATGTATGCATGTATGACATTGTATGTATATATGTGCACTTGTTATAGCGCCCCTTCAAGCTCTCGCTACTCAGAGGCGCTCTCGAATGCAGAGCGGACACTGCATCGGAGTTTCACGCCGATGCGCTGCGCAATTGTGAGTGAAGGACTTGCCCAAGGGGCTTCTTACGCGTCAAGGTGGATTCGAACCTCAAACCTTCCGGCTGCAAGGCAATGACGCCACCACTACACCACCGCGCCCCACATTTGGAATGGCCCTCCTCCACCACTGAGGGCTAAAACTAATGACTCCTTTTCTTCGTCAGTCTTCCGTTCCTTACAGGAATTCCTTTTCCAATGAAGTTTCTGTGCTTTAAGCGCCTTTGAATAGTCATTCTGTTGAAGGTGCTATATAAATCTATAGAATTAAACACGATGTGATGTGTTGGACAGTTATTTTAATTCAGGTCCCAAACTTTAACGCCCCTTCAATATCAGCAGTATGGAAAAATCTCGTCTGCTCAGTGTTTTCCAACCTGAAGTAGAGCGTACCTTGTAGTTACTCTAGGGGTGCCGTGACTGGACGATGTTTGCAACAAAAATTTTATGTAAGAATTTAAAAACTACCGACATAGCCCTACAACTGCATTTTTAGAACTTACAGTAGTGTAAAAATTCTTTCTGCACTGCGGCAGAATAAAAGAACCATTGCTCGTCGATAAAAAGAAGAAAAAACTGGAAGAAACATTATAAACGAGATTAGGACCAAGCTGCTAATTTTAATAACGTCATTTACCGAATTGAAGGACGAGTTGAGAAGCGTTGGGAAGCGATCCCACGTCCATGCGCTCTTCATTCCAGTGTCATACCACTACTCTAAACCAGGGGTGTCAAAGAGCTGACGATTTTTTCTGGCCCGCGGAGCCTTCCCTAAAGATTACAAAAATTGGAGGATAAAAGTTGAAATTTTTATATTTTACAGTCAGCGCCAAATATATGGAGGTTTTTTCTTACTGACATCACTTTTGTTCAGACTGTGTATCTACATGTATGATGCTTAATATACTGTAGTGTCTTATAAGTGCATCAAAGTGCCTCCCTGGATGGTCTACTTAAAGGGTTAATAGGAGTACTTAATTGTGCTTCTTTAATGGGACAGTTATGCCTGGTCTTCAATTATCTGGGTAAAGTCTATTGTGTGGAGGCTTGATTGTTGGTCTATGATTGGTTCACTTAAGAAGGTCAGGTCACCTGGAATGTCAGGTTAGGAGAGTTCTCTGGCAGCACATCAATAGAAAATCCTTTGCATCAATGAGCCTAATAGGCACCATGATTAATGTCTTGATAAATACATACATAACCCGACACACCATAACATGTACTTTATGAAGTGGTTGGGTACATATTTACATGCACATAGTCATGTGAAAACATTCCTACGTATATGTATGCATGTATAGTGCTTTATTATAATTATGTAGATGAATTGAATATGCATTTTCTGTATTAAAAGTGTCTTGATTACATGCCTGACGTGCCTGTACATACTACAACATACATACATGCATACCATTTAGTATACACTTGTATACATGCATTAAAACTTTGTCACAGAAAGGGTCGCAGGTTCGAATCTATCTCAAGCCACTGCATATATATATATATAGCAACCTTGGTCAAGTTGCTCACTCCCAATTTTCAGTGAGGAAGGCAAAGGGAAACCACCTCACTCATCTCATCCACAAGGGCATAAAAACCTATGGACCCATCTTTGGGCAGAGAACTTATTATCATCATCACCTGCATTCTACAGACACATCCTTGCAAACACACATACTTACAGGCATGCTTACATACATACATACTTGAGCGTGTGTGTGTTGTAGATGGCGCTTTGGGCCAAAGTCCAGCAGTTGACGGGTGAGGCGATGCGGCACATGCAGAGCGTCTACGGACCGCACTTCCCAATCGAAGTGCGACATTTCTTTGCGCAGTGGATAGAAACGCGGCCGTGGTGAGTGAACAACTCTTCTCTACTCTACTTTCACATTGCTGTGCATGCTTATGATAGAGATGCATAACTTGTAGAATCGATAGAAATGCGGAGCGCATTGTGTTGCGCTGGCACAGTTGTTAAAGTGCAATGTTGTGACATTTACTTGTTTTGAGATTCTGAATGGGGCCATGTCAGGAGAGTCGCCAGAGAAAGAGTTCGGGGAGGATTTTCCATTTTGGGGAGTTCAAATGGACATGGTTGTGCAAGATACTTACATCTATAGTTAGTTTTCAGAAGTTGCTAGATTACTTATTTCGGGAGGGTTTGAATCTGTAAAAAAAACGCAAGTGCGCTCGTGTGACCTGATTTTTTTAAGGCCTAAAAAAAAATGCTGTGTTTCCGGTAACAGAGCTAAAAAAAATTGGGTAGGTAGGTCGGAAAATATTTTTATTTTGTAAAATATTTTTATGCAGTGACTATCCGAAAAAGTATACCCCACTAGTCTTTTTTGCACGCTGAAACAAAGTACGTGTTCTAAGCAAGTATAAACTGCCTATTTCCCGACTGTCTGCACCTAAAACAGCTCTAGAAACAGTCCTATTAATTTCATTTTGTTGACGTCTCTTATGTTATGTCAATACAAATGTTAAAAAAAGATTTTTTGAAAAAAAAATTTTTTTTAATAAAAATTTTTTACAAAAATATTTGGGTCGCGGCCGTAAAAATGGGTCGGTCGCGTTACCGGAAACACAACACTTTTTTTTTTACGCCTAATGTACCTTCTGTATTAGACACAGCACTATGTACAGAAGTAACTAATTGGAGTTGGTGATAATGATAATTGTGATGATTATAGTGGTAATAAAATAATAATGGAATAACAATAATATAATTAACATAATAGTAAGAGTTGATATTAAAAAATATTGATATTAATAATATTTACAGAATGATAATAATGACCGTAATCTATATAAATCAAAATGAAACTTTCCAATAGTTCGTTATGAGTGTTCTCAAAAACTAACGGAAAGATTGTTTCGAAAATTTTACAAAACCTTCCATTCCAATAGAACCGTGTTGTATGATGCTTTTTTTCCGAAAAACGCAATCTTTTCCACAAAAAGTGAACTTTGAATTCCGTTCGACCGCCATTTGCAAATTCAACAACACCGCGCGGGGTTGCCAGATTTTCCAATCGTGTTGTCCCGAAATCACGCTGTAAAGTCGCCCAAAAGTCGCGAGATGATCAGGGTTGCCACAAGTCGCCCAAAGGTCGCGATAGCGCATATGTCGCTGTCGGGGAGGAACGGTGTGAGGGAGGAAAGAAGGAGGGTGCGGGACGAAGAGGGAGGGGAGGGACCGGAGGGGAGGGATGGAGAATGTAGAGGGGGAGGGGGAGGGGGAAAGAGGAAAGGGGGAAGGGAGAAGGGGAGGATGGTCTTTTCTGCCACAGCAACGCGTGGCCGGGTACAGCTAGTATTGTATAAAAGTGATGTTAATGATAATAAAAGATGATTATGATAAAGTAGTAATATAATTTAATAGAAAAGTTCTGAAGCAGTGCTAGTAATAATCGTATAAACAATCATAAAATAATAATACTTCTAATATTGATTATGTTGATGATAGTAATTGTAATAATGAAAATATTAATAATGATAATATAATACAACATTGTTTAATCATGTATTGTCATTAGACTAGCATGTTATTGTCAAGTGTGGTCATGTTTGTGCACTACTGGCTATTGGTTACCTGTGAGTCCACATTAAAATCTGTGACTCCACATCTATCTGAGTCATGTCCCTCAAAGCTATTGACTTAAAGAGCTTCGTCATTGAAAGACCAGCCATGCACCAATCAGATTCTGAATATAGAAAATAGTTCTAATCAAATCCTCTGTTTACAAATGTTCCATACATGCATAACTTCCTTTTTGCTTTTCATTGACTTTTTCGTGAGATGTATCCCATTTTGTCACGTGACATATATTTGGGTATTTTTTTACTAAGCCTAGATTTCTTAGAGTCATGCTTTGGCTGCCTGCTGTTTATTAAGAAAGGAGCGGTTACAATGCCTCAGAACTTTTGAAGAACGTGTAGTTAAGTTGAAGTTGTTTTTTTTTATTGCATTCGGCGTGTAGCATTATGTGCTTGTTTGTGACAGTTTTCAAATTTTGATGTTGAGCTTCATGGGAAATATTTTGCAGGAGAATATTATTATTCGAATATATTTGAATCATGTTCTTTGGTCCGGGTTCAAGTGATGCAGTTTGGAATTTAAAGAAATTGAAGAATACTATAATGTTGTGTCAAAGGCTTCAGTAAATTGGCAGTATATACATTGGTTGGTCTACCTGCAAGTTTTCACATGTATGCGATTTCTGTATTCAGGGCTGCTGAGCAAGAGAGGGATGGAAGAGCCTGGTGAAGTTTAGGGACCTGGGCGAGGGTAGTTACATATACACTGTGTCCGGATAAATTCCAAGGCTCTAATATATGAATGAAAAACTATAGTAGATAATAATCAATTAGAAAATTTTAAAACCTTTTTGATCCGTACATAATTACCAATAAAATTCTTTGTAATTTATTAGTAATGCAGGAGAAAGTATACAAGATAAAGGTCAGAAACATCGACGAACTCCGCGAGCGAATTGTTAATGCTTGGGATGAACTTGATCAACTGGTCGTCGATGCTGCTGTTAGTCAGTGGCGTGTACGTCTCGAAACATGCGTGGAAGCCAATGGCGGACATTTCGAACATAAGTTATAGTTCCATAATATTTCAGGATTAAACTGTTTCTGGAATTTTAAAAATCTATCAATGTTTACTAATTATTTTTATATTTACCGTACAGCCTTGGAATTTATCCGGACACAGTGTATAGAAAAGTTTATGCTTTTCAAATATAATGTTGCAAAGAATTAATTACAATCAGTTCAACTTCAAATTACAGTCAAATTAAATCATAATTTATATATAAATATTGGATTGTAGGTCGTACCTGCATTTTTATCACATCAATTTGTTTCAGGAAATTTGTTTCTCATTAAACCTTTTAGGATAGTTCAGAGGTCCATGATTGCTCTGCCTAGGGACTCTGAATTTATCTCGGAATTTCTCTCAAGTCAGCCCTGCCTGTATAATATTTGAGTAATCAAGCAATTAGCATAATTGGGTTTCTGTGGGGTAGAATATTAATATACTTAAAACGTGATTCATTCAATCATTCATTATTCATTAAATGCATTTATATAGCGCCTCGTCAAGGGGGCTATACTTAGAGGTGCTCCCAATGATGATCAGAAGCCATGGGTAATATTGTGTATTAAGCATTAGCGACTTCATTTTCTTGACATCAGCATACGAGGGCAAGACTAGTGGCTAGTCCTTGTCCACACAATCTACCAAGAGCATGCAGTCACTGTGCTCATTTATACCTGATTTGACTAGGAGGGTGCAGCTGAAGCAGAAATCTCTGACCATTTTTCTGCCCTGATTGGATTTGAACCAGGGAGACTTCTCGATTGACAGTTCATCAAGCTAACCACTTGACCAGTGTGCACCTCGAAGATAGATTTATTACACAAGTGTATTTTGCCGCTCTTGTCTGTTTGTCTGGCAACAAATGTTTTCACTTTGTTTACTGCAAACATTGATCATAAATCATAAACATTGATCATACGTGAGTAAGTTGTAATTATTGATGTGCTGGCTGTTGAAATTTCGTTGAAGTGCTGATTGTGTATTTATATAAAATTCATGAGTGGGGTGGGTGGGGGTGGGGTGGACGGATGTATGTTAGAGAGTGGACGAATTTGAATTGAAGTGAGATTTAAGGGCTGGAAATTGACGTGAAGAGGGAAGGCATGCTAATTACAGTAACCAGTTGAAATTGTCTTTTTTATATTATATTTATTTTGAACATTGATGAAGTGTTGTTATAGAGCAGACATGGGCAATTTGTTTAATCAGAACATACCCTTATATATTTTAGGGCATCTCATGGGTCGTTTATTGATTGCAAACTATTGTTGCAGATTCATTTGCCCCATAAAATTATAAACTGAAAAATTATTAAGTTTTATTAAAGAATGGTAGAATAACTGTTGAAGTAAAGAGGATAGTTTTTATCATTTTATTATTCCACAGTTTAACGTCATCCTATGGCAGCAAAGGCCGTTGACGACAATACAATATAAGTGTACAGAGCAGTAAACAAAAACTTATTTAGCCTCCAAACTACACCAAAGAGGTGCACGGAGCTGTACAATCTCAATTACATTCAATTTGTAGACAACATAAAGTAGTTCATCGGACACTCGTTCAGGTTTACACATTATGAAAAAAGATCATTACACATTCAATACATACAACACATTCAATACATACAACACATTCAATACATACAACACATTCAATAAATACAACACATACAACACAATCAACACATTCAACACAATCAACACATGTATTCAATACAATCGCCTTACAACTCTGTAATATACTCATGCGGTCGTAAAGTCAAGTTTCTATAGCGCTACTGTAAAGAGAAAGCACAAAGCATTGGCTTATTCAATATTCATGAATGCTGCGTCATTAAAATTTATCATTAAAATTTATCATTAAAATTTAATTATCCTTATATGCGCATGACACTACAATAAAAAAATGTCTAAATGTCTTTTTAGTTAGTTTTAAACTACTACATAAGACCGATGTAAGTTTCCAAAGTGCCAGGTCCAATGCTAATATAAAAGACTTGTCAAAAGCAAGTTCTAAGGTCCCCAGGGGGGGGCTGGCCCTGGTCCGCAGGCAGTATGTTGTCCACCCCAGTTATAGACACAGTTATAATAGGTAACATATACATTGTAGATCTATGTTCATGCATAAAAAATACTATTTTCTCTCAAAAGCATGTTGAGTGCATATATGACAACCGAACTCTGGACTTTCCCTGGACCACTCCTTTGACGTGACGCAGCATTCATGAATATTGAATAAGCCAATGCTTTGTGCTTTCTCTTTACAGTAGCGCTATAGAAACTTGACTTTACGACCGCATGAGTATATTACAGAGTTGTAAGGCGATTGTATTGAATACATGTGTTGATTGTGTTGAATGTGTTGATTGTGTTGTATGTGTTGTATTTATTGAATGTGTTGTATGTATTGAATGTGTTGTATGTATTGAATGTGTTGTATGTATTGAATGTGTAAATGTGTTGTATGTGTAAATGTGTTGTATGTGTCACTCAGGCGTCTAGTTTTATTCGTCATTTTCCGGTCGTTGATCTCGACGCTTTTGTTGTTGTGCGGCCGCTAGACTGTTCTGATCATTGGTCGTAATAATAATTACAATAGAGCTTTGCATTCGTCACAGCACAGCAGCGGCGGTGGTCCTTGGCGGCTTTTGTTCAAGGGAGAAATGGCTGATGTAAGTCTGAAGTCATGTGAAGGTGATTTAGAAAGTACTGTCGTTGGTGAAGGTCGGTCCAAGCGGTGACTTGTTTTATGACTTGGCGTGGGTGGGTGGTGTGAGGTATACGTGAGAGAAGGTGAATAAACTGCTGCTACGGTTGGCTGAACGCTAATTCCTTTAAGACAAATGCATGAAAGACAAATGCATGGAATTGACCAGGGTAAAAGATTGCTGACCTTGGGGCAGAAGGGGGAGGAGTTAGATAGTTGGAAACTCTTGAGACAGAGGTGGCAGGACTTTGGTATATGACAAAACCGTAGCTATGATTTAAGTTTTAGGTCTCAATATTATCTTGACTAGATGTCATCTCCATCCTAAGATGGGAAACATTCCTTCAATGAGGATTGCATTGTAAACTGGCGAATAAAAGAAAGAGATTAGATTGCAACCTAAAGTAGGTCAGTTGACTATTTTAAGAGTCAGGTAGCTTTCCAATGTCATTAAGCAGAACTGCCTTTGATATAATTTGGATGAATTATCAAAATAAACACAAACCGCCTTCGATTAATAAATCAGATGGATTTTAAAAATAGACAAAAGCTGCAGCAGGCCTGCAGTGATGAAGTAAATCAGATGGATTTTCAAAATAGACGAAACCGCCTTTGATTATAAATCAGAATTGCTTTTTAGAATAAGCAAAGACGGCCTTTGATAAATCAGAGATGGCTGCTGGTCAGTGTTCACGATCTTTGATGAATCGGATGGCTTTGATAAGCAAGACATCTGTGATGAATTGGATGGCTTTGATAAGCAAGACAGCCAGTTATATTAAGCGGACAGTCTGAGCCGAAATGAGCTTAAGAAGATTAGTCGCGTAATAAATGACGGCTAATGTCAAACTGTCGAGACAACCAGATGGCGCTAGTCGCCACAGCATGAGCAGGACGAGTGAGGCAAGTCTGAGGCAAGTCGACAACATCCGGCCTGACATCTGTCTTGCCACATCCTCTGGGAGCGACCACATGTGGCAAGAGAATGTCTCGGGCAAGATGTATGTGTAACCGGAATGGGTTTTGAGCTTACCTAAAAATGTGCTATATAAATGTGTAAGTGCATACATGCGTGCGTATAAATTATGGACATGTATTCAAATACACGCTTGTGTTGTTGTGCGTACATAAATACATACAGACAGACATGCATATACAAGCACAGATAATTATGGAGCTATCCAATGCAAGATTGTTATACAGAATTGGACTACCTGTATAATACTCCTTCAACAGAGCCCACAGATACCTAGACATACAGATACATAAACACACACATACACAGTCATACGGATAAATAGACATAGAGATGTGCAGGCATACGGAAATGCAGATGTACCAGCAATTAGAGAAGACTGTGGACAAAGCCAGACACATGCATACACAAATGCAAACATTGCAGCTATACTTAGTGATGTGAATAATGCTGCGAGCACTCTGCTAATTACTTGGCGTGGTCATCTGACCAATGTTGCATCCAGGCACCCATGCAGTCTGCTCTTTGTTTGACTGTAAGGTAGTCTAAATTAATGCCTGGCCATAAAATTCAACCATGCTCGAGAAGTGGTGCACCACACATTCCAGGGACATTTCCCGCAGGGCATCTGCCCAGGTGGAAGTCTTCCCATGAATGCTTTCCGTATAGATAGAAAGGTCCCCATGGATGTTTCCACTAGAAATTTTACCATGGACAATGGACATATCCTCATAAAATTTCCTTATGCACATTTACTCTTGAACATATATTCCATCTGACCAGTATACGCTGATCTACAAAATAATTTTGAATGGACTTGTTATTCGTGTGTGTAATATTTCTTATGTGCGCACTGCGCAGATTAATTTTTACCACCCATTACAGCCATTTCTGTTACAGAATGCCAGACCAGGGGATGGGGTGCAACCATATGCCAGGACAGAAAGATTTTTCCACATCAATTTTTCTGAATGACCTTGTCTTCTATTATCAATCATCATCATCATCATCATCATCATCATCATCATCATCAATATTATAACTGTCATTATTTGCCTTGAGTTACCTAAGATCTCTCAGGAATAAAAAAAGATTATTACTATGAATTAATTCAATTTGTGGCGCTTGCACATGGTCATACCGAAATGTGAATCTGAAGCATGGAGAGAGTCAGCCGCCAGGAGAAGACTGAGAAGACTATGAGAAGACTATGAGAAGACCATGAGAAGACTGAGAGAAGACTATGAGAAGACCATGAGAAGACTGAGAGAAGACTATGAGAAGACTATGGCGAAGTGGTTGACAGCGAAGGAGAAACATTGAGGACTGCGAATTTCACATAATTTTCTCTGAATTGCCTTGTTTTCTATTATCATTGTCGTTGTCATCATCATCATTACTGTCATCATCATCATCATCAATATTATAACTGTCATTATTTGCCTTGAGTTACCTAAGATCTCTCAGGAATAAAAAAAGGATTATTACTATGAATTAATTCAATTTGTGGTGCTTGCACATGGTCATACCGAAATGTGATTCTGAAGCATGGAGGATAGTCAGCCGCCAGGAGAAGACTATGAGAAGACTATGGCAAAGTGGTTGACAGTGAAGGAGAAACATTGAGGACTGTGACCTTTGATCTCGTGTGTAGTCGTCAAACACTAGGTGCCACCTCATTAGTCGTGCTCTCTGTGTGAGCAGGGAGCCACCATCGTGGGACCCTTCAGTTGTGGGACCCTTCAGTCGTGGGACCCTTCAGTTGTGGGACCCTTCAGTTGTGGGACCCTTCCAGTTGGCTGAGCTTTATTTGCATAGAGATGAGGGTTGCTCTTCAGCAAGCATTTACATCACTCGGCGGATGAGGAGCGCCTTCAAGAGATACTTCACGGTCGATACAAAATTGTTCAAGTTGGCAGGCAATGCCATCTGTCTATTTTGCAAAGATTTTTATCAGTGGGATGGGAGGGGTGGTGCTCATTAAGTGAGTTTGAGCTTCTTCTTCTCAAGATTATGGTAATAATAATTATTATTATTACAATCCGTGCCTCGTATTCACATTCCGGTGTGACATTATGTGTATGGCAAGTTTAATTAATAATGATGATGCGATGATGATGATAATAATTTTATTATAATTATTATAATCTGTAAAAATGATAATTTATTATAATTCATGCCTCAGTATCACATTCCAGTGTGACAATGTGTGCATGGCAAGTTTAATTGATAATGATGATGATGATGATGATGATGATGTTGATGGTGGTGATTGGGATTATAGGAGTAGCAGCAGCAGTATGAGTAGTGGTTGCATTAGAAGTAGTGTTTTTATCAATGCTATTTATATATAGTAGTTGTTATTAGTGTTATTATTGTTATTACATATGATTACAGCTACTGTTTTTGTTATATGAATATGTATAGAGCACAGGTTAGTATTGCTAAATATACCTTACTACAGATTCGCTACTAGTTTCTTGGCTTAGTCAGGTGACCTGTACAAATAAGTATTTAATTTAAAAATGGCGTGAATTACTAAATTATATATTTTACATATTATTTAAATCTAATTTAAGTGAGTTTTATGTGTTGTTGTCGCTAGGGCGGACGTGGATGAGGACAATCCTGAGCATGAGAAGTGTGCCATTCAGCTGCGTGAACAGTTGGTTCAGTTGATGGAGGAGAAGGCACAGGAGTTGAGCAACGACGATATGTTCCTGACGAAACTAAAGCTGCAGGAAACGGTCGTTCAATTCCGACAGATCTACGGCAACCATCCGATGAACCTCGTCCGTGTCATCAAGAATTGCCTCGCCACCGAAACCAAGTTCGTCCATCAGGCGGAAAGCGTGAGTACGCGCGGGTGTTTCACTGTGGGGCACTGCGAACCGGTCTGAGGGCGTGGATCGGTGCAGGACCGGAACATTTATTTGTCGTTCTCTGTCATCTCTGGTGTGCATTGGTGGTGGGAAGATGAGACTGCGAAGGAGAGGACTGAATGCCTCCCACCATGTGTGGGGCACTGTGGCTGATTGGTTAGAGCGGTCAACCTGTAATGCGAGATGTACGGGTTCGATCCTCGTCTGAGGCAGTTACTGTGTAGGAAAGTTGAACAAGTCCTTCATTCTCTATTGCTCTGAAATGTAGTTGTATCTGTTTCGTCAAGGCATGGGCATTTCTGAACTTTGTAAGAAGAGCGATATTAAATTGAAGTTTTTATTGTATACCAAAGGTAAGAAAATGAAGAGCTGCTAACTCTTCAGAAGCGTAGATGCCTCAGAGTTATAGCATATGGAGCTGCTTTTTTTCTATATGTCAAGAACCATGAAAATCTACTGATATATTCACTACTTATCTAGGTCTAAGAGTTCTGTCGAAATAGTTGAGCACTGCTTTTGAATGCACGGATCATTACTCCATCATAAAAATAACGATTTGATTGAAAGGGAAATAGATTAAATTAAGGCTGGGTGCCGTTAACTACGGTCCGTTGACTTGCCCTGTTTAAGGTTGGAATCACTGGTTTATGCAATACAGTATAACTGTATATCCATCGCAGTAGCTTGTATCTTAGAGTTGTAGTCTGGCCATTCTCACATTGTTCTATTTATCTGTTACAAAGTATTTGTTTGGTTTGAAGCACGGTGCGACAATGATAATTATTATCAGTGTTTTCTTCTACTACTAGTAGCGATGGCAGTGCTGACAGATATAAACCTAACACTTGTTGGACTGCTGGTCGTTTTGTGTTTGGCTTACGCGGGTGACATTATCCATCTTGTTTTAGTTAGGATGGGGGAAGGGAGTTAGAGGGGCATTCATTGGTGGCCACTCCTTTGTGGGGCAAAGTTTTGTCCTTGGCTGTATTTGATGGCATTGTCCTTCCAAAGTTCAGGACAGAGCGTAAGCAAAGCTAATTGGAAAGTGTCTCTTTAGCAATAACATTACTAGCTGCTAGTAAGAAAACAATATGAGATTTCTCAAAGTTTTCCATTTGCGTGTGAAATGTAATGTCATGTTCCCACAACATTAGTATGAATGGAGCAAGAGCATGATTTGTTGTGACAGGATTTGTTAAATATGAGTAAAGAAATAGACAGTTGTGCTCATTATAGTTCAAAAATACAACTTCGATCTGTTATTATCAATAAGCACATTCTGCACATCAATTAGACAGAATGAACAAAGACTATTGAAATTGAGTTTTGTCATGTATAGTTTGAAATATTTCATATATTGATCGCTAAGCGTATAAAAAACATTTTTTTAGTTTATATTCTGGTGTCAGTAGGGTTAAAGTGTGGCTGGAGGGTCATGGGCGGCATCCAGGCACTTATTTTCAAGTCTCAATGAGCACTGTCCTGCCACTTATTTAGACAGCAGAGCATGGAGAAGTGATGGGCATCCAGGCACTTCTGTTTCTACACTTTAAGCATTGGGTGTCAGCCACTAATTCTATTAATTAGTTGATTGCTAATTCTAATTAATTTGTTCTCAAATTTTTTAATTCTAATTATGAATCTAATTCTAGTTTTAAAAAATTTGAACTGGTGCTATTCTAATTAATCAGTTGCAAAATCTTAGTTACTTATCACTGAGACATACATGTTTAGAAAGTTGACAGGGGAGCATGTTGTGATTGTAATTGCGATTGCTAACTTTTATAGCATCGAAAAATGGAACCCCAATACCAATCCGTAATGAGTCAATATCTAACTAGATCAGTCCGTAAGAGATAAGGTTGCCTGTGGTAGATAAGCAACTAGAAATGCTTATTCATAGTCGACCACTACATGTCAGGACATAGCTACAATAATAGTGTGTTGATTCTTTGCATGCTAGACATCATTAGTAGCACAGACAAAATTAGCATTTAAAGCTTTGTAGAAGTGAAATGTTGATGAATATGCTACCAACAGTTAGATTGTCTCAATACTTTGAAACACGTGTTAAGGAGAACTGATGTTATCTCATCTCAATATCTGTCTAACAATAAGCTGTTGTTCTTCTGTAACATATTCATCATCAGCAGCAAGTTGAGGAAGACAGTAAGCAGGCCACAACAAACCGACAGATCATAGAACGATTTGAACTTCTCAAGAAATGTACTCAGGTATTTAACATGTATAATTATGTCGTTCAGGTGTATCACTTCTTCTTTAGCGCGTAACTTATCTTCCGCCTTCCACTTCATTCGTCAACAACATCCTGATGTGCTGATTAATTGTTCAAAGAATTATTCATCCCATTGATGGGGAGGCGTGATAGCGAGGGACATCCAAACTATTCAATTCTTTATCTCCAGTGTTGGCCTGGGAGTGCCTCTGAGTAGATATTCTGGACGTATGCTTAGTCTCTTACAGTCATCTTTGTCGCAACTTAAAACCCGTCTAATATAGTTTACGTCTGTTTTTGGCCATATTGACATGACTGTTGCATATCTGTGCCGTAGGTTAAGGCTTGCTACATTACAATTGCTAACTATAATTTCAGTTTATACTGAATAGCTGTAATGCAATGACATTTAATGAAGCGTGGGACAAAAGTGGAATTCCAATTTTAAAAACCCATCAAATTACTTGATTTTTCTGATTTACTAATCTAATCTAATCTTGATTTGATAATCTAATCTATTATCTGATTTGCTGATCTGATCTGTTCAGGAGACTGAGGCAGAACTTCGACAGCTGCAGCACAAGCAGGAACAGTTCATCATTCAGTATCAAGAATCACTGAAAATTAATAGTAAGTAAGAACACTTTCATTCACAAGAACATCAGTGATGAGGCATTCGGTGTTTATCGCTTGTTCAGGTCGATGCACAATATCCAAATGGCATCTTTTGTAGTACTTTGCATGCTTAGACTTTGCCGGCTGTGCATTCCAGTTTTTATGTTTTGTGCATACATGGCAGACTGCTATTTGACAGCTGTGTAAAGAGCAGGTTTCATTCAATGTGGTCACATATATGTCATTCTTGGCTTACGTGCCAATCTGTGTTGTGTTAAGTGATGTTATGTCTTCAAAGCTATTGGCCTAGTTATGATGTTGTACAAGAATGGCGTTTTACTGTTACATGTTTGATTCCTCCAGCATGGCATATAAAAAAATTTGGTCATATCTCATTTTATATGTGGGATGTCTTGCATTGACTCCCTTTCCCACCACGGATTGCCCACAGGGTCTGTGCATTGGCTAGGCATCGATTCACCCATCGGTCGGTGGACCAAGCTGAGCTTCTGGTTCCATATTCACTGACTATCTGACAGCGCCATTCATTCTCAGTTGCTGGTCTTATAATAATCTGGAATGGCATCATTTCAATGTTCATGCAATGCAAGGTAAGGTTATAGAACACGAGTTTATGTCTGAGGATTTTGTGATCAGGGTATTTTTAACGTAGCTTATCCATCCACCTTAGGCCGTGTATTACCAATTGATGAAGTTTTGCAGCTATGTTGAAATTATATGTTATTCACCACTGGCCATTGTTCAAATTTGTCGCTTCATGACTGTTTTTATTCAACTCTTGTTTACAAACCGTTGTTTTCTTCTTCGTCGCAGGTCAGTTGCAGCAGCTGGCGAGCCAACCAAACGGTCAGACGCGCATCGAGAACGAACAGCGTCTACAGAAGCAAAAGCAATCGCTTGAACTTCAGCTGAGCCAGAAAGCACAACAGTTGCTGCAGATGCGTCTCGTAGGTGGCGCCACTTGACATAGATTGCTCTCTATGTGTTTGTCTGTATCTGTCTCTCTCTCTGTCTATCTCTCTCTGTCTGTCTGTCTGTCTCTCTCTGTCTGTCTGTCTGTCTGTCTGTCTGTCTGTCTGTCTGTCATGTAGCCAATAGGCTAAACTAAAATGAGCCTTTCAGGTCACTGGCCACGCGTACCCACGGTACCTGCAACAGTCAGCAAAAACCTTTATGTTTTAAAAAGCAGTTAAAGATTTACTTGCTGCATTAACTTTGAGCATTCTCACATACGGCAGACAGTGCATGTAAAGCATACTAAAAGTGATTTATCTGGTTTTTCTGATGGTGCTATATAAATTGTCATGATTACAATCAAATGATATTGATGATGTATTCTGTGATTTGTTGTTGTTGTCGCTTAGCAACTGTCTGAGAAGCATCACGAGACGTGTAATAAACTGACGGAAGTTCAGACGCATTTCTTGGATGAACAGCTGATCAGTTGGAAGCGACAGCAACAGTTGGCCGGCAATGGAGCGCCATTCGACGCCAGCCTAGACACACTTCAACAGTGGTATAATAATTATAATAATTATATTAATAATAATAATAATTTTTTTAAACTTCCAAACTGACAAATCGTGTGATTACATTCATAGCTTTTGTTGCCATGTTTTATTTTTATGTGATGATATGTACCTTGTGTGCTTTTCTCTGGCTCAATAAAAAAATTTGATTTGATTTGATTTGATGATCGCAAGTTATTACTGGAGTCTATTTTAACTGTCTGGCAGCCATGCAAGGCGTCCATCAAGTTTCACTGCTAATTTTACCAACGCCATATGCTATGATCCAGCTTGGTGTAGGAAGAATCTAACTGCCTTGATTGGCAAGAAGAAGTTACAGAATTGTTTCGTTCAAAGAAATTGTTCACGTCTATTTCACGCATTGATATATAGCAATTTCTGGTTTTGAGAGATTAGCCAAACCATACAACTACTTGTCTTCATTTCTCTGCTACAGGTGTGAGAATTTGGCTGAGCTGATTTGGCAGAACAGGCAGCAGATCAAAAAGGTGGAGCTACTGCGAGCACAACTCCCCATCAACATACCACCGGGACAGCAGGACCTACTGCCGCTACTCAATAAGACGATCACTGGGCTTCTGTCTTCACTCGTAACGAGGTAATTGATACCATCATCAGGTGGATATGTTGTGGAATATGGGTTGCTGGTTGGGTAGAGTGCTCAGTGCTCACATTGTAAAGGGAAGACAAGTCCTTCACTCACTATTGCTCAGTGTCATCAATTGACAATTCGTCATTGGATAGTATCAATGAATGTATGATGATGATGATGACGACTATGATGATGATACAACGATGATGTTTTGTTCATTTTTATCATTTTCATCACAACTTGAAATTTACTCCACTATCCATCATTCTATCCATCCCTGCCTGTGAGTGTATTTATTTCCTGACTTTGGACCAGATTGCAGCTTGGGTTATGTTGTTCCACCTGTTCATCATTTGATTCCAGTGTTACAGAAGTCACTAAGTTAATATAAAAATCACATTTTGACTTGCGTTCAAGATTTGTGGTTGTTTTCTGTTGCGCTACACGTAGTACGTTCATAATTGAGAAGCAGCCGCCACAAGTGCTAAAAAAAGACTCGAGATTCACAGCGACCGTACGTCTGCTCGTTGGAGGAAAACTCAACGTACATATGAATCCGCCGACAGTGAAAGCTACTATCATCAGGTAGGCATATGAAGCTACTATCATCAGTAATTTATATATTTTACAGATCTTCGCCTGATGTATGACTAACTCACCTCTATTCACATTACTGAATGACCTTTCTCATGTTAAAAATGTTTGTAATAATAATCATAACCTGGGTTTATCTGAAACCTGAGGGATTATAGATACCTCGGGTAAAAAAATAACAAGAATAATTATGTCGGCTGTTTACTTTGTAGTGAAGAGCAGGCGCGCATCTTACTAAAAAATGACAAGAATATCAAAAACGAAGTGAGCGGTGACATACTGAATAACATGGGCACAATGGAATATCACCAAGCAAACGGTCAACTATCCGTCACCTTTAGGAATATGGTCGGTTATTTCTACGTCCAATTAATTGTCATATGTTCAACACAATTATTATCTTATGCAATCTGATGTTCCTTTGATGTACAAGATGTTATTTTATGTTGGCTTCAAAGTTTAAAGTCGATGAGTTTTTGGGGTTTGGACCCGAATATCATGAAAGAAATGATGAAACAAAAAATGTGAATTTCAGTGCTTTGGACCAACAAAATGTTGATGCTTTTTCGATCGCTGTGTAACAGTGGGTATTTGTCTGAATACTATTATCTCAGTCCAATGATTGTAGCTTCTTGCTGTCTGTATTGGCTCCATGTAATGATGCTAGGCAGGTCATTCTGATAGACCTGTATTGACTCCTTCAGATTTTCTTAATTGTAGTGAATATTAGGCTCAGTAAGTAAATTT
Organism: Lumbricus rubellus; assembly: GCA_945859605.1. Lineage (NCBI taxonomy): Eukaryota > Metazoa > Annelida > Clitellata > Crassiclitellata > Lumbricidae > Lumbricus > Lumbricus rubellus. The sequence goes on from OX243816.1 coordinate 47,251,082, forward strand.
AGATAGAATATATGTATTTGTTAAATTGTCATTTCTAAACTTGTATGGCGCTGGTGTTTAATGGACAAGAAACACATATTTGTTTATGTGCTAAAACCTATGTACACATTCAGCTTTGTGTGTAGTTTAATGCGTTGATTTGAAATTTGAAATTAATTTAGTATTAATAAGATTTGTCAGTCGTTGGAAACTGTAGACATTTGTTGTAGTTTGCATTTTATCAAGTTTCATTACAAGTACAATTTTTTGTAAATCAGTAGTTTGTTTTGTTGCTTCATTTTAGGCTTTAAAAAGAATTCGTAGAGCAGAGAAGAAAGGAAATGAGGTGAAACCTTCAGAATTTCTTGTACAATTTCAGCTTTTATAAACAGTGCGAACATTCTGAGTTAACATGCAGGTCTTCTCTAAGCCAGGTTCTGTCTCTTCTGAACAACTTGGCCATTTTATGTTGTTTTCGTTTGGGTAGTTTGTTTCATGGGCTCTTTATTATTTCTGCGTCACAGACCTGACCATTGGAGCTATGCATTTATTTATTTATTTACTGAGAATTTGATATAACGCAACACTCCTTCAAGGTTTCTACTCTACGTATGCTACAAGGGCAAATTCCTTGCCTTTTTACTTATCTCTAAAAGATTTTCTTTTTTGCTGTGACTGGGTTAGGAGCATCTGAGTAGCTGCCTTGAAAGGGTGCTGTTCAATTTTATATTGATTGATTTTTGATGGTTAACAGGCTGTAGCCAGTTGTTATTTTAGTCATAACAGATCAATCTGAAAAACTCTAATTTATCTGTCAAATGTGTTTGGCTGCTCATTGTTTAATTTTACTAATGATTTACTTTTTGTTGTTTACCTGCGAATTGTAGCCAGCCTATTATTTTCGTGTCTCTCTGTGTCTCAGTTGAGTCACCTTCGAATAAGGTCACTATGGCATGGTATTGTTACACCTTGGTCCTGCATTAGTTGTATTGAGAGAGACTAGCATTACAGGAGTTTTGCCGTGTTTGGCTTGGAGCACCTACAATGAGTCTGTATTGAAGTGGTGCTATATAAATTTGCAGTTACTTTTACAGCTCTGCAATTGATCTTACTTTGCAGACTGTTACGGAAGAGAAATTTTCCATCCTTTTTCAAAGTCACTTCTCTGTTGGTGGCGGAGAACTCGTTTTCCAAGTCTGGGTTCGTATTTACTTAAATAGTCAGAGTAAATTGAAAAAAGAAAGCTGTCAGCTCAGTTTGAACAACAGGATTGGGGTACTGAAAAATTCTCAACTTGATTTGTAATGCAAAGTAATTTTGCATTGGCACTAGATATTTGTGCGTGTATCCACTAGCCATTAACACTAAGTAGGCAACTAGACATTCATAAATGTGTTGCAGACTGTTGTGTTAGTAGTTAAAACTGATGTTAATTAAGATTGTTTCATGTTATCGTACTACGTTTGTCACAATGACTAATAAAGAAAAGATTATTATTTTTATTTATTACCACTAATAGTTGTTGCCCATTCAAACTACCTGGTTCCATCTTTGTTCATGCTCATTTGCAAAGGTATGGTTATAGTATTTTGTGAAGCAAGGTAACCAAGTATTTATGTGAGGAGTATATTTTTCCTTCGCTCAACTCCACCAATGTTCTATTTTGTGGTTGTTGATGTACAATCAAGCATCTAGTGCTATATAAAGTAATTTTTCTGAATTGCAAAATCTGATTTCTTCCTTATCACGGGAAATCTTTCTGTGATTTGTCTTATGTTGCATTCCATCAGATCTGTGACGTTGTTCATGTTGTCTTTTCACAGACGTTGTCTCTTCCGGCTGTTGTGACTGTGCACGGCAACCAGGAATGCAACGCTCTGGCAACAATCCTCTGGGACAATGCATTCGCTGAACCTGTAAGTCTCAAATCTGTGCAATATCGAAAAGCAATTTTTCTTACATTGTACAATAGTAGGGAGTCTGTTCTATTCTGAGGGCTATTATTGGTTACGTGTTTGATGATCATACGGTTGCGGGTTCAACTCTGTCTTATAGGTTGTGGCTCATTACTTATGCAGAACATGTTATATGATTTTACACCAGTGATATAGTAATGACAAATCCTGTGATGCACTGATCCCATGTCCCACCTTAGGATTCATCCATTTCCAGTTCAAGGGGTGATGGGATGGAAATGACTGAGTACACAAGGGACCTAAAGTTGCGTATAATTTGCACAAGAAGATTATTTTCAACTTTGGTAACTGACTTGTTTCTTGTTGCGAAGGGTCGCCTGCCTTTCCAAGTTCCGGAGAAAGTGCCGTGGCCGGCGCTCGCTCAGACGCTGATGACGAAGTTCATGTCGAACTGCGGACTCGGAATGTCACAGGACAACTTGAACTACCTGGCGTTTAAGCTGTTCGGACCGGCAGACGACTACTCAATGCATTTTGTCACCTGGACGCAGTTCAATCGAGTTAGTTGCACCGAGTGCCTGCTGCTTGCTCTCTTGTTTTGTTTTTAGTGCACTGTCTTTTAGATGAATGCGGCTGTTTTATCTGTGTGTGCGAATGTGTGTTTAAAAGATCAACACTAGTGTTGTATGGGTGTTTTTATGGGTGTGTTGGTGTGTGGATGCCTGGGTGTATTAAATGAAATTTTATATATTCATTCATTCATATACAATATACATGTATGCATATTTGACATATTCATCCACTCATGAATTATGGAGATTTATATAGTGCCCCTTCTTGGTTAGTGCCCTGGAGCGCCCCAACCCAACCTTGGTTGAAAATGACTTGTTTCAAGTCTGCAATATAATGCATGCAGTAAAATGCATATATATATATATATATATATGTAATGTACCAGTAACATGACAGATTATGTACTATGTAGTATGTATATATTTTATTGTGATCTCGAGACTTTCCTTTTTAGCAAGGGATGGCTCCTAAGTTGTTGCCTTAAAGGGGTGATAAATGGTTTTGTCTGCAATTGCAATGAATGAATGATTAAATATATTTGCATCTTAAGTTATACTACGTTGTTCTAATGTTCCTGTGGCTGGTGTGTCTAGCTGTTGTGCTCGTGTGAGCTGTGTGCAATGTGCAGTATCGAAACACAGACTTTTTGCATTGGTTCTTAGTTTTCTTTTGTTGAGTTTTCTTGTGTGTTCATTGTGATCAGGAGCCATTACATGGAAGGAATTTTACATTCTGGGAATGGTTCTACTCCATTCTGAAACTAACTAAAGACTGGCTTCAAGGTCCCTGGAAAGAAAGGTACTGTGGTCGATTTTCTTTCTGGTATTGTTTTGGACAGAGCAGAATTTGTCAAAGAAATTGTGTGTTGAGTTATAGGATAGACTGCTGCAATAGAATGTTGTTAGACACCTTAATTTGGTCACACGTTTACTAGGTAAATGTGATTATAGAAGTAGCAATAACACTGCAAAGAGTCGGAGCTCTCTTTCTATTCGGTAGATCTTAAATTTGATTTACACTTGATCATGCATCCATAATTCACCAAGAATTTCTGCAGATTGGTAGTTGGCACTGTGAAATGCACAGTTGACATTGTCAAGCGTACAGTTGACATTGTCCGGTGCACAGTTGGCATTGTCAAGCGTACAATTGGCACTGTGAAATGCACAGTTGACATTGTCAAGCGTACAGTTGACATTGTCCGGTGCACAGTTGGCATTGTCAAGCGTACAATTGGCACTGTGAAATGCACAGTTGACATTGTCAAGCGTACAGTTGACATTGTCCGGTGCACAGTTGGCATTGTCAAGCGTACAATTGGCACTGTGAAATGCACAGTTGACATTGTCAAGCGTACAGTTGACATTGTCCGGTGCACAGTTGGCATTGTCAAGCGTACAATTGGCACTGTGAAATGCACAGTTGACATTGTCAAGCGTACAGTTGACATTGTCCGGTGCACAGTTGGCATTGTCAAGCGTACAATTGGCACTGTGAAATGCACAGTTGACATTGTCAAGCGTACAGTTGACATTGTCCGGTGCACAGTTGGCATTGTCAAGCGTACAATTGGCACTGTGAAATGCACAGTTGACATTGTCAAGCGTACAGTTGACATTGTCCGGTGCACAGTTGGCATTGTCAAGCGTACAATTGGCATTGTCTGACCAGTGCACAGTTGGTATTGTCAAGTGTACAGTTGGCATTGTCAAGTGTACAGTTGGCATTGTCAAGCGTACAATTGGCATTGTCTGACCAGTGCACAGTTGGTATTGTCAAGTGTACAGTTGACATTGTCAAGTGTACAGTTGGCATTGCCTAATGTGCAGTTGACTAGCTTAGAGTTTGCAGCATGATTTTCTGAGAGATTAGTTTAAGTCAGAGGCACACCTATTTCATTCCAATGCCTGAAAATTTATATATAGGCACACTTAGCACAGTCTGACTTTTTGAGGAAAAGTTTTCAACATTTCCGAGTATTTTGGACTCGTATTACGAGTCAATGTTCTTCATGTTTCCAGTGCTTTCAGCGCTGAATCATTGTTTATAGTATTTGACTGTGTTGTGTGTAGGTTGATCCACGGGTTCGTGAGTAAGCAGCAGGCGCAGGAGTGGCTGACCAGAAGTCCAAGCGGAACGTTCCTGCTTCGGTTCAGCGACTCAGAACTCGGTGGCATCACCATCGCGTGGGTGGCCGAAGATCCAAATAAACCAGGTGAGACCATCAGTCTAGGACTCGCTCACATGATGATGATGACGACGACGATGGATGATGATGATCTAGAGATACCACGCTGTGATTCGAAAGGGATTTATTACCAGAATGTTGTATATATGACTTGTTTAACGCTAATATTTTAGTAATTTTATTCAACTTCTGTACGTGCTTTACTTACCTGTATTGGTAAATTCCAGGTGAACGACCGGTGTGGAATCTGGCTCCATTTACTGACAAGCACTTTCGCATTCGAGGTCTTGGCGACACAATCAAGGATCTGCACAACCTAGTCTTTCTCTACCCGAACATACCAAAGGTTCAGTGCTTCAGCAAATTCTGGACCCAGACACAAGGTGAGAATGCGCAATCATATTAAATAATAATAATTCATTAATTTCTTTACAAATTAAGTTACATTATAACCTGATCATACAAATTTCATGATCATTTTGGAAGCCTGTGAGGTGCATAGGCGGTTTTCAGTTGCCCACATATAGGGAGTGGAAGGTTGAGACGCGGCATACCTATAAAGGAAGTCCTATTGTTATTGAACATCATTCATAATGTGTGTGTCCTTCAAGCAGGAGTCAGAAGTGTTACCATTTGACCATGTTGCACCCCTCATTGTTGATCAAGTTTGTGTCTGCATGTATGTGTGCTTGTGTTTGTGTGTGGGTGTGTAGGTTTGTGTGCGCATGTCTGAGGCTTTTAGGCTTCAGGATATGTAATTTAACACAGTTTAAGTACAGTACAGGGCTGAATTTGTTATTGTCATCTGTTTTCCATATGCCATAGATGCTATCAGATTACATTTCATCATCATCATCATCATCACCATCATCATCATCATCATCATTATCAACTTCATTGTTGTTATAGTGATTGTCTCTCTGTCCTATCATTTGTTGAGTCTGTGGTCAGTTTCAATTGTCTTTGAATTTAATTGTCTGCTGTTCTCTTTTGTCCAGAGATGGCTCCGCAGCCTGGTGGCGGCTACATTAAACCAGACCTAACAACAGTCATACCCTGGTCAGTGTTAGTGGCTCCTTTCTTTGGCAACTATAACCAGTACAATGAACTGTGTGATAATTTCATGGAATATAACAATCGCACACACACACACAAAGCGCACACACATACACCATTAAGTGAAAACGTCAAATTGTCCATTCTCGAAACTGCATGCCTCTTCAGCAACAAGCAATACTAAAAGTGACTAGGAAGAAATGTAGCCCAATGTTAAAATTTTTAACTTTCTTGTTTTTTATATATATATTTAGACCACATGGGAAAATGTTAAGACACTTGGAAGAATATTTACGCTGCCTCTAATAATAATAGTCGGACCATTTTGTTGTTTACGCTGAATAGGTAATTATATCCTACATGTGTTCCAATGTATTTACTCAGTACTTTAGGTTCTTAAGCAACATTCATCATCATCATCATCATTGGCATTTACCCTCTTCAGAGCATGCACTTTTCCATCATGCTGTGGTAGCTGCTGTTTCCAGGGCATGGTGTACTCCAAAACCAGTGGATAATGATCTGCCTGGGTAAGTATGATCATATTTGAGGGTTGTTTTTTTTTGGGGGGGGGGCTGGAAATCAAGGCTTTGAGTGCCCAAGTATTGTTCTGCCTGCCACTGCACTTCGCAATAAATTGGCCAAAACTGTCCAGTCTTCTTGTCTCATAAATTCTTGAGACTGTCTAGGGCACCTGTATATTTCTGCAGTATCGCAGTTAGTTTTTTGATTGTTAACATAATTTTTCAACGCTCTTGCTAGTGATCATGCGTGTTTGTGTTCACCTACGTTCTGCTTTCGTTTGTCAGTCTCCTGAAGACCCCTGCCATGCCACTTGTGGAGGATCCTCAATCACCATATGACTCCTACCAACCAGCCTCTACTCCTGGTAGCACCATGACCGACGAGTGAGTACCAATTCTGCCACCTTCTCGGAATGTTGTACCGGTTAATTTATCGTTAATTTGCTGCGTCGCTACTTCAAGAAATAGTTAACAGAAAAATATGCTGACCAAAGTGCAGTGAATTGTGTATGAAATTTGGCTGTGGTGCATTGCAAATTGTGCTTTTTACCAACAGTCATTTTACAACGATGGTATCGAGATATGGCGTGGGTACTGGGTACCAGAGTCCATACAGTCTGCTTATTATGCTTGTACACTGTGTCCGGTTAAAAGTAGCCCTCCCAAAAAAGTGTCATCACTCTGTCAAAACTTTAAGGATTTGTCTGAAATTTTAAACACAGCAACAGTGACCATATCTACACGCGATTCCAAAGTCGTTTGCAAATATTCGCGAGTTTGTCAAATTTATGAGCGTTTGCGTTGGAGCACCGATAAATTAAAGTTTCCAACATAGAAAACCTGAAAGGAGGTGAAATTCAGCTATACTTGGTGCTCAAAATGTTCTCCTTGTTCACGAACACACGATTGTAGACGTAGTAGATTAATAGCTGTCCCTGGAGACACTCGGCTTAAAGCTTCATATCCCGCAGCTGTGGCCATCCAGCAGTCCAGACCTTGATCCGGAGTGCATGAACTGGAGGAGCGCGTTTTTCATTCACGCGTATTCATGACATCAATAACCATAGGGCGCGGGGCGCGTCTGTTTGAAGAGTGGCAGCTGTTTGACCAAGTGATCATCGACCAGACCATCAAACAGTAGCGTCTACGTCTACGGTCGTGTGTCCGTGAACGAGGAGGACATTTTGAGCACCATTTAAAGCTGAATTTCACTTCCTTTCAGGTTTTCCATGTTGGAAAGTTCTGTTTTTTGGTGCTCCAACGCAAACGCTCATAAATTTGACAAACACACGAATATTTCTAATCGGTTTTAGAAACTCGTGTAAATATGGTCACTGTTACTGTGTTTAAAATTTCAGGCAAATCCTAAAAGTTTTGACCGAGTTATGACACGTTTTTGTGAGGCTACTTTTTAACTGGACACAGTGTACAATCAAGTTTCACGTTAAAATTCACGCTCAGATGTTACCCGCTGTACGGCAGATATCCGGGCAACTAGACGCCTGGTAAGATGCTTAGTAGTTCTGCGGAAGTTGCTTGTTGTCTTCAAGCACGTGATGATGTCAATTTGCATGCATCATTCATTGCAGCATGACTGTTACCAACTTCATCGACAACGATGAGCTGATGATGGCCGAGTTTGGCACCGACTACAATCCGGACGACATAGACCAAATTAACGTCAACGAACTTCTCCAAGCCTACAACCGCTCGATGAACTACCCGTAAGACAGCGACACTGACGACGACGGCTATTTCATGCTGATGACGACGTTGAGTGAATCTACGAGAGACGAGCAAATATCATGGATGCTCACGAGCGCTGAGACTTGACGGTGTTCCTAGAATCTTGTATGGCTGAGAAGTCGCGGGCTTGAACTGACAGCGCGTTTGCAGATCTTAACAATGACGTACATTTTGATTATAATTATTCATAATTTGAGTTTAAGTTTGTTAAAATTGTAAATTGCTAGTAAATTGATTATCATGTTTTCAAGCGCTTTATGGATTTGTCGGCGATGGGCGACATTGATGTTTATCGTGTCAAAGGCCTGCGGCAGATCGTCGAATGCATCCATTTATATATAATTATATCTTCTGCGATTGATTATTATTGGACTTGGCAATTTCTGTGTTTAATATGATCGTAAAATCTGTCTTAATTGCAAAGCAATTGGTGTTTTAAGTGACTCCAATGAGAATATTTCGTCGTTTTGATTGATAGGATGTCGTTTGTGCTGGATGGTTCTCGTAACGGTGTTCCTCAGCATGTAATTATTATTCTGCAGTAAATCACCGGAGTAGACTAAACCATTACTGTGCCATCAGCGGCATTCAATGCATGCTTTGAATTCTCGCCCGGTACTGTTGGCACTTTTCTCAGTGTTACTGGGTTTGGAAAGAAATTTGATCTCAGATATTCTTTTCTCATTACACCGAAATTTCGTGTTTATCAGTCTTAACAGCAAGAGTGTACCGAAAGTGACCAAGAAGCCAATGCAGCTTGTCGTTAAATTGTTGATCAGTGTCAAAATATAATCAAATCCTTAATGTATCGAAGTATCAATATAATTCGGTCTGTGGAGAACTAAGTTTGCAAAGCGAAAATGCACTGCGTACGGAATTCATCTGTAGCAGCTAAAGACGCTCGTAGTATCTTATGTGAACGCTTGAAAAAGTAATCATTGTTTGAAATTTGTTATGGTCTTGTTTCTTGTTGCTTGTCCGTCGTATTGTATAATAAGTTCGAAGTCTGCTTAGGGTGTGGAATTAAACTTTAGCTGAGAAATGAGAGTGATGAGACTTTCTGAATCGGATATTTAAAATGGAGTTACGTTCGATTTTCGTTGTGGTTTTTATGATAATTGCAATCAGAGATTGTGTAAAGAGCTCTAGAAAATTAATCAGACACGAATTGTTTGACAGAGCATAGAGCACCTCTGATGAGTTTGTTCTTGTAGAGGTGCTTTGTAAATGTATTTACAAAGTTACATTTATTTTAAGCTTCTTGAGCTGATAATTATATTATACGTATAGGTAAGATGATTGCATATAATATATTCATAATATGAATGATTAGAACGAGCAGAATAATGATGATAAAAATGAGTACATAACTGAAGTCGTGACAGTTTGGAAGACTTTCTAAAATTTGTCAATATCAGAAATATATGCTGACTCCGTCTTTTGTCTGTCTCGTGAGGTTTGTCAGATTTGAAAGAAGTCTCATCCACTGATTGTGATGTATTTTATGTGTATCTATCTATTAGAAGACCGGTGTTTTCATTGTCTGGGGTTTGTGTCAAGGCTGCATGAAGGCCAGTGCAGGCCCAGGTGCTGTGATTACCTCCATTGGCCACCACCCCCTTCTGACAACCCACTGGTCAGCACTCACCTAATTGTAGGTCTCAGTCAGGGTTTCAGTCTTCTACCTATTCTAACCCCTCAGCTAAGGAGCTGAAAATTTTGGGAGGGGGTTAGGAAACTAGAATATCTTCATGATTCGCCGGTTGTTTTGTGTGCAACTTATTGAAACATCGGATATTTTGTCGTGCGTTCACATACTTCAGTAGTCTGTACAATTTTAGTCCCTAGGTCGTTTGTTTCAACTAAATAACTGCGGAACACTTATTGTTGCACCTTTTATTGACCTCTTCCAAACAAAAGACACCATTAGAGAACAAGTCCCAAAGTGAGTGGAGAAAGAGCTTGTGGTTGAGAAAAAAACCTGCGCTTGGTTTTAGCAGAAGATCTTCCATGGACCTTGGGTCACATTCTGCTCAAAGCTGAGCTCTGGAGAGGAGACTGTGCCGCATTGCATCATGGGTACATATATACTTTGAGGAGCACACATATAGTAGACATACCTCTCAAGCAGCATTGAAGCGAATGTGATTATTGGTATACACGTGTACAGAAATATTTTAATCGAATAAAATAAATGGGTGTTGCTGATTTAACGTAACATGCAACGCGACATGAACGAGCGTTGGATCGAGTGAACAAATCAGATGATCTTTTTAGAGTTGCGATCATGCAGATATTACAAAGGAATTAAACTTGGTGTAGATTTTAACCATTGCTTTATAGTGTGCATGAATTTAATTGTGATGATTATGCTTTCCTGTATCAAACAGACAGATTTACCGATAGTTGCAGTTTTAGTGCCAGGTGATGAGGCTTCTTGTTGCGTCTGTAGAAACTCATGAGGCAAAGTGCAGCGATTGTTTAGTTCATGATATTTCTATTTAGGCTTCTATTCTTCTTTCGATAGGCTGTTAAAATTGTCAAATAACTGATGGCTGTTTGTTGATGCCCGATATTTATAAGAAAGACACTGTATAGTCTTTCCTGTCTTATGTGAAGGCAGCAATCTATACAGAGAAGCCGTAGTTGCGTCAGAGCACAAGTATTGTTTCGGTTATTACTTTTTTTAAAGCAAATTTCGTAGTTCAGGTAACCGAGATTTCAAGCTCGTCACTTACAAGCCTTTGCAATACTAAGCATTATTAGTTGTTTATATTCAAAGGAAAATCGGTGTTGGTGCAATACATATTGCATTTTACGCCATCGCACTGATGATCGCAGTATGAACGTTATGTTTTCGTAGCTGTGAAGTGAGTGACTTGTGCGTGTGGCCATGACAAGCTGATATAGTGTATATTTGCGGTTAATTTCATCTTTTCTCAACAATCAGCTTTTGTAGGTATAGTTATGTTTGTGCAAATACATGTTCGAATATTGAGAACTGTTTGGACATCTAATTTTTCTGTATTTTATATAAAAAAAACGTTTCTTAATTTTCGCGAAGACGTAGAGAGATATTTGTAGAGGTGTGCATCACCGTATTTCTTTGGACGTGATGACGGTGGTGTGCGCCACGCTGCCATTACGTTTTATGGAACGCGTTCTGTGTATAGGCCTAATTCGTGGGTAGTTTTCTACTTTTCCTGGTATTTCTAAAGCAAATAGGCAAGGTTTAGCCTAATTCTGAAATCGGATTTCGAAATTGTCGGTTTTCTTAGCTCGTCTGTCATTGTAAGTGTCTGTTATGATACCCGTCCAGTAACATTGTGTGTTCGCTGCAATTTACAATCGCGTCGACGTCTACGCCGCTAGCTATCTTGAGATGGATTGTAGCCTATGTTCAATCAACGACACACAACATTATTTTCGCGCCCTTTAGTATTTTATCCAGGCTGGAAATTATTACCATTAGGCTAGCTGACAATGGCAGTCCGGCAGAGCCACAATTTTTCTTGATGCATCCATGCTTGATAGGCTATTGGGCTGTGTATTCTAATCTAACCAGCTTTGCGTGCCCTGCGATGTTTAGGCCTAAAACCTGGTTCTTTTCAACCCAAGAAGCCTTAGAACATCAGTGCAAAGGTGTTTCAATGCACAAGCTTTGGAAGGTCCGGTAGAGCTTGTTTACATTAGGCGTATTGGGGTTTCTCTTGGGTTTCGTTAGCCTAAATTTGAACGATTCAACTTTCTGTTTGAACATCGGAACTGCATACATAATTATAGCCTACATGCATGGACTTAAACTTGGAACGATGCATTCGTTAGTGGCATGTATGTTGACACGGTGACTTTTATTCGCTTTTGTGAATTCGCCAAATTGAACGTTACTGAAAGCTAGTTTTCACTGTTTCAGGAGACGAAAATTTATGACAACCTGTTTCGTATGTTGATAGTTTGTGTTCGAATTGGCTTTGTCTCTAAAAAGAGTATCCTAGCTGTCATTTCTGTGTTTATACGAACACCAACTAGGCCTAGTGAAGTACGTCTATAGATCGCTATAACTAAAACAATTAAAAGTGACCAAAATTGTCCTATCTGTGGGTAATGATAAACTAAAGAGTTAGACTAGCTGACACGATCACTATTTAAAGATTGACATTTCCAGATTTTGACCTATCACCGGAACGAACAGCAGTTGGGCTGTAAAGGATTTGAATTGATATAGCTCCGGTGCTTAATCTGGTCTTCGGCGTGTTTTTGTGGACGTTGAGCAAATTCGCAGGTTTACATTACATTGAGCTTAAACGTAGGCGAGGCCAGGGCTTAAAGTGTGGCTGGACGGTCATGGACGGCGTCCAGGCACTTAGTTTTAAATCTCAACGCCGTCCTGCCACTTCTTTGGACAGCAGAGCATGGATAAGTGATGAGCGTCCAGTCACTTCTTTTTCTACACTTTAAGCACTGCCTACATGTGGTCTGGAATGGGCTCGCACAGGAACCGTAATTAGGACTCTTAATGTTACCGAAAACAAATTTTATTCAACACAAAAGTTCTGCTTTTTGCCATGCTAGAGTCGGGAGCGCCTCTAATAGTCCGGACTTCCTGAAGATGATCTACAGAAATTCTTGAATGAATGAATGAAGAATAAATCACTGTAATAAACAAATAAATAAATTGTCCCACTGACACAACACTGAAAACTATAATTATAAGCAGAATATGCTCAATATGTAATATGGTACTGCGAATATCATGCAAGGTCTTGCAGCGTTTGTATACCTCGACTTACAGTGTCATTCAACGGCTAAAAAATCGTATTTCTAGGCATTTTTTCAAGCGTCAAACAATAGGCCTAGTTAACTTAAGTAGGCCTAATAAAAAGAAAATTAGGCAGAAAAATTGTATGACAACTCGAAATTGTCAATGCCAACTATAGTCTATGGAGTTAGGCTATTAATAGCGTATAAGTTATGGTAGACTAATTTAAAGCATCCAGTCTGTGCAGTAAGCCTATAGGCCTGACGCCGAACGTCGTTCATAAACTGAGTTGATGTCGTAGGATATGGATGGATTGCGTGGTTTTGACTTCATTCATAGGGCTGATAAAACCTGCAGAGTCTATATCAGAACGACAACTTTGTAGGTCTCATCAGCCGTGTGAACTGAGCCTTATCATTATAAAATGGCTGTAGTTGCGTCAACAGTTCAAACAAGTTGTTCGGATGTGTAAACTGAGTTTCAGGTCTTTTCGGAACACCATCTTCATTTCGTAGTTCAGCGAGATTCAACTGAACCTACAAAACAGCAAATTATATAATTATAATTATTATATAATTATAATTATTGTACTCAATATGTTGATTAATTTTATCAACAGCCAGTTATCGTAAATTCTAGCTGCTTCAAGAAACCTAATTCAGCCCATATGTGCTCTCGCTCATCAGAGAGTGCTGCGTCAATGGTGGTTGTCCAGAGATACCGTATCACGGTATCAGGTACGGTATATTATTAATTATAAGATCCCGTTGTGCTTCAAAGAGTCTCTATTCTGAATAATAAAAGTCTTATGCCATTCATCTATTATCCTATCCACAGATATGCTATCGCATCAAACTTCATCTTTCAGACTTTGTCAATGGAGAACTTGTATACAGAAGTTCGACGGTATTCCAATGTATCCCGCTCGCAATTTCTAAAATATCTCCCATTATTTTCCGACTATATTTTCAGATCAAAAACAACCCCCAAATCCAACACTTAGTGCTGTCATAGCGTTAGGAAATCATCGTGGAAAAACCAGGTTGTAGGCCTACCCTTTTAGCAGCGATATACCCCAACTCAATCTAGCAATACTCCGGTTGCAACAAGTTGCCAACAACACTTCCTTCCTTGTAAGCCTATAAGCGCGTCGTACAAACACCAACTGCGCGTAACTAAGCCTCAATGTTCAGTAGACCTAATTAACTTTAATTATCTCTTCATCATATACTTCTCGAATTGAGTAGACTGCATGGCGTGTCTGACACGGGCAACGTGAAGACCACGAGCGAGATAAAGAACAACGGTAAGGGTGTAGCTGTCGACTCTACGCGGAAACTCGTTGACTGGCTAACAGTGATGCGTCACAGTCTTATCGATTTCTTCTGTTTTTGCGTCATAGACAAATATCGCCTAATCGCAGTCTGACGGCGCGCGGTAGACGTTGTTCATAACTGCGTCAGTACTCCAATCGTTGCACTTTCCTATATACTGACATGTGCAGCTATAGTTGGCTGTTTCCTCACTTAATGAATCAGTTGTCATAAATTCGTCACACTATATTTATTTATATCGCTGCTGGTGACTACAGGATACCTATTTTTAGGTTCACTGATTCACCACAAGCGGCGCATTGGTGTCTTATACGTGACATCACTCATAGTATACCAAGGGCGTTGCCTAACAAAATAATGGGGACCCATCCCTTCCTGCAGACTGTCAATTCCCCTTCTCCGGGTTCTCCCCGATCTCCTTCCCAGTTTTAGTACGAGATACCGGTACACGATATCGAAAATTCATAACATAAAAGTAGGCTCAGCAGTCATCAGTAGGCCTATTTTTGGCAATTTATGCCAAAAAACAGAGCCGTTAGTAAGCATCATTGTCGTTGTTTCAAGCCAAAAAACACCGCCGTCATATAGGACTATGTTGGAAATAAGATATTTAACCAAAGCGACAAAAAAGTGTTGCAATGATCATTGACTCATTGCATCGCGGTTTATACCATAATTTTATGACTCAGACGATAATAATTATGCCTTCCTGTTCATCACAGAGTGACTCTAGTCTAGTAGTCAGTCGACGTCATAAATGGAATCACCCATGACAGTCACGTGTTCTGTACGTCATTGGACCCATTTAATATAGTCTTTAAAGATTTCTTAGCTTGTGTCATAAACGGTAACACACAATCCATGTTGTATTGTATTGCATTGTATAAATATGAGAATTTATAAAGCGCCTCACAGTAGACGAAGGACTTAAGATGACACCCAATATGATCTTATTACGTATAGTGGGATGGAGGTCATTCCACGTAGAAGGGCCTACAATGTTCATATGTAGCCTAAGTAGGCCTAGGCTATAATGTCCAGAGCTAGGCGTCGCAATGATCAGGCCGCCGCACAAGAGACCTACTAATTTCACTAGGCCTAACTGCTAATTATAGACGTTCTCTACTTTAAGTGATTTGTGCGGCAGTCTAGGCCAGAGGAAATTATCAGAAGATAATCAAAATTGTATACATTTATCAAAACATAGACTATCCAGTAGAGTCATTTATAGCCTAAATTATAGGCCATTAGCACAAACGTTTGAACTGATATCGTTCCTATAATTATATATATAATTAGCTCTGGAAATCCATAACATTTAAGGCTATATAGGCCAATATATAAACACACAATACATAGGCCTATAGCCCAACATCATACTTTATACAAATCACACTTAGTTAGGCCTAGGCCTATAATTAAATGCGTTGTACATAGAGAGACAATAAATATAACCAGCATAATTATCCCATGCTGGCAAGACCTACTTATTCAGCTTGTGAAGTCATAATTATTTTGCGTTTGCGTCTCATAATAATTATAATAGGCTATTATGTTTTAGGAAGTAGCCTAGGCCTACGATTGTGTTTGGATGAATGTAGACACTCGATCATCTTTTTTAGAAATAACAGGAACAAACCGCCATTTGTATCCTCTAAATAGGCCTAGACATATTTTAAAAATTCATGGGTTTTTAATTGTAAACTGTAAAATACTCAACCATGAAATCGTCGCGTTCTGCCTTTTAAAAGATTTTGCATGCAAGAACTGTACAGTCCCAGCGTGCACCGCGGCATTGAACACAGAGTTTAATGGCTTTTGCTGCGTCATAGTTTTAAAAGTAATTTTATCTTAAGTAAATAGGCCTATTGCTCCATTTGCGAAAGCACAATGTGATTCATGTCTTGCGTATAGCCTATTGTAAAACTAAACACGCATGCGGAAACCTAACCTGGTATTTCTTTTCTGAAGTAGTTTCCTCGATCCTGTTTGAGCAAGTTCTCGTCTAGGTTCTTAAAACTATTGTGACCGTTTGCCTCGCGCTAATAGAGATCACTCAGGCCTACTTAAACTGTCATTCCCAGGCTCAGTAGGCCTATATATAGGCTACGCCTACCAACAGTAAGTGTGTTTTGTTCGCCGTTAGCCAATGCTTAGCACGATGACTAAGTCAACTGTCTTTAAATCAATAAATGACTTAATCACCTGCGCGTCTGCATCATCAACGAGTCATGACAAAGACAATCAATAGACCACGACGACAAAGACAAACGCAATGTATACGCAGAATGAAACATACGCTGGTACCCCGTCCAATCGGGTCGTCGTACTACCTCAGCGTTTGTTCCTACATGTAGCGTATACAAGTCATGTATGTTCTCAATAATATGAAACAACAGACAGGCTTAATATCATGGTCTATCTAAGGGATTCTAAGGAAATCCTATCACAACTCGTTTTCGTCTCTTTACATTATTGAAATGTAAATGTTTCTTTCTTTCTTTGTCTCTCAACCGAAGTTTTCTAGCGTGTCGTTTTGCTCAACGCAGCCTCTATGACCTGCTGGTGTACCACCATTGGTAGCTTTTATCTCCGAGACATTTGCGAACAGTCAACAACTGCGCCCGTTTCTCAGATATCTACAGCTTTAATTTTCTGTTAGCGTGCTAGGGATTTGGTTGAAGATCCGATTCAGTCGTTCGTGGCTGTGCAGGTGTGCATCCTTGCGTATACCACCTGATTATTTCCTCGATCTGAACTTTCTCAGGCAGGGTTAGAATTGCAGAGGTTGAGGGTTCAAACCATTCATTCTTTCTTAGGACCCCATAGTAGAGACTTCATTGCAAATCACAACTGGACATAAATCAACTCTGACTCCTCATTTATTTCTCTACAGTTCTCACACAGTTTTCAGCCTGAATAGGTTGCCACTGATAGCTAGCTAGGCCCATTAAACGCAGATAGATATCACTGCACGATAGTAGACCTGCTGTTGACACACATCGCGGTTTTATCGGCGATGAAGAGATGTGTCGTATTGTTGCCAAATAGGAATAAAATTCCCAAGCAAACTCAACCGCCAGGCGTAGAGAGAATAGGCCAACATAATAGTGCGAATATAGCCATAATTATAATATTATATAATTATTGTGTGTGAGTCTGGTCGAATTCACCATCAGGCTGTAATTGGCAATTGAAACAGACGGATAAACAGGGAAACTTTTCTAGAACAATTAGTTTCATCCTGTTGCCATTGAATGACGTGAATGAAATATCACGATAGGCTAATTGGAGATCCATAGCTTACAACTCTTACACGTAGCCTATGATCGTATAATCGTAATCTCCAAATTTCTAAAGCGCCACTCGAAAGTCAAGCGCAGGGCACCAGCTTATTCAGGAGCGCTGTGATCCAAGTAGGCCACAGGCCTAATAGTTTTTAGCAGGCCATCCAACTTAGACGAAGCGAACAACGACGCGTTGGCGTATTATACTGTAGCGTATTATTATAATGCTACTTCGTTTAGCCTATGCTACTTATTGAGCGAATAGGCAACATGCATTTAACGCGTAGATTCCGGGAGAATTTTCAGATTTTATCGAACAAAAATGACGAATGGCTCGTCCCATATATATAGGCTGTCTTGACTGTTATTGGCTTGCATGTAGGCCTATATTCATACATAGATCTACATAATTTATTACACACATAATACAGAAAGACACACACACACACACAACCAACTACCCCCCACCCACACACCACCACACCCTCACCCACACACAAACTTAGATTGAACTTTTCTGGACCACTGTATATAGGCCAATGCTATTATAGCCTACTAGTCGAAGCTGGCGTAAAACACAACGTTCATTAAAAGTAAAAATATGATGACATCTGTATTTTTGCTTCACACAGGAAGCAGTCTCTGTTTATGTTCGATTTGCCCTTCTATATATAGCACCTAGGCCTAAAGTTAAGACACTTTAGGCTACTTGTAACAATCGACATAAAATTTCATGACCAGTCGGAAGGAGTTATAATTAACATAGGATCTAGTCTTATATTAATACATTGACCACTAAAATACACAAATTTTGCGAGCGACCGAATTAAAGAGAAACTTTATAGCTTAACCAGAAAACCTCGTAGGCCCCATACGCTTGCAAAGCGTTCAAGTGCTTCGTAAATTTTGAGATTACGATCAGGCTTCTAATAGAGAAAAGTTCTGCTTTAAAGAATAGACTACTTTTACTGGCTGCCGATTACTTTACTGCTTTAATGCGGGTTAGTTAATTTTCGGATGCACTAAATTACTTAATTAAATTACTTAAATTTCGGCTATAGCTTTTACATAGGCTAAGTAGGCCGCTATACTTTGAAACACGGAGGCTTGTTACCCAGAAGTACCTAAAAAGGAAAGAGCTAAATCTTCCCCCAAAAAGATTTACCGGAAGTAGCCTACAAAGGATTGGCACATCAGCATATCCGCGTTCATAATGATAATTGTTTATTGTTGTAGCTATAGTAGGCCTATAATTAGCTTATGTCTATAGCTCACTACTTATGATTCATGTCGTCAAAGTTCTTATACTTTCTCTGTCACCCACTCCATGCACATCATAATTTATTGTAATCGCATATTTTTATATAGCGCCGCGTCAAATAAACTCGTTGACGCTGTTCAAGGCTCCTTGAATTCCTGTGTTCCAGAAATATTTTCGAAGAGGTATTTCGACCAAACAATTTCCTTGATTTGTCTAAGATTCATATTTATAATTGCAAGTGAAGGACTATGGCCCATTTCCAAAGGTTCCTACGCGGCGACTTGAGGTGGATTTGAACCTGCAACCTTCCGGCTTCAAGGCACTATACACCACCGCGCCCCACGTTTTTCATCGTTTTCCAAGAAGCATGCATATAGGGCCTGCATACATTATATGCTACATACAATGTACTTGTATTATATATATATAGCCTACTCGGTATAACATTGACTGCAAATTATAAATGCATATATATATATATATATATATATATATATATATATAATTAAGGTCGGATGTAGACGGACGACATAACAGGATATGACATCACGAAACATTTCTAACCAATTTTTAGCCGCATTTTACCAATATGACCGCTATAGACAAAAAATCCGGATTTTTAAATTTTTTGCCGGTATAACATAATTATAGCCAACAGCTGCATCACCACGGGCGCACGTACGTAGGCCCATCCGCGCCTACGCACAAGCCTCTGTTGGGTCCATGCATCATGCATGGGGGTTACAGCCTGAAACCGGAAGCAGGTCACGTGTGCTGTGCGTTATTTAAAAAATCCCCAATAAATTATAGTCTTTGGGTTTTGCCGGAAGGTAACCCGCAACTCATAATTAAGCGTATATATATTTCGTCATTATAGCATATATACATATATGCTATATTTATTTATATATGTATATATATATATACACATACACTCATACATACACACACACATATATATATATACACGACTATGATGAATATATATTACATTGTATATGAGAATTATAGGCCTATATGGGCCTTTATATATAGGCTAGCAATTACAGTAGCTTATACACGACTTGAATACATGTAGATT
This sequence comes from Lumbricus rubellus, assembly GCA_945859605.1. Classification (NCBI taxonomy): domain Eukaryota; kingdom Metazoa; phylum Annelida; class Clitellata; order Crassiclitellata; family Lumbricidae; genus Lumbricus; species Lumbricus rubellus. Next base: position 47,270,786 of record OX243816.1, read on the forward strand.
ATTACATCTCCAATGGGCCGATAATTAGCCTATAATTCACCGAATGTGCAATAAAATTATGTGTGCAAATAACAATTTTCACGTTAGCACGAAAACACTAAATGTTTCCGTGCTATACGTAAAAAACTGTAATTATTTTTGCACGCATAAACTCTTTATGCATATAAGTGTCTGATTGTATGTCCTGCACATATTGTATACACGGACTTAGGCCTAAGCGCATAAATATAGCCCACACACATAATATATAATTATATATAGGCCCTATACATGCATGTACGTAGGCCTATGCGTAGGCCTATAGGGCTTGTACGCATTATTATAAATTCATTCATTCGTTCGTTCATTCCAGAATGAAGTAGACATCTATAGAGTCTAGACTCTAGAGTCTAGAGACCTGTGGGCTACAGGCTGTCATTGACAGCTGTCTACAAAAACATCGCTCGCGGTATAATCTACTATGTAGTTTGATGAATTTGAGTAGATATGATTAAATTATAGTCAGAATTGTTTAGATCTAGATAAGATGTTCTTAGAACAAAGAAGAGGATGTCCTCTATCGATCGGAATTTACGAGATAAATTAAACCAAAAAGAACTGTAGGCCTGTTATAATGAGCATGATGTTTATTAGTTATGTATAATGCATACATGTATGTCTGTATGTATGTGCGTGTGTATGTTTTGTAACTCTCAAAAGTTGTCCAACTCCCCACCAAAGCTGAGAGAGATGAGCTTATCACGAACGCTTTATTAAGGTCACGATCTAGGGTCAGGCTGCAGTATTCGTCCAGGTTAACATTCGCCAGGGTCGAATCTTAGATAGGCTTTGATCGCCTCTGTAGGCTTTAAACCCACGCACTGTAACATGTAGGCGACTACAGTATATATCCTAATCACGGAACAATGGCAGTATGAGAATTGTGGAAAAATAACTGGGGGGGTTGGCCTATGATAAACTTGAAATGGGGGTATGAAAAACATACTTTAACATGGGGCTCTAAAAAAGACTGGGGGTTGAACCCCCAACCCCCCCGGCAATTCTCACCCTGGACAATGGATCTGGACAAACGTGTGGGAGTCACACTCGCGCCTAGCCAAGACATAATTTATCTTAGGTCATTATTGGCTATCCGCCATTGCGACTCTCAGACGCATAATATTATTATCTTAGAATTTTTGTGTCTTATTTCTAAGTCTAGACGCGTATTTATAGCGACCGTGAATTGAACGGCCTCGACCAAGGCCAATTTTCAATTCACTGTAGTGTAGGCTAGCCTATAAGACCCTTACAACCGCTGCGCTTGGCTTTTATTATTTTTAATCGATACAAGCCCTACTTCTAATGTTTTGTGTATAGGCAATATAATAGATTAATCTTCAAAATTTATTCGCGATTGATCAATCAAATTTGATCAGTTTGGTCTACGTTATGAAAACGTGAAAACTGTCTGAAGTGCATAGGCTAAGTCACGAAAATTAGTAACTACTTTTTTGTTCAAAAACGTCTATCGAGATGTTTATTGCAGTTAGATATTTTTCACATCTTGGATTTTTGGTCATCTCCAAATTTCTGAAGAGCCACTCGAGAGCCAAGCGCAGGGCACCAACATATTCATGAGCGCTGTCATTATTCGGTCATTAATTTATTCACCGCAAATAGGCCTACAAAAATAACGCTTAATTTTCCACTCAAAAGTTTCTCATTATCATTGCTTTGTACTCCGGAAATGGCCGCTTGAAATATAGAACCTAATAAAAATAGGTCTCAATAAATAATCGAAGATTACTAGAAAAACGAAAAAATTAATCGTTAAAAATTTCACGATTATTCCATTAATTAATTAATCATTAAAAATAGAAATAGTTCTGTATAAAAAAATATCTTTAACTCATCTTACCCATAAAGACGACGATGCAAAGCTCTCTTTTCGATTCCTTCTTCAACCAAAATTCGAATCAAAACCGCCAAAGGGAGCACTACGTACGCTGCCTTCACGTTTGAAACGCTACCAATCATGCCGCACTCATGCGTTCGACTATTATGTCAGTTAATATTTAGGCCTACTATAACGCGTCCTTACCTGCACACCTGCGCCCCATCCAGGTGAGGCAGAACAAAGCTGGCACGATGCCAAGCCACTTGCGAGCACGCCATGTTTGTCTAGCCCGCTATCATGCATATAAAATTATAATATTATACAAGCCACTGTCACTGCACGCCAGCAGCAGACTATTATAACATCAGCCACAAGGCGACCGAACACTCATCTTTTTGTCTAAGGAAATGGGCGGGAAAGCGACGGCAGAGGCGGGCTTGAACTTTGGCGCCATTCGGAAATGAATAAATAACGGATGTAAGGCATTCTGTGCAGCAGTAATTGAACGGAAAACATCTAGACTAGGTTGTATAAATCAACAAGGCTTTGTGCTTGCCAGTCTCGGGTCTGGCTAAAAGAGGAGGGCGACATTTATCTTCTTTGCAATGGCAGTGTCGTTAAACAGCAGCATCCAGGCATGTAAGAACACTATGCCCACCCTCCTTATTTCTTCAAACTTGGAACTGGCACTACCCTCTACCCCCCCCCCCCCCCCCCAGCCCCTGGCGCCGCCACTGGCACTACCACACGTAGGGTAGTCGCGGAATTATTTGCTGGTAACAAAGTAAATTATCTACGTGATGAACCCACTCATCGACAGAAAACAGTTTTGATAACTCCCCTACCCCTACCTTATTTGCCTTAGCCCTCATAAAAACAATGTAAAAAATTGCGTGTTTTGCCATCCTTGAGATTTCTCTTCCAAAACATTCCTGATAGTTCCATTCCAGAAAAAAGTGACCAATTTTCATTTTGATTAGGCTTAGGCCTATATGAATTTTTGCCGTCACCGTCAACGTTTTTTAATTGCAGCTAATGTCCATACTGTCCAACTGCTAATTTCTAATCTTTTAATATTAATATTTAGTCTTGCGGCTCTCTCGAATGTTCCGCCATTATAATGTAGGCCGAACCCTAGGCCATGGTCTCATTCACTACCGGTACGTTATGTACATATTAACTAAGCCATGACCTCGTTAACTAAGCCATGACTTTGATCACTAAGATGTGTGCCCATGACATCGTTTGTTATACCATGACTTTGATCACTAAGCCATGCCCTCGATTAATTAGCCATAACCTTGTTCACTAAGCCATGACCAAGTTTGTTATACCACGAGTTTGGTCCAGTATGAGAATTGTGGAAAAATAACTGGGGGGGGGGGGGGGTTGGCCTATGTTAAACTTGAAATTGGGGCATGAAAAACATACTTTAACATGGGGCTCTAAGAAAGACTGGGGGGTTGAACCCCCCCAACCCCCCCGGCAATTCTCACCCTGGTTTGGTCACTAAGCCATGACTTTGGTTGCTAAGCCATGACTTTGTTTACTAAACTGCGATCTCGTTCATTAAACCAAGACCTTGTTCACTAAGCTGAGTGCCCATGACCACGTTTGTTATACCATGACTTTGCTCACTAAGCCATGACGTAGCTTACTAAGCCACGACCTCGTTCACTAAGCCATGACAAAGTTTATTAAGCCATGACTTTACTCATTAAGCCATGACCTCGATTAATAAAGCCATGACCTAGTTCACTAAGCCACGACCTAATCTACTAAGCCACGACCTAATTCACTATGCCATGACCCAATTCACTAAGCCATGACCTAATTCACTAAGCCATGGTCTCATTTAGGCTACTAATCCATGGCCTCGTTTGCATGGCCATGTTTATTAGGCCTATAAGTCATGGCCATGTTTACAATAAGCCATGGTCCAGTTTGTTCCATTGCTGGGCAAATAATCAGCGGTCGTTAACATGGTGAGCAATCATTGATTCAAATTGTACAAAGACATAAACACGGTCTTTCAGAAAATTAATGTCGTAGGCCTATTTGCAAACTTCGCAAACAGTTGTGCAAATCTCTGCTTTACAAATTTTGCATTGATCTGTACAAAATTGCCTTTTAAAATGCTTCTCTCAAATAGCCGTCCAGAATAGAAAAAAACATGCGTCAATAAACGGTTGCTAATTAATAATTTTTGTCATGTCTGTATTCATGTAGGCCAGTGGTGGCCAACCTTTTGTACTCAGTGTGCCACAAACTATCGCCCGTACCGTCCGCGTGCCACTATACAAGTATACATTATACCTGATGAGAGGAATTGTAACCTGTTACAATTTAAAACTTGGACTTGCATAAAGTAACTCTCTCTCTCTCTCTCTCTCTCTCTCTCTCTCTATATATATATATATATATATATATATATATATAAATTCCATGGTCCTCCGTGCCAATATATATATATTTATGTATGAAATTTTGTTATTCGGTCTCATCAAAGCATGTGTTCATAGCTGCAATGTTAGACATTATTATTGCTTAGATTTTGAACCTTACAAAACTTGAAGAAGACTTTACTCGCCATCAGAATGAGTTTTCTTTCATGCTGATGTCAAACTTAACTCGTATAAGTTTGACCATCATTATCAATTCATCACTTGTTCTGGCAAACAATGACTGTTCTGCCTAAAAGGTTCTTTCTCTAAAATTAGTCTTCATAGCTTACCTAGGCCGGTAGTTTTCATTAGAGTTTCCCTGTAACTCACTGAAGTGAAGTTCAATGTTGATTATTTACATGCATGCACCACAACTGTTGCAGTACACAGCAAATAGCAATGCTAAAGCATAACCAACAGGAGTCTCTTCCTTTGTTTTATCCTGCAACCCTACAGTGGGGTGAAGCTCAATTTCTTATCTCTGAATGGATGCTGTGGAGAGTGTGGACTTTGACCATCAGCCGACTGATGAGCCTGCCTCATCCCACTTCGAGCGCCTGTGCTACGTCCGTCTGCAGTTAATTAACCTTGCCCTGCATGGTCACTGCAGCTACCGAGTTACAGAGGCGCCTGAGATTCGTCTAAGTCTGCCCTAAGAGATAATATTGTAAACAAGCAGATCTAGCATAAATATTTTTCAAAAATTCCATGGCCCTCCGTGCCACTCATCATAGGCCGGCGTGCCACAAGTGGCACGCGTGCCGCAGGTTGGCCACCACTGATGTAGGCCATACGTAAGCCTATGTAACTTGTTTGTGTGTGCACTTGTTATCGCCCCTTAACATTCTACTCAGAAGCGCTCCCGACAACAGCGCGGACACTGTATCGGAGTTTCACGCCGAAGCGCTGAGCAATTGCGAGTGAAGGACCTGTCCAAGGTCCCTACGAAGCGGCTTGAGGTGGATTCGAACCTGCAACCCTCCGGCTGCAAGGCAACGAACATAGTAGCCTACCCACTACAGTGACTACACCACCGCGTCCCACAAATGATATTATTTGGTTACGGTATTTAAAACTTCAATCCAGTATCACCTTCAAGTGAGAAGATAATTCAGGAATTTTTGTCAATTCTTTAGTTGCAGTTGTTGTCATACACGCATAATGACGCATTGACCTGAGTTTAAGTAAAATGACATAATACGCAAGGCTAACAAGAAAAATTCAGGACCCACATAATTAGGCCCTATAGGCCTAGCAGACACGAGCTCCTATCCACCAAGGCTTAGTGAGAAGCATTAATTTTATCTAAAGAAATCGAAGCGATAAAATTGCAGGTACGATCTACAATATTTAATGTATTTTATATTTATTATGATTCTACTCAATTGTTAACTTGAAGTTCATGTAGTTAATATTTTCTCTGCAATACAATATTTAAAAAAGCATAAATCAAATCATAAACTTTTCTGTACAATAACAACCTAGCCCGAGTCCCTAAAATTCGCCGAGCCCCTGGGCATTTCCCCTCCCTCGGCGTTCCGCGGTACCTAGAACTCTGCCAGCGGAAAATCCAGTCATCCACGAAGTGTTGAAGTAGTCTACGCTTGACTGACTCACCGTCTCGGCGTCGACGACTCATCAGAAATTCAATGGTGAACGTGCAACAACGCAACTGACACAATAGACCGGCAGGTGATGGGGGGGGGGTTGTGTGGGAGGGTCCTCTGTCAGGCACGGTCAATGGGAATGACGGCGAACCACAGACAGGGAGCGTCGTCGATGATGATTGCGCTGCACGATAATAATTATAAAAGAGGCGCGACTACGAGGCGCCAAAATGTTAACGGGTCCGTTTAGTTTGGCGCCGCTAAGGTTTTCGCGGTATTATAGACAGACCGGAAGTTGTACATGGACGCCATCTTCCGGTAGTGGACTCTCATCCCTCGCTTATTAGCGTTCTAGTGGGAAGGGCGGTAGATCATAGAACCGCTGCTGCTGCTGGGTATTTCAATATAGACTTCCGAGTATAGATGTCTCTTGGAGGGGCGCTATAACACAGGCCTACATCTGACAGCGGTATTGGTCTAATTAAATAAAGCAAAATGCAGGGCACTAGCTGTGTTGAGTCATGGACTTACCAGTAAGCGAGTCCAGTTTTCAGAGTAGATGTTAAGGTGCGTCTGCAAAGGCGGAAGCTGTAGGTGTTTGTCTCACAGCGATGTAATAAAAAAAATAACGGAGTTGTAATCCGAGCAGAAGTGAAATGCAAAAAAATTGACGCATGGCTTTTGCATGCTGGTGTCGTGCGACAGTCTCCCTCCCGAGTATCTATTAAAAAAACAGATTTTGCCCCGGCATATCTGTTTCAGAATAAATCCGTCCCCCAGAGACTATTCTGAAATGAAGCGTTGGGGTGGTGGAAAGAGCATTTTGGAACGCTATGTCACATCAGATGAACTGTAGTTTGAACAGCTTTGCCCCAAATTGCGCCAATCATATCAAGCAGACGTATTTTAGGAAAATTTTGCGATTATAGGAAAAAGCAAAACAAAAATAGTACGAACCAGACACATAATATTTTGAAAACATCCTTGGTAACGCATCGCCAGTGTCACAGCGTGAGAGATTACATGACAGGCTAAACAAGATGAGAAATGAAATATCATTATTTAGGTTTGTATGAGAACACGACTGCATCAAATGCACTTTCTCTGATCTTCAACAAATAACACATACAACAATTCTGAAAGATGGAACAACAGGATTTTGATAAAAGTTGCATAAAAAAACCGAATCTTTTGTTCCTGCATGAAATGAGATGTTTCACACCAAGGTTTATTCATAATCACTAAACATACTAACAGTCCATGAAAAAGTAACCCTTATTCTAGATTTGACACCAGCATGATAAATCTGTTCAGCCCTCAAGGGTCTGAACATAGATAGCAGGAAAAATTCAGAACCTCATGGTTAGTCACTCAATGTACCATTCATGTAACCTGCGCAATTCTCATTTCATGTAATTTATGTAATTCAGCCAATATGCCATTGAAATGATCAACGTAATTCAACAAATGTGCCATTCATGCAAATTACGTAATTATGTGAATGTGTCATACACATCATTAGAAATGCCATTCACGTAATTTACGTAGTTTTGGTCAATGTGCCATTCACATAATTCAGTCAATGTGCCATTTATGCAACTTAAGCAGCTATGTCAATGCGTCATTCACATAATTCAGTTAATGTGCTATTCACGCAATTTACGTAATTTTGGTCACGCAACGTACGTAATTCAGTCAATACTTTTTGATCTATCAAGATGAAGTCCAATTTGACAAACATCAGAAAAGCAAAAACGTTCACATCTGTTTTCAGTGTTTTTCTGTCATTGAATGTCAAACAAAGCAAGACTAACCATGCATACTAGAATTCCGCTCTTGCACACAGCACACCACGCAGGTCAATACGACGTTCGAATCGAGTCTAAGAAAGATTTCTCGATTTTAAACATGAAGTCCACATAAAACGTTTTTCAATCGTCGACGCTTTCTATAAACAGCAAATGTCTTTGAACAAAACGATCAGCGACAAACCAGTCAGACGACGCCGACCTTGTCGCTTAGGCATAGAGGTCGTCAGTCGCCTGGCGCTTTGTCGAGCTGAAACTGTCCCCATTGTCTCCATTGTTGTACTCATCCTAAACAGAAACAACAACTGAAATGTGTAACTCCAGAAACGAAACCGAAACCCAGGGCAGAACGGTCACCACAAAAAATCGCAGACAAAACTGCCCTACAAATTCTGGTAATCAATAGTTTCTTTGTTACATTTGTTAGTTGCTGTTATCTTACTGTAAAAGTTTATATACACTGGGTTCAATTTATAAACGAATTGAATTGAATCAAATCATCCAAGCGATGGTGGTATGTATCTTCTGTCTGTTGACCAGATTATACTTTGGTTCTGTTGCTTTGGTTCGCCTTCTCTATTAGTCACCGGCACAAATAAAAGTTAAAACTCAATAAATTACAACCAGAGAAAGAAATATGCTTACCGGATAGGAACGCTTTCGTCCAGACTACAAAAAATACAAAAATCTCGTCAAGAAACAAATGAGGCTCCCCCCCACGCGACGGCTAAATCATGGCTCACACACAAAATTTATTTATTTCAATGCAACAAATGCCAGCGTGCAAATGAATCATGATCAAGATTAATTTTCAAACAAATTTCACTCCATTGTATGCTACAAGTCTGCTTCAAAAGTCTGCATACATTTTTTATTACCATCCTCAAAATTGTACATCCTCTGTTAACCTCTTAATAAGATATCATTTTAACTGAATTACATTTTAAGGTTGCTAATACCAGATATTTTGAAAACTAGTTTTCGATCGTAAAAATCCGGTTCTAAACTAGATTTTTTTGTTTTCTTATTTGGTGCTGAAGAAATGCTAATTCTCTAGCTGACAATGTAAACAAAGATGGCGGCTGCTCAGTTTCGTCGACATTTTCTACGTAAAAAGTGTCTAAGGCTTCCCAATTAACTCATCTCGTTTGAACGTTTCATTTTCGCCGTCACAAAACGTCAAAATTTGACGAAATACATGACATTGTTGCACTCAAAGTGCCGTACAATCACATTGATATCTATTGTACTGTACAGGTCAATGACTTCTTATATCACAATAGGCTGAGTAACACAGCATCACAATATTTAAACTAATAGTCCGTACAAATTATAAATCATCTTTCCTCATTTTCAAAAACAATTTTTCACAATGAATTCGAATATCACTCTGTAAACAGCAAAAACCGCTTTTCGCTTTGAGAAGCGAAAACCGAACTTCCGGTCTACGTTTACCATCCCTACCTTCCAGACACGCGAACACAACAACAACGTAACTTACGGAACCACTACCGCTGCCTCTCATGCGAGTCTGGAGACGCGGTGGTGGGTGGAAGTAGCGGCACGCGTTTCGATTGCAGTAACCTCGGACGAAATCCATGCAGACGGTGACGCCGTTGTCGCTGCCGACATTGATGTGCGCTGGCGGATGCGCAAAACGACATTCGTCCGGTTCACGGCTGCACCTGCCACGCAGGAACTCGCGACAGACCTGACAAACGTCAGAGAATGATCATCTGTACAATCGTTCACCACGATTCATTCATTCATTTATTACAAGAATTTGTATAGCGCCTCTTTGATGGGCACTACATGGAGGCGCTCCCAACTCCAGCACGGCCAAAATAAAACTGTCTTAAGCATCTCAGAGGAATATCTGAGTTCTACAGAGGCAGTGGAGCGCTGAGGGGAGGCCATTTCATGTTGCGGGGACCTACCAGTGAGAAGGCATAGGCCGCATGGTTCAAGCAAAAGGGACAGAGAGCAAGACTAAAGGAAACAGAGGAACCGAGAAAGAGGAATCGCATCATGGGGAAGGAGAAAGCCAGAGGGATGGGAAGAGGGAACCCCCTCGCCCCCAAATGAACTAAACTGAACTTTGAACGAGGAGATCATCTGTCTCACCTCAATTGTGTTTGACTTTGATGAGCGCTCTTGCGATGAATCCATCCACGACCCCTTGCGACCTCCTCCTCCTCCCGCTGCAGAGAACTCCGACGACTGACCAGACGAGCTGTCGAAGTACGGATTAACGCCGACATAGTCATCTCTGTAGGAATCCTGTTTATGAAGACAGCAAAATACATCGTCATGGTTACGGCATTATGCTTGACGAAACCACTGAGCAGAAACCAAAACTATTAAATATCAGGAAGTGTTTTAAGTAGATATAGGCGAAGTTTATGCCTAAATAGTCTAGTGTTGGGTTGGGAATGAAGATATGTAGGAAGAGAGTTCCAACATTGGGAGTCAGTACATTGTATAGAATAGATGAGTGTTAATATATGCGTAGATTAGAATGCACGAAAAGTGCATACCGGTACTACACAAAACCAATAAACGAGTTCTTTCAAAGTGAAACGAGTACACAACAATTTAACAAAGTTCTGAGAAAAAATCCTAACACTATGCAGGCCATAAACAAACCGTCCGAACCTTCAACCCACACATTATCCAAATAATTATGCAGATCGTGAACTTACCCCAGCACCACTCCTTGGGGGGCCACCACCTCCTCCAAGATACCCACTGGCCCCTCCTCCGTACCCTCCGCCGGTCCGTGAGCTTCGGCTAGACATCAGCATTTCCTTGAGATGCTGAGGAGGGTGGAGATACCTGCACGGCGGGTTGTCTCGATTGCATCTGTCCTACATAACGACACGCAAAGGTACGGTCAGGCTGGTATTACCTCTATTTTCACCTGCCATTTTGGAAGACCCTTCTACACAACATATTCAGTTACATCTTCAAAACGCATAATCAGTCTAGTGAGAAAATTTCTAGTTGATAGGTCGATCGGGGGGGGGGGGAGGCCTAGATCTTCATCCAACCCCTCGGATAGGTAACTGAAAGCCAGACAAAAAAGGAACCGGGAGAGAGGGATGGCAACATGGGGAAAGAAGAAAAAAGACATTCATGAAGAGGAGGGTAAACTATCGTCTTAGTTATTGCTCTAAATGAATTTCGGCAGCCATTCTGTTGGCAGCCGAGTTGGAGCAGAAGATGTGAGCGCTGATGTGTTGAGTTACCCTGAGCGAGTCGACGCAGCAGGTGACTCGTCCGTTGATGACCTCGACGTGTGACGGTGGATGAGCGTATCTGCATTCGTCCTCCGCTCGCTTGCAACGCTCCTGCAGGAACTCACGACAAACCTCGATCGTCCGTCCGTCACCATTCAACGACCTAATAATGGTTGAAAAAAAATTCTTTTAGCGTTGCAAAATTAGTAAATACCTCTCGGCGTTTCAGAAACTCTAGCACTGCTACTAGCTTACTTTATATGAATAGATAATGGACTGCGGAATAAGCCATTCGCAATTAGAAACCAGAAACTAATTAGCTTCGATCCGAGCTGTCTGCCTCTAACATTTCATTTAGAACAAGTTGGGTCGTTAACAACGCTTTCGTCTGATGCTACAGATTTGGAAATTTTAATTGCATTCTAAACTAATTTGGAACCTTTGAAAGCGCATTTGCCGCCGTTAATTGGTACCATACCAAAAATGGAAAACAAGAAACGCATACGAGTAAGGCAAAATTCCATTGAGTAAAAGCGATGGATCCATTCCGTACCTGCTCATTTTATTGGAAAATAAAACAACCCTTGCAACAAATTGCAAAACTAAACGCGGAACGAGCGATGGGTGTAATTATGATCAAATTAGATAAAATCTTCACAATTATTCAACACGAGTACCCATGGATCTGCCTTCAAGTTCTTTCCAAAACAAGGTAAAGGCAGCAACAACTCAGGGAAATTGGTCTTACATTGGTCAAAGAAATTATCATAATGTTTCATTTTTACCTATAATCTTGACTGATCGCTTTATTCAACAATGATTATCAGTAATTTTCCGACCTATTATAATGTATGGAACATGACTAAATGTTGTACACTTGTATTAACCCGTTAGCTACATTGCAAAGGCGTGCGTCTCTTGTAGGCCTATTATTGCCTTGCCGTCATTCGATTGGATTTGAGGAAAATATCAGTTGTATGCAATCATTCTTGCCAGAACTTTGTTTTTTATACGGCGACTTTACTTAAATGAGTGGTTTTAACTACGCATGTTCTTATTGGCTTTTTAGTAATCGTTGTAGCAATCTCCAAACTTCTAAATCATCACTCACAAAGAGCTACATATAAATTATGGTCTTTAATAGGGCCTAAGCCTATCATTCTGGTAGTAGCTAGCTAAATGCACCGACACAAAGTCGTTTAAATTCAATAGATGCAAAATGCCAGTCATAACTTACTCAATGAAAGTTACAAAGAACACTCAATTTAAAAACAAAGATGGTGCGATGACGGTTGCTCTACTGTTTATATGTCGATGCATTATTTGCTGCCATGACAACAATGGATTACAACTTGTTTACGACCAAAATACATTCAAAACTCTATATTAAACACTCACGAAATTAAAACGAGTTTAAAGCATTCCGAAATTTTATATTATTATGCGAATTAAATCGTCATTTCTTATTAATTCTGTAATTATTGGCGAAAATCGGCAGATCATTAGAACTTCCGGTGAAATAGTTTCGTGAGATTCTTTGACAAGTGCTGTTGACGACATTTCAAACGTAAAGAATTCTCAGTTATTGCCTGTACCGTCGTCCGTTTCGTCTCTAGTATTGCTCAATTCTTCTATTATTCAGGTTTTAAATATGCTCATTCATCTCAAATGATCATAGTTAAGTTTTAGCGATTATTTGTGCGATTTAATTCGCTATGGACAAGTGGTTGACATATTTTCAAGTTTTGTTATAGGACCTAATAATTATGGTCAGCGTATTGTTATCTTATAGTTTCCTTAAAGAAAAACATGCATTTATGGAAGCTATATGCTCTAAAGAAATGTCTAGATTGCTTCATGTTTAAGCAAACTTACAGTTGGGCTTGGACGGAATTTATATTTCAATCAATTGAAAGCTACTACGTAAAACAGGGTGGTTGTATGACGCTAACATAGGTTTTACATATAACCCAAATCATCTTCCATTTAATTTCATTTGCTTATTCGTATAGGTTTTGCGGTTGATAGAAATTGGACAGACTTCCTGAAGTTGATTTGGAATCATCATCATGTCTGGTGATGAAGATGAGGGGAAGACGGGTGAAGCGGGTGGTGATGTCGCAAGCCCCAGTGCCAAATATCAGCCGTTTGTTGTCATGGAAGAGTTGCTCGATAAGCTCAAATTGCTGCACTATGAAGACAGCTTCTGTAGGCAGCTTGGACACAAACCGTTTTCAAGGTAAGAAAACATTATCTATGTGTTGGTTAGTAGCTACTAAGCAAAATGGTTGTGCTGAGCATTAATAAGCTAGCATACTAGAACTACTTTTAGGCCACACGTGTTGCTGTTTATTAACACTCTGTGGCTTTCCTCCTTTCTCCAAGCTTGGAAATGGCACTGTTTACAGGGGCGGATCCAGGGGGGCCAATCCGGCCATGCCCCCCATTGAAAACTGGTCTGAAATTAGCAATACGAACATGGGTGTAATGGATATTCCCCCCCCCCTATTCGGAAAATTGCACAGGACGTGCCCCCCCCGCCCATTCGGTTTTCAAGTTTAGGACTAAAAAAAAGGTCATCAACTTTTTTGGCAGATAAAAAGTAACTTTTTCTTATCGACCGATCACTATTTTTCGAAATTTTTTCCTTTTTCCCATTCAAGATCTAAGATTTTGGCCCCCCCGCCCCGGAACAGTTCTAGATCCGCCACTGACTGTTTAAGTATAAGCTGATTCTGAGAGGTATTTACAGAGATATTTTAAAATTATATTTCAGTGCATGTATGCTTATGTGAATAGCGTAAGTCTGTATACATGTGTGCTCATATGCATATTTATGATCATTGTTTTTATTGTCATTTTGTTTCTTGATTTCAAAATTGGGTGATGACAGACGACCAAACTTTTCAAGCTACCCATTGCTGGCTCTGCATTTTCGAATTTGATCTGATGTGAATAAACTCGTTTCTCTGTATACATTTTAGACATTATTTCGCCATTAAAATCAACCCTGGTGAGCAGTTCTACGCCTTCACATCAATCGCCGCTTGGCTGCTTCAGATGTCAGGAAAGCATGTGGAACAGCCACAAGAGGTCAGACTACATTTAAATGAATGATTTAATGCTAAGCTTTGTTCAGACTGATTTTGACTTTTCTTGCGTCTTTATTTGATTCTAAGGTGCGTTTGCCTGACTGAATGGAATAAATTTTCAGGCTTTTATCTTCAACTTTATCACTCTTAAAAACTAACCTTATGATTTATCTGTTCAAGATTTGTTATGTGTGCACTTTCCTGTAACAAGTTTTCAATACATGAAATATACATGTATATGTGTATTGTGAAAAATGTCACAATGTGTGCACTGTACAGTGTACAAATTGTAGATAACGATTGGTCTATTAAAGAATATTCTTATCTTATCTTATTGTACACAGGTGCATTCTGTGGATAGAGTTTTGAGTTTGGAACAAATGCAAATTCATGAACAGTAAGATATTTTTTGTGCGTTTGAAATTTCAGAATGATGACCCGAATGCAACAATTTCACTCATCCTAGACGAACTGAAACAGTTGGTAAGCAGCCAAAGTCTCCTTGTACCCACTTAAGCAGCCAAAGTCTCCTTGTACCCACTTAAGCAGCCAAAGTCTCCTTGTACCCACTTAAGCAGCCAAAGTCTCCTTGTACCCACTTAAGCAGCCAAAGTCTCCTTGTACCCACTTAAGCAGCCAAAGTCTCCTTGTACCCACTTAAGCAGCCAAAAAGGCCTAATAGGCCCTGCGCAAGTAGTTCAACACCTCATCAATCCAAACAATGTTTTACAGTAGAATGCATATTTAAACAAATATTCGTATAAGATTCGTTTATGGCCACCAGCAACCTAATCTTTGCCTTCAATTGGTGATGCTAGTAATTATTAACATTCGATAGAAATGTTTTTGAGTCCCCAGCCTGCATTCCCGATATTCATCATTCATGTTTTCTCTTTCAGGGTCATAAACCGGACTTTGCTCCTCATCGGCTGAAGACAGGATTCAGCGAATGCTGTCTTTGGGTTCTTGATCGATTGGCAGACGAAGCGCTGAAAGCAAAGAACTTCTCATGGAAAAGGTTTGCTTTCAAATTGATGTTATGGCTTTTAAGGAATTCTCAAAGTAGAATACTACATGGCACAACAGCTTTTATGTGTTTCGTAGCAGCCATCTAGCTTAGAAGTTATTTCTCCTGCTTTACATTTTAGAAGTATTCTTATGCTGATGCAGTAATGGATTCAGTTTCAGTTGAACGATACTGTGTGATTATTAGTGTCGCCCTCCTCCTTCGTCCAGGCTTGGGACTGGCACTGTCATGGTACAAACAGTAGTTGCGTTTAAGCTGATGCGTTATTCTCTGATCACTCAAAGCTGTATCGTTAACGAATATGTTGGTTTGAGTTTTCATGTGTTGTTGGTTAATGTGCTGGAAGTCAATGTAGACTTCAGAGTTCAATCCCTGTCAGGGCAGAAGATATTCTGAAATCTCTGTACCATTTGAGCCCCAAATTAAATGTGGATATGAAATGGGTATGTGTACTTTGACTGTACACTGTTGGTGGGAGGATCGGATGGTGAGGGAGAGGATGGATGGGTTGGTTGGTGGATGGTGATTGATTGCCTTCTATCGTAATGTCGTCTAATGCATAAATGCTTAATTGAATGCCTAATAAATATGGGAGTATTTTCTTTTTCATATGTTCTTTTTTCCATTTTAGTCCAGTTTATCCGGAAGAGGAGGCAGACGAGGAGAACGTTATGGAGGACGACTCAGAGATGAACATCAACAAAGTGGAAGAGGATCTTTTCCAGGTTCAAGAGATTTTACGAATGCTTAGATAACATTTACCTGAACAATAGACATTTACATGACCAGCATCTATCACTTACGAATGGCTGATACACACATATCAAGTGACTAAGAATGAGGCATCTCTTGCCACAAAATTATCTATTATAATACTGTAGATGTTCAATGATTGTTCATGCAGAATGAATGTTTTGGTGTTGTTTAATTTTTAAAACAATTTCACTTCTTAAATGTATGGGTCTGCGAACTATGCGTTGAAATATTAATGGAATCACTGGTTAGAAATGCTTGAGACTCTAACCTTTCCATGGGCAATGAACTCGTTAGAGTTGATTTGGCTAAGAGGTGCAGGTATAGCAGCCCTTCCAGGGATTTGAGGTCAGGGGGGGTCCTCTTGGCTGATTGTCCAGAACACTGGACACTAACCACAAGAATGCTGTGCACAACTAAGTAATGATAATTGTAATAATAACATTAATCATAGTGATTAGAATAATAATTTCAATGATTATAGCGTTGATTAATGGTGTCACCTTGACAACAGCAGCAGCTAATGCTTGACCTTTGACCTGACATCGATTTAGGATGACGACGAAATCGAGGATGAGGAGCACGTGATGATGGTCGATGATCTGCAGCGGAAGAGTGGAAAGCAGGACGACGGTGGGATGAGCAGCAAACCAGAAGTGATCATGGAATCAAATACGGACAGCGCTGAGTGGAAGCTGGAAGTTGAAAGGGTTCTGCCACAACTCAAACTCACCATTCGAGCAGATAACAAGGTCAGCAGATCAACATTTTATTGCAGCACATCTACTTTTTTACACCCAGTTACAATCATTACCATCCAGTGTACACTTATTACATCAATTTACATTTATTACACTCAGTTACATTCATTACACCAATTTACATTAATTACACCAATTTACATTAATTACACCAATTTACATTAATTACACCAATTTACATTAATTACACCGATTTACATTAATTACACCAATTTACATTAATTACACCAATTTACATTAATTACACCAATTTGCATTCATTACACCAATTTTCATGCATTACACCAATTTGCATTTATTACATACATACATTCATTACACAAATTTACATTTATTACACCAATTTACATGCATTACACCAATTTACAGTAATTACACCAATTTACATTAATTACACCAATTTACATTAATTACTTCAATTTGCATTCATTACACCAAGTTACATGCATTACACCAATTTACAATAATTACACTTTTTCATTCTTTACACCCTTTTACATTTATTAAACCTGTTTACATTATTTGCAATTATGCTCATATTGCATAAATTACACCTAATTCCATTCATTATGCCTATTTCTTTTCATTACACCTATTTTAATTCATAATGTCTATTTATTTTCATTACACCTATTTTAATTCATTACGCCCATTTACATTCTCTACACTAGTGTTACACCATTCTCTACACTCAAGTTGCATACATACATCAAACAGAATAAACTGCTAGATGGGGAGCCAGTGCAAAGGATGACGACTGACTGATTCTTCTTCTTGTTTGAAGGACTGGCGCAACCACTTGGACCAGATGCACCAACACACGAACACAATCAACGCGTCTCTCGCCGAGATGCTTCCACAGCTCAACAAACTTCAGGATGAGATAAGTCGAACGCTCGAGAAGATTGTCAGCCGAGAAACGTACGTCAATAATCAACTGGAACATCATCTTCAGGATTACCGTGGTCATCAGGATGAACTGGCTGAGATCAAGGAACGGTACAGACAGGCCAGCGGAGGAGTCACGGAACTCACAAGGAAACTGGCAGAGGTTGGAATGACATTGTGACGTTTTGGAGATGTGTGTGGGATGGTTTACGTTGCTTTAAAAGTTTGCGGTATACGATTTCGAATCAGTTTTTATTTCAGGATATCATAATAATAATATTAATGATTATAATAATAACAATTTATATGCCTGGGACAGATGGCCAATCAATGAGGACTTTGTATCATGTATCTTTCTTTGTGATGAATTTCCATCTAAGAGATACTATCGATATTTCTGATTTCATTCAAATAATGTGGTTGTTTTTTCCACGCAGGTGTCTGATGAACTTGATCATACAAAGTCTGAGATGGAAGAACGTGGAACAAGTATGACGGATGGAGGTAAACTCATCATGTCTCATGGGTTTTGTTTTCATGCTCCAGTTTGACATGCTATTGTAATTTTACCGGTAATTGTGACAAGTAGAGTAATTGTGTAATAGCGTCGGTAGCAGAACTGCTTTCAGGATGCTCTACGCACACATGCACATGCGCACATGCAAACTCACACACACACACTCACACACCTACACACGCGCATGCACACGCACAACACATACACACACCCCTATGTATATATCATATCAATTGTCTTTTTGCAGCACCATTGGCCAGGATTCGGCAGGCAATGGGTAAGCTGAAGCAGGAATGCCTTCAAATGGACATTCGCACAGGTGTCCTCCAGCACATCCTACTGCGCGCTCGACTCAAAGAGAAGAACCTCACAAGTGGCGCTTTCGATTCTAGATAAAAACAATCAGACGAGTCTATTGTCAAACACAATCTATTGTTCTTCAACTGTACAGAACTCTCTGCTTTTGTTGGCAGAACTTTTATGTTGCACGCAAGATTGAATCCTGATTAAAATTTAATCTAATCTATTATGGTCCCATGGACGCCCCACTTAGGGACCAGAGGGCCACTGGCCTCTGCCAACTGTAAAGTTGACATCTATTTATTAACTACTTTCAACTTTTGGTCTTTAATTTAACAATTTTCTTTGCACTAAGATGTGAACGAAACAGTGATACACAAAGTGAAACTGAAACATTTCCATTTAGAAACCTCTGTGTGAATAATAATAATAATAATAATAATACCCATGTTCCTGATTTACTGCTTTGCATTTTTCAAGTTGTTGCTAAAAATTCGACCATGATCATTGGTGTTTTGCCTCCTCCTCCTCCTCCTCCTCCTCCTCCTCTTCCTCCTCCTCCTCCTCCTCCTCCTCCTCCTCTTCCTCCTCCTCCTCCTCCTCCTCCTCCTCCTCTTCCTCCTCCTCCTCCTCCTCCTCCTCCTCCTCCTCCTCCTCCTCCTCCTCCTTAGCTATCTGCAGGTTTCAATGTATGGTCCTTCTTTTCTTATGCTATCTACAATGCATCCTAATCAGCATTCCAGTCTTATCCACATAAAATCTAATCTTCAATCTTATCTATCACCAATCCTTAACCAATCATACACTTTCAATCTAATCAAATCCAATCTAATCTAATCTAATATATGGTAAATTCTGTAGCTTTGTGTTCATACAACACAGTGCATCATCGGACAATGGTTGATCTAAACAAAGACGAACGGTGCATGTGAGGCATCATGGGTAGAACCAGTTTGCGACTTCGTTTTCTTGGTCTTGGCATATTAGAGATGATTACCATTCCTCTCTCACCACCTCTTCACATCAAAGGCAGTGTACAGACCATGATTGTGCTGAAGATTGCAGATGAGTTGGCTAGGGTGGGGGGTGCAAGTGGGGGTTGGGGTGCAAGGGAAGAAAAATCTAGAGATTATTTCTGCACTATGTGACTCCCTCTGGTGAATGCGAACATAAAATGAGTGCATCTCTGACCAGACTCAATCAATGGAAAGCTCAGAGATTAGCCAAGCGTATATGCCGGGGCCGAGCAAAATGAAGGCGGCAACACGTCATATACCATGCCTTTTCAGCACGTTCGATTAGAAAGAGACTCATTCTCCTCGGTCTGTCTCTCCCTCTGTGTTTCTCTTTCTCTGTATCTTGTCTTTTCTTTTCTGCCTTTTTTCTTCCTCTTCTCCCTCGTTTTCTCGATCTCAGCTCATCTGCATGGTATTGTTTCATCCACCATAAAGCGCAGACTAACTAGACCAGAATAACTTCGACTTTTTTCTTCATACATTGCGCCAATGTTTTTTTAAGCCCATCTCGTCAACACAACTTTTTTGTGTTTCACGTTGAGAAGTTGTGGATATTCACGTTTACATTACATTCTGTGAATGTTGCACTTTGAAAATATAAATAAAAACCGAACGCAGTTTTCATTCTTTAATCATAGAAAGCTGTGGAATTTGTTGAACACTAGGGCACCAGCTTAGTGTGGATACACCATAGGCCTATATGTATGTAAGTCTGTAAGCTCTGCATGTTATTCTGTATAATAGGCTAAATATTTGGATAATAGGCCTATGGCTATTTGATATAATTAAGAAGACTATAATATATATAAATATATATACGGATACTTAGATTATTTTCAATCAATCAATCAAATGTTTTATTTGCAACCAAAATATACACAGGTTTACACATCTTGAACATTGTTTACAGAAAGGGAGGTCCTAAAGGGATGAAATAATCCC
Organism: Lumbricus rubellus; assembly: GCA_945859605.1. Lineage (NCBI taxonomy): Eukaryota > Metazoa > Annelida > Clitellata > Crassiclitellata > Lumbricidae > Lumbricus > Lumbricus rubellus. Next base: position 47,291,059 of record OX243816.1, read on the forward strand.
GCTTTCTAGGGACACCAACTAATGTATTGATTTGACGATGCGAGGTGGCCACGACGAAATCTTGCAAAAAGTCAACACGCTCGCAATCGCATTGACAATGCTTTGGTTGTGCTGGTTGCAAAGTTACAACACTGCTCTTTGTTGTTGTCCAACGTGTTGTTGTCGTTGTACTTCCGGTTGTCATTGTTGCCTCTGCGCTCACAGCGTTAATGTTGCTTTGTATACGTTTGCTTTTGTCCGTGTGCGCATGCGTACAGACAATAGCCATTGTTATTAATGTTTGAGAAGCGATCGTCAGTCCTGACGTCAGCATGGCTTTCAGAACAATAGCATGGCGAATATTAAAATAGACTATAATGTTTTAATAGTTATATGATTATATAGATTTTTATAATATATATATATATATATAGGTCCACGTGTAAGCTTATAACAAATAATTATATATATATACACAGTGTAAATGTAGCCTATTTATAGAATATTCAGGTAGGCCTATAGGCAGTGGCGTAGCTAGGATATTTGGCGCCCGGGGACGAACTACGAAATTGGCGCCCCCCTTGTTTAATTTCTTCCCATTGCTTTATTGCCTGCAGGCTACCTCTTTAAAGTGCTTTTAGGCCTCAGAAGTCACAAAGTTTATCAGAAAATAGAAATGAGCGACAAGGGGCGTTTTGTCCCAGGTGCGGGGCTGCAGCGGCGCCAGGGGAGGCTAGGGGCTAAGCCTCCAAAAAACATGAACAGCCCCCTAAAAATGGAACATTCTCTATGAGATTTTGACCAAATGAGTAAAAAAAAGGTCGTCAGAAATTTTGGCGGATGAAAATGGAAACTTTTGCCGAGATTTCGACCAAAATTAATAACTAAAAAAGGTCGTCAGAAATTTTAGCCATTGAAAACCGAAAATCTCCGAGGATTATTCAGCTCCCTAACCCAAGTGAAATCCTGGCGCCGCCACTGGTGCGGTGTAAAATCTCCTTTGAGCACCTTGTATTTAATTATTTTTTAATGTCATCTTTTGGTATTTTATCAAACACAGTAGGCTAGTACTGTATTTAGGATATTCAGCACTAGATCTTACAATATTTCACGCTCGAAATGACATTAGGCCTACTCACGTTGTAAATTAAATGAATTTTTTAAATAAAAACTTCAAATAGGCGTTCCCCCGTGCACCCTCTACCCTAATGATGGTAGTATGGTGGTGAATGGTGATGATGTAGGCCTACGACTAGAATCATGATATGATCGGTTGAAGAGTTCTGTTTTCAGTCGAGACTAGAGAGTTCCACTAAATTTCAACTGGCAAGTAGCAGAAGTGAGTATAAGCAAATGAGGCGAAATTAAAAGGCAATACAGAATTAGAAGAGCAAACTGGCGGTGGTCATTTGGGAGTTCGCTCTACAGAGTATCAGTGATACCGCTCCTTGGCTTTTTTCCCAAGATCTTGGCTTTTTCAATCGCATCTTGGGATATTGGCTTTTTTTCAAAGGACCTTGGCTTTTTTACTTGGCTTTTTTCTGCCCACTAAATGACAACAATCTTAGCAATAATCCACTAAATAGCAATAATTTAAGCAATAATCCACTAAATAACAATAATCTTAGCTGTAATAATACAACTATGGCAGCGGCTCCTTCTACTGATTAGGATTTATCCGACTTATTATTATTCTCTGAACGTTTATTTCTCAAAACTAGCGCACTAGGTTTCAAAATGTCGTTAGTATGTTAGAAATTCGCGAACAGAACCAATTATTAACAATTTAGCATACATTAATTTCAGGATTAATTATGCATAATTTCATAAACATCACAATTTATCCGTTAAAATAGCTTCTGTTGAAAGAAAATAGGTGACATATAGTCCATAATTATTAACTTGGCTTTTCTTGGCTTTTTTTAAGACCACATCTTGGCTTTTCTTAAATTTTGGAGCGGTATCACTGCAGAGTATGCTAATTATCTTACTTCTGTAAGTAGTCATAAAACATTTTTATAATTGTATTTAGCCTCGTAACATTACCATATAATACGGTTTTATGCAAACAGCACAACGAAATAATATTAAACTAAAAACTATGTATGGCCTATCATTCAAAATTTATTAATGATTTGTCATACATTTTCATTCAAAATTTATTAATGATTTATCATGCATAAAATGATATAATAGCACACATAGGCCTACCTGCTGTCGATGAAAGAATAAAATTTAATATCTACGTAGGCCTACCGACCTGTAGTTGATTTTTTTGTACGAAGTTTTAAAGGCCTAACGTAAAACTAACAAATTTGTTATTTAAAATTAAATATTAGGCCTAATTATTTGCATTCAAACAAAATAACAACATAAGACAGCAGTAAATGTTATTTGTTTTTTTATATCTAATACTGCTTCAGAATTGAAATCCAAGGACAATGCGGTGTCTGCCTCTACGAAAGCCCTCTCGGAAGACCGCTTGAAATATTGACCTCTTGACCCAGAAGCAGACATATATTTATCTGGGACCCACCCCTGCTATCAGACATCAGTTTCAGAGACAAGAGCAAATCCAGACTAGCAGCCCTCAAATGGACAGATGCTACCTCTACTCAGTAACCCCCACCCTCCTTCCGCAATGGATGCAGCAGAATCCAGATTCGTTCGGGCCCAAGATTTCTTCACTGCCAGGTTGACCGCGGGAATTTGTACTAGGATCATTAACTGGGGTGGGGAATTTCTGAGTGGGAATATCTTGGGTGCAGGCCAAGATCATTTGACACCTTGGGTGCAGGCAGAATGTGTCTGGACATAGACGTCTAGATACAATTGCTGGCACGGCTCGACCTTAACCCATCTAGCAAAGCTCTTTAGCCGTGCTACCCTCTCTGTCTTTATTATAGGAGCCCTTGGTCTGGCCTCATAACCCTGCGTTGTGGCTTGGTCAACTACAATGAGTATGAGGCGCCCGTTAGTGCTTCAATGGGGCGCCAAAACCATGTCTGGCAAGCGGTTTGTAAGTAACATGAATCTAACTGGATGTTTTGGGGCGCCAAAATTGAATCCTACAAATTTATATGACATAAATTGGCTAAAATACATGTGTAAAATTGTTACTATTAGCCCTCATTTTGGCGCCCCCTTCCCTCGGCGCCCGGGGACACGTGTCCCCCCCTGCCCCCCTAGTTACGCCACTGCCTATAGGCTATCATCTATAGACCTACTATGATAATCGCATCGACGTCATTAATAACAATAATTATTATTGCTTTCCGTTTTCATACAAAAGTCATTAGGCCTACGTGAATTCGACATTCCAGCGATATGAAATCTTTACCGAACCTTGTCCTGCGAATTTCCAGGTAAACTATTTTCAACCCACAGACTAGCCTACTTTGAATTATTAAAAATTATGGACATGCCCGTGCCTATAGGCTATAGGCTTATAGGCTATTCGGTCACTCTCCTCGAGCGAAGGTGCGACGGGTACGCAATTTGGCAAATCTATCGTATCAGGGACCAAATGACGACACCCATAATTTATTATAGGCCTATAGTCCTAACCCTAGCCGATACTCAAACCTAATCCTAAACGACCGGCACTCGATACTATAGTTACGCCGAAAAATTCTAGCTTATGCAGAAAGCATTTTATTACTGGCCTATTTCTGATTTCGTTTGTCTTCTGCCTTCCCATGCACGCCGTGCATTGTATCCAGAAGACAATGAAAGTGTAGGCCTAGATCACGTGTGTAGGCCTATACTGTGTAATGCTATCCTCCTCAAACTACAGCATTAGCAATTGGTATCAGCTGCAATATTCACAATTATCAGCATATTTTAGCTTTTTCGACTGTGGTGTGAAATTATTGTTGTTGTGCTTGACAGCCGTAGATCCTCTTAGCGTCGCCCTCCTGCTTTACCCTGCATAATCCTGGCACCACCAGAAACCTGCAGTGACCGGGTTGATCCCAACTTGATCCTTGCACACAAAAAGAAATCGATTGTGCTATTTGACGACACGCTGAATAATAACAACGAAAACGATGCGCGTCACCCTCCCCTCATACGCAAGCTTTAGTCTGGCACAAGTTGTTCCACGTGTCGTCGCTGAGCGGCGCTTCAATAGCTTTTCATTGTTGTCGACCATTAGCGGTTCGCTGATTTTCGTCAACGTGCTACTATAGAGAAGATTGTTGAAGCGTAGCATGTTGTGAATCGATGGAGTCGTAGATGAGTTAAGTGTGGATGGTCGTCGTGAGACAAAGCCATGGTTTGCATGGACGCTGCAGCCTACATTGATTGGATGTACTATGATGGACAATCACTCTCTTGCATCAGGTAGAAATATGTGTTGTAGAGGAGTTGGTTTGTGTCGCTTTCTCTCTCTCTCTGTCTCTCTGTCCCTCACTCTCTGTTTGACTATCTCTATGTCTGTCTGTCTGTCTGTCTGTCTGTTTCTCTCGTTTTCTGTGTCTCACTGTGTATTTCTCATGTATCTCACTTTCTGTCAGTTTGTCTGCCTCTGTCTGTCTCTATCTCTCACTTTATTTCTCTCTCACACTAGATCTGTCTCTCTGTGTCTCACTCTCTGTCATTGTTTCTCTGTTTCTCTCTCTCTCTCTCTCTCTATCTCTCTCTCTCTCTCTCTCTCTCTCTCTCTCTCTCTCTCTCTCTCTCTCTCTTTCTCTTTCTCTCTCACTCTTTGTCTCTATTTCTCGCTCCCCTATCCCTGTCATTTTCATTCGTTCTCTCTGTTTTTATAGCTGCTCAACAAAGTGTGTTCTCTTATTTTGATTTATTTTCACTCCCTATTTGTTCTCTCTCTCTCTCTCTCTCTCTCTCTCTCTCTCTCTCTCCTCCACCCCTTGTCTCTAAATGTCGCGAGCATAGCTCTGCTCCTGCACGCCGTCGCTACACATGAGAGCGCAGCAGCAACAGCAACAGCAGCAACAGCAACAGCAGCAGCAGCAGCAACAGCAGCAACATAAGCAGCAGCAGCACCATTGCGACGCATCGTCGACGACAAGAAAGCATTTGCTGTTGACGGATCAGATACACAACAACGCAACACATCATCAGCGACGTAAAACGAAGTCGTTGAGAGTGACGTCAACATTTGAACGAACGACTCAAGATGATGTCGATGATGTCTCTTCTTCTTTGCCACGCGATTCCAATGGTTGTTCTTGCGATGACGACGTCAGCAGGTAAGAAAGGGACGTTATGATTGTGAAGAAAACAACAGATTAGTTTAGCAATGGAGAGATAGTCGTTTAGATTGTTTGTGTTAAGGGATAAATATAGTATCTCGCTGAGGTAGGAATCCGACGGCTTTATTATTTATTACAGCTATATGCTATTCAAATAAACATTCAGAGACATCGGAATTGTTTAGAACGCTGAAACTGGAGTCAATCAATCAATCAACAAGTCAATCTTAGGCTCTAAGCCTATCAGTCAATATTTATTGACCATCACAATACCATTTTTGGCAATAATAACACTGGCACACAGTTTGAAAATTTGTATGCAGGTTGTCAATAGGTAGGCCTAGGTCTAAACGCAAATGAACATAATCATGGATCCGCTAAACAGAGTTTCTTTATTTACACCACTGTTGAATCATTACCCCCGCTCCAAAGACGATGTTCCCGTTGTTCAACTACAGTCTTACCACCACAGTATAGTCTAATGTTTTCATTATGAGTTAATTTTTCGTTGTCAGAAGTTTAGCTGAATAATTATTCGCCTATGAAATAATTTTCAGAAATTCTTTCGCGTCACCGAAAAGTCTTGACTGTGAAGTCGACTAAAATTTTAATCAGAGAAGTGCAGAAAAATAACTGAGGTGTTTGACGTTGATCTATACATGTGGAGTTGGAGCGTAGGCCTACCATGAAGACTTCACTGTGGAGTCAACAGAAAGTCTAGGAGTTTGAATCCCCAAACCACCCGCAATTAGTTAAAAATAGCATAGAAAAAATAGCATGAGAAATATAGACCCCAAAATGTTTCTGTCCAAAATATCCAAAATCAACCAAAAATCCAGAATAAATGTCCAGCACGCAATAATAAAATGGACATGCCCGTGCCTATATAACATAATACAGTGGTTCCCAACCTTTTTTAACTGTTGGACCACTTTTTCTCAGTTGGAGGACACGAAGGCCACTTTTCGTAGTTGAAGGACATTAGGGTGCCACAAGCTAGGCTAACGAAAAGCATATAAAATTGTTATAATTGAATCAAAAAGTAATAGAATTTTCTATGTTAGGCCTATTTGTAAACGTCAAAATAAAATAATTTGTAATGGAAATAATTATGTGCTATATCCTGTCCAAATTGTGAATTTTGTCATATATTTTTGTGAATTCTTTGATGGACGAGGGCCATAATTTGAGACTGTCGGGCCACTTTTGGCCCGCGGGCCACGGGTTGGAAACCACTGACCGAGGGATGTGTCTTTTTAAATTCTAAATCGAAAGCGTTCAGACGTGTGACGTCAGTCAAAACCAGATGACGTAGTCCTACGTGGGTAAATCATTGTTTTGGTATAGGTCTAGGTCTAAAGGTTTGTTTGGTATCGCTTAACTATCTCTTTCTTATGTAAACCGACACTCGACGACGACCAGCCTATTCAAAGCCGCACTTAACCAATACGGTCTTACGGAGCAATATTTTTATATTTCCGTGTCCTCCTATTCACATTGAAACTGCCGCACATGCATTTAGCAATATTGATTCCAGTCTGCTGTGCGCTCCTTGTCACGCAGAATACGAACAAAATCCCATATTGTGTCTGCAAGATATACTAGGTCCATGGGCGCCTGCACAATGCACATAGGGGCAAGTGGGGCACTAAGCTCATCTCCTCGAAAATTTACACACATCTGAAACCACTGTTTCATTTTTTGGCAAATTTCTTCGCACTAAACGACTAATGTTACCAATCATACACAAAGTGAAAGTAAGAAAATTTGCATCTAAATATCTCTTTGAAAGGTAGACTCTATGACTATACACATATTCTTAATTCACGTTTAATTTCCTGCCCAATGTACCCATGGCTAAATCTCAAAAGCAAGGGCAATCGTCGATTCGTCGCCATTGATTTAACGTGAAAGAAGGCGCCGTCTGTTTCACCCCGGGACCCTGAGAATATCCGGGGGGAATTGATGTGGAATTCAAATTAATTGTACTACATTGCATTGTATTGCATTGTATTGTATTGCATTATATTGCATAATTGCATTGCACTCATCATCCTCCATTACTGAAATTCGCAAACCACTCTTTGGGACAAACTTCCGCCAGCACTTCGGCAAACTTCCGACCCATCATACGAACTCACCAAAACTCCACCGCTCGTTATCTCTCCACAGGTCTTTCACTCAAAGCTGAAAACATTGCTCTTTCACAAATCCTATCCTGATTCTTCCTCTTATCCTCACATCCCTCGGCGTTTCAACTCTAAACATCACCCACCTTAGCCGTCCATCTGTCTGCCTGCCTGATTCTCCGGACTTGACCCGCTGCCTATCGATTTTGCTTTGATTGAGCTCCTGTGAATATGCTGGTTCCCGTGACTTCGCTTTTGTGGGCGCTGTAGAAATCTCGAGATTACGATTACGATATTTTTCTTTATATTGCATTGTATTGCATTGTATAGCATTGTATTGTATTGTATGTGTCCTCCTGCAGACGGATATTGGACGGCACAGAAGTCTGTGTTCAACAACAAGACGTCTGATCTGGCGATGGATCTGGATCCTCAGAGTTGTGCTGTGACTGGATACGACAGCAAAGGATGGTGGACGGTTGACATTGGACAACCACAGGACATCCGAGGAGTCACACTCAAAGGTTGGATACACACACACGCACACGCATGCCTCTCTCTCTCTCTCTCTCTCTCTCTCTCTCTCTCTCTCTTTGCCTCTGTCTCTGTCTCTGTCTCTGTCTATCTGTCTCTCTCTGTCTATTTGTCTATGTCTCTCTCTCTATCTCTGTCTCTATCTGTCTCTGTTTCTCTCTCTGTCTCTCTCTCTATCTCTGTCTCTGTCTGTCTCTGTTTCTCTCTCTGTCTCTGTCTCTATCTCACTATCTCTGTCTATCTGTCTCTCTGTCTCTCTGTCTCTCTATCTATTATGTATATATACACTGTGCCCCATAAAAAAACACACCAAAAAACTTTGTCATGAAACGCATGTAAGTCTAATGGTAAATAAGAAAAAGTTATGTTTCGTTTAAGAAGATGTTCGAAGTGATGTGCCTTCGCTTGAACGCAGGCTCTCAGCCTTGGCCCCCACTATTCAATAGCTTTGTCAATGACACTCTGCTTCAACTGTGCCCACACAACGATGAGGCGCTCCTTCAACTCCTTGATGTCCCGTATTGCTGTTTGGTAGACGCCTTCCTGTATTAGACCTAACATTCTGTAGTCAACGGGATTGAGGTCTTGTGAGTTTGCTAGCCAAAGATCCGGTCCAATGAAGCTTGTTGTTTCACGTCGCAGCACCGCAATGTTGTCCTTTGCGCGATGTGCTGGGGCGCTGTCCTGTTGGAGAATGAATAAATCGCTTGACAGCCCTCTGATCGCTGGCAACATCTGCTCCATCAACAGGATATTCCTGTAATATTCGCCGTTGACCTTCACCCCAGGCTCAACGAAGAACAATTCCGTGCACCCGAGCTTCGAGACGGTTTTAAATAATTAGTTTTATAGAAGATTTTTGAAAAGTTTTTTGGTGTTTTTTTTATGGGGCACAGTGTATATTAGGGTGGAGTGAAAAAACCGAAAATTGGAATTCCGAAAAGTAATGGCAACCAAAAGTTGCCCAATGACATGGGGTCAAAAAATGTGTAAAAAGTTTTTAAAAATATTAATGTCTTCAGCCCCCATAAGTGGGCCAAAGTTCCGAAAAATTGCATTTTTTAAAGAAAATTGCCGGTTTTATCATGAAATATTCTTAGTGCAAAATAACTAACTGCCATTCAATACACCGTTGGAAAGAGCTCTTAAAACTGAACAAAATGGTGTATTCATTTACAGAATAGTCCCATATTTGTAGAAGATATTAATTTTTTAACCATACCCCCTCTTCGCGACATGTCGCGAAGTCTAAAACAGTAAAACACTAATAACTTTTTTATCCTTTGAGATATTTCAATGCGTAATATGTCATTCGATTCTGTTTAGGACCCTCTTTCTAATGGTGTATTGTAAGGTGAGATTGCATATTGTTTGTCTGATATTATTGGGATGGTATCTAATATGCACCTTGACTGAAAGCACTTCCAAAGACTTTCATGGAAATCGTATTGCCGTCCCAGTAGGGCAAAGTCACAAGTGTCAGAATTTGTCTCATATACTGGCATGCATCATTGACCATCAGCAAGTAATCATGCTCTTTTAAAATTTATCCGATCCACTGTGTCTTAGAGGGACAGTAGTGCGTTACAGTCCTATAGTTAATTTTGATTTCAAATATCAGTTTCAGTTCTCGCGATCCTAATGGCGTCCGGACAGACTCATCTCTGTTGTCTACACCTCAGCTACGGCTGCAATAGCTTCATTCACACTTTTAAGACACCTTTCAAAAATACTCTAACCTGGACATTAAAACTGTCAAACTATCGAGCCTGACCAGTAACATAAAATTGGAGCTGTTCTGTCCTTTGGCTGTGTTGGAACAGATTGTTGGAACAGCAACCCTCCAGGTATGAAAGTCAATTAATTCTACATTATCTGTTGAGTTAAGATTCTGAGGCAGAACATGGAAGCACTGCACAGACAACTTTCTATCTTGTTTTCAGCTATTGACATTCTCCTCAGACCAAGTTCTTTCATAGAAGTAGCCTATACACCGTATTGGGATGATATCTATTATGCACCCTGAGGTCCCTGACTGAAAGCACTTGCAAAGACAGACTCATCTCCGTTGTCTGCACCTCAGTCACTCTAAGACACAGTGGTTATAAACAATTTTAAGCGAACATGATTGTTTGCTGATAATCAATTATGCATGCCAGTATGTGAGACTATTGTCTGGCATTTTGTGACATTACCCTACTGCGACGGCAATACGACTTCCTTGAAAGTCTTTGGCATTGCTTTCAGTGAGGGTGCATATTAGATGCCACCCCAATAGCCTGTACGCGGTATATTAGGCTAATAGAGTGACTGTAGTATTTGGAAGTGCTTTCAGTCAGGGTGCATAATAGATATCATCCCAATGCGGTGTATAGGCTACTCCTATGAAAGAACTTGGTCTGAGGAGAATGTCAATAGCTGAAAACAAGATAGAAAGTTGTCTGTGCAGTGCTTCCATGTTCTGCCTCAGAATCTTAACTCAACAGATAATGTAGAATTAATTGACTTTCATACCTGGAGGGTTGCTGTTCCAACAATCTGTTCTAACACAGCCAAAAGACAGAATAGCTCCAATTTCATATTACCGGTCAGGCTCGATAGTTTGACAGTTTCAATGTCCAGATTAGAGTATTTTTGAAAGGTGTCTTAAAAGTGTGAATGAAGCTATTGCAGCCGTAGCTAAGGTGCAGACAACGGAGATGAGTCTGTCCGGACGCCATTAAGATCGCGAGAACTGAAACTGATATTTGAAATCAAAATTAACTATAGGACTGTAACGCACTACTGTCCCTCTAAGACACAGTGGATCGGATAAATTTTAAAAGAGCATGATTACTTGCTGATGGTCAATGATGCATGCCAGTATATGAGACAAATTCTGACATTTGTGACTTTGCCCTACTGTGACGGCAATACGATTTCCATGAAAGTCTTTGGAAGTGCTTTCAGTCAAGGTGCATATTAGATACCATCCCAATAATATCAAACAAACAATATGCAATCTCACCTTACAATACACCATTAGAAAGAGGGTCCTAGACAGAATCGAATGACATATTAGGCATTGAAATATCTCAAAGGATAAAAAAGTTATTAGTGTTTTACTGTTTTAGGTTTCGCGACATGTCGCGAAGAGGGGGTATGGTAACAAATTAATATCTTCTACAAATATGGGACTATTCTGTAAATGAATAAACCATTTTGTTCAGTTTTAAGAGCTCTTTCCAACGGTGTATTGAATGGCAGTTAGTTATTTTGCACTAAGAATATTTCATGATAAAACCGGCAATTTTCTTTTAAAAATGCAATTTTTCGGAACTTTGGCCCACTTATGGGGGCTGAAGACATTAATATTTTTAAAAACTTTTTACACATTTTTTGACCCCATGTCATTGGGCAACTTTTGGTTGCCATTACTTTTCGGAATTCCAATTTTCGGTTTTTTCACTCCACCCTAGTGTATATATATATATGCACAATTTGCACATTATATAAGCTTAGAACAATAGTTTTTTTGCCCAAACGGAAAGCCGGAATTGCAGTAACGTAATAATCCTATAGATGATGGAGTACGTTTCACGAAGATGATGGTAGGAAATGATTGCATTCAGAACGTGAAAAAATATAGCATACCGGATGTCAGCTCTGTATTATACATTCAGATGAATTTGAAACTTTTTTTGGGGCATATTCAAGGCACACGAGTGCGTCCGAATTTGTGTCGCAAAAAGATAATATGCCGCGTCGAATAAAATTATCCATTAGCAACATCGGTAAGCTCTTATGCAAAGCGTCGAAGTCAGAAGCACGAAACGAAATAAAGCTGAATTGAATGCGTTTCCACTCTATCATGCTAATAGAATTATTTCTTTAGGAAATGTTCGAGACGCCGTTGCCAGGGGCGATGTATTGTGTGACGTCACAAGTCTAGACCGTTTGGTTCCTAGAATCCTTGGTTAATACCGTTCACGTTAGAATTGTGCGGATATCGAAACCGGTTCGGATTTTTGAGGTAGATAAATCTTATGGAGAGCAATATTCATGCATTTCTGATGACAATAGGTCTATTGGTTCCGCGGGGTTCTAGGGCAATTACCCCCTGGACAATTACCCCCCGGACAATTACCCCCCGACAATTACCCCCTGGACAATTACCCCCCAGGACAATTACCCCCCGGACAACTACCCCCCGTGCCAATTACCCCCCGGACAACTACCCTTTGTACCAATTACCCCCCGGACAATTACCCCCCGTGTCACAGTGTGAGCTTGTTCTCTCACGCGTTAATCTCTTTACCAGTCTCTTTGTATTTGTCGGACGTTCAGCGCTGCCTAAGCCTATCCTAAATTAACTTTATGGCCTACTGTGGTAGGCCTATAGCCGTCTTTCTTCACTATCTCACTCTACAATACTTATTAAACACAATACGGAGTTAGCTTACACACAGTCTACTTAATTTATATATCTAGTCATGATGGAATTTTCTAAAGAGGGAAAGAAAAACGTTGTTTCGAAGTTTTTCTTTACGTGAAACAGAAGAAACACACGAATTTAGCAAACTGGTATCGTTTCGCTGAGTAGGCTACGAAAATAGACAGAACTCTATCGATAATTACTGTCAGCTAATTTAATCAGTGCACGCCGATTGTCGTACAGCGACGTAAGTAGGCCAGGTGCAAATTGCCGCGCGGCGTCTGCACAGGTGATTGTCTGGACAGCACGTGACGTCTAGACGAGCGTACGTTAATTGTACAAGAAGGGAGTGGAAGTGAAGAAGGAGAGTTGCGTGTTGAGAGCCGTTGAGATAGGCTGTAAGAGTTGTTGTTGAGTTGCGATAGAGTAGACTGATGAAGATAGTAGTCGTGTAGTTGTTATGATAACGCAAGTGTAGTCATTGTTGTGTTGTTGCTGATCGTTTTACTTTATATCGGATTTTGGAGTATAATAAGAAGAGTTAAACACGTCGTCGTTGTTGGTTAACAAAACAGTGAAAGACTGTAGATTCTTTAACCTAGCCATTTAGCTAATGAAACAGTTATCTAGGGATAGGTCTACGCTACCACGAACTTATACGAAGAAGCTTCCGAAGAGACTGAAGGTCACACGTAGAGAAGAAGAGGGAAAAGACTTGTGACATTTGGTGGCAGCGGTGGGATAACGATCCAAGTTGCAGGATAACGATCCAAGTTGCAGGAGAACGATCGTAGTTACGAACGGTGGGTCTACGTGCCAAGTTACGAACGGAGGGACTCTATTCAATCAACAGACGTTGTGGAGAAACGGACGCTGTGAATTTATCGAGGAGCCGAGCACACGGGAGAAGCAACGATACATCGAGCATCCGTACGACAGTGAGAAACGACAACACAACGACTACAAGGTAGAAAAACTTGCTTGTCTATTGAAGTGTGCATAAAGAATTGAAGTCAGTCAATTGCAAACATTTGAAGAGTAGTCTACTAATTTATCGAGCATCTGTAAAGTAAAGAAGTAAGATGGAGAAACTTACGGAGAAAAAGCAAGCAAATATTAAGAAAATGTCTACTGATAGACTGATAAAACTGCTAATTGAAGCAGATCTAGACGCAGAAGAAGTCGAACAGATGTCTAGGGAAGAATTGATGAGAAATTTAGCCGAGGTTTGGGCTAAGAAAGAAGAAGAAGAAGAAGGTGCTGTCGGAGGCGTTGCGGAGAAGCCAGTGGAGAAGCCTGAGGCACCGATGTCTATAGAGGCGTTGCTACAATTCATGATGATGAGTAGACAAGAAGAGAAGCAGAAAGAAGAGCAGCGCAGACAAGAGGAGAAAGAGCGTAAACAAGAAGAAAAAGAGAAAGAAGAGCAGCGCAGACAGAAAGAGAAAGAACGTCGCCAAGAAGAGAAGGAGAAAGAAGAGCGACGGTGCCAAGAAGAGAAAGAACGTAAGCAAGAAGAGAAAGAACTGCGACAACAAGAGATAGAAAAAGCAGAAAGGATGAGACAGCAAGAGATAGATATGCAGAAGCAGCAGTTCCAGCTTCAGTTAGAACAAATGAAATTAGATCGTGACGAAGCAGAACGACGAAGGATGGAGTTAATGATAGAATACGAAAAAGCAAGAAAAAGCGATGAAGAAATACGAAAACAGCAGATCGAAGACAAAAAGGCTCGTGAGGAAGAAAAGGAAAAGATGCGTTTACAAGAACTGGAGAGAGCAGAAGAAATTCGTCAGGAAGAATTTCAAGCTGGAAAAGACAATTTGGAAAAAGCAGAAAGAGAAAGAGAAGAGCAGATGCAGTTAGAACAAAAGAAACTTGCTATCAAGGAGGCTCAACTTAAAGAAATGGCCATTGAAAAAGAAGAACGCAGAAAGCAGTTAGAACTGTTGCAGCAGAAGATAGAACAAGAAGAACTGCGGAGAATCGAAGATCAAGATCGACTGAAGAAGAGAGACGAAGATGATCGTAAGAGCCGAGAAGTGTCAGAACAGATTAGGCTCAGAGAAAGTGAGACAATGGTGTCCAAGATCAAGAAGATTGGTGATGCCATGAAGCATGTATTGCCTAAGATGCCGTATGATATGATGGAAGTGCCATTATATTTTGAGACCGTGGAGAATGCATTCAATAGCTTCGCTGTGGAAAAGCAGTACTGGGTGAAATTGTTGTTGCCATTGATGACCCCGAGAGCACGAACGGTATTGAATCGATTATCATTTGAGAATTTAGATAAATACGATGCAGTGAAAGAGCACTTGTTGAAGGAATTCAAGTTAACAGCTCGTGAGTACAGGTCAAGGTTTGCAGATGCCAAGAAGACAGCCGAAGAAACGTATACGATGTTCACGGCTAGGCTGAAGAACCTGTTGAATTATTATGTCCGAAGTAGACGAGTGGACAAAGACTACGAGAAGCTGTTTGATTTGTTAGTGGCGGATAAGCTGAAAGAATGTTTACCACCAGGTCCACTGCAGTTTGTCTTAGCAAAAGAGGGCACAGAATGCTTGGAAGCTAGTAATGTTGCAGATCTCGCAGATATACATGTAAACAATCGGATTGGTGTGATGTTCCAAGACAAACCGAAATTTGAAGCATGGGACAATAGTCCAAAGCAACCCAAGTGGAACAAGGATAGCAAAGACACCGGAAGCCAAGCCAAGAGTAATGATGCAAAGAAAGATGATTATTCTGGAAAGCAGTGGTCGCAAGATAAACAACAGTCAACGTGGGACAGACAAGCCTACAATCGAACTCCGCCGCTGGGACGCCCAACAGAAAGTAATGCATCTTACACGCCGTACAACAAGTGGGAGAACAAGGAGCAAAGAAGTTTTATCAAGAAGCGTTGCCACAATTGCAATTCTGATAAACACCTAATAAAACATTGCCAAGCACCAGGAGCGGCAAATCTGAGGAAGAACTTTAGCAGAAGTGCAGAAAATCTTCGAGTAAACCAGATACAAGTGATAAATGCACCTCCTGGTTGGGAAGAACAATGCAACCAAGAAACAGAAGTAAAGTCAGTGATGAAGTGTACGCCGCAGTTCACCATACTGAAAGAAGCGATAAAGACTACTTCCATTGCAGAAAATTGTCGAGAAACAAAAAGTAAAGAGGAGTGTCAACGCATAAAGAAAATATCGTTGCAGCATGTAAATGTGGAGATACGTGGGACTGATGGGCAGCCTGTGCAAGTCGAGGCGTTGATTGACTCGGGGACCGAGATACCAGTAATCAACGAGGAACTACTGAAAGGAACGACAGTAGAAGAAATCGGCAGAGTTCATTTGCAATGTGTAGCTGGAGAGCCGATTCCAGCTAAGTTGGTGAAAATCGAAGTGCGGATGAGCGGTCGTAACGAAGGAACAGCTACAGAGGACAGGACAATAAATATCGCGCCATATTTAACTTTAGTGTGTGCCAGCATTTCAGCAGAACTGTGTAAAGAAAATCCAGAAAAGTTCCTGCTACATCCAGAGATAATTGCAGAACTGAAAGAGGTTCCACCAATCAGTATATTGCAAGGAGAGCTACAAGCGAATGTGACTACAAGAGCACAAAGTCGGAGAGCAGAAGTCGAAGACGGAGAAGATGAAACGATAAACGAAAGTTCGCAAGAAGATGACACGGAAAGCGAAGATGAACTCAGCATCCAAGATGACGAAAGAACAACATCTGAGAACAATGAAACTGAAGAAGAGATGGCTGCATGTGAACGAAATGATAGTGAAGATTCCGGAAGCGACGCTGAACTGGAGACAAGTATGAGGGACTTGTTCACAGAGAATTCGAACGATGAAAGACAGCTGGAAGATGCGAAGAAATTCGAGGAGCAGCAGAGAAATGACGAGTCACTGAAATCGTGGTGGAGGATCGCTGAAGACCAAGGATCAGAGTTTAGCGTGGTGAATGGATTGCTGTATAAGAAGCATCAAATGCTGGATCAGCTTGTGTATCAGTTGGTGTTACCGAAAGAGAGAAGAATTCAAGTAATGGAATTAGCTCACGAGTCAGTATTTGGCGGACACTTGGGAGAAGAGAAGACACGAGAGAGAATCAAGTTGTCCTTTGTCTGGCCAAAGATGCGTCGAGACGTGGTGAAATTTTGTAAGTCCTGTGAGAAGTGTCAGCTGAAGGCACGAAGTTTGGTGATGGATCGAGTGCCGATTACACCAATTCCAAGGGAAGATGTGCCATTCCGACGGATGACTATGGACGTGGTAGGCCCAATAGAACCGAAGTCAGCAGCTGGGCATAAGTATTGCTTGTGCATAGTGGATTCATGTACAAGATGGCCGACAATCTTTTTGCTGAAGTCATTGACTGCTAAGGCTGTGTGCGAAGCTTTGATGAAGCTATTCATTGACGTGGGGGTGCCGTCTGTGATCACCAGCGACAGAGGCACAAATTTTACAGCCAGTCTCACAAGAGAATTTTTGAAATTGATGGGATGCTGTCCACGATTCGATTCACCAGGGCATCCTGAGGCAGCTGGATTAGTTGAGAGATGGAATCAGACGTTCAAGAAGATGGTGCATCATGTCATTGTGGAAAATCCAAGACAGTGGCATAAAATCATTCCGTTTACCGTATGGGCATTGAGAGAAGTTCCCAACGCAACGACAGGAGTGGCACCATATCTGCTGGTGTATGGAAAAATGCCAAGAGGACCATTAACTATCTTAAAGGAAAGCTGGACCAAAGAAATAAATCTACCGCCAAACATTGGAGTACAACCAGCAAAGTACCTGAAGAACTTAAGAGCAGACATGGAGAAAGCTTTGATATTTGCTGAGCATTGTGCAGAGGAAAAGCAAAAACAATATGCCAGTCAATACAACAAGAGGGCCAAGGATAAAGAATTCGAACCAGGAGAAAACGTCATCGTCCTGTATCCAACGTCAACCAATAAATTGATCTCACGATGGCATGGTCCATGTACAGTGCTACAAAGAAGATCCAAGTATTCGTATCTGGTGGACATGAATGAAAACGGCCGACGAATCGTCCATGCCAACAAAATGAGGAAGTTCATCGCAAAAACATTATCGTGTGGTCTCATCGTGGAAGAGGACGACGAATTCGGATCAGTGGTAGAGCTACCATTGAAAGAAGACCATGCAGAGACGACACAGAAATCGCTGCAATTGGACTATGAACAGATCGGACATCTTACGTGCGAGCAACAGAAACAGCTACTGGATGTACTGAACCGTTATGCAGACAGATTTTCGGACAAACCTGGATTATGTACATTGGTAGAACAGGAAGTGGTGCTGAACCCAAAAAATCCTAACACTTGCTAACTAATTGATTGATATTCTTTGGTTTCTACAGACAATTTATTTGTAATTTTGCTGAGATTGCTAAACCATTGACAGATTTAACTAGCAAGCAGACACCTGAGAACATTATTTGGACTGAGGACCACCAGAAATCTTTTGATTCTCTTAAAGAAATTGTTTTATCGAATGTTATTCTGTACATGTTCGAGGTTGGCAAACCATTTAATTTGTACTGTGATAGCAGTGATTTTGCTGTGGGGGCTGTGCTGTCACAAGTGGACGATGAGGGGATAGAACGTCCCGTTTCATTTATCAGCCAGAAGCTGACAGATACCCAGAGGAGATGGGCGACGATTGAGAAGGAAGCCTATGCAATCATATGGGCTTTAAATAAATTGAAAGAAATCATTATTGGTTCCAAGATTAATGTGTTCACTGATCATAATCCTTTAGTTTATTTGACTGAGTCAATGTCGAAGTCTGCTAAGTTAGTCAGATGGTCTTTATCATTGCAAAATTTTGACATTCTGTTGAACTATAAGAAAGGAAAGTTGAATGTAGTAGCAGACTGCTTATCGAGATTGTAGTATAAGGTATTTTGTGATTGCATTTAGTATAAGAATTGTTTGTATTTAGTTTAAGCATTATACGTTCGCTAATTTTTAAGATTAATTAGCTCTCTTCAAAAGAAAGGAAGGAGGTAATGTCAGCTAATTTAATCAGTGCACGCCGATTGTCGTACAGCGACGTAAGTAGGCCAGGTGCAAATTGCCGCGCGGCGTCTGCACAGGTGATTGTCTGGACAGCACGTGACGTCTAGACGAGCGTACGTTAATTGTACAAGAAGGGAGTGGAAGTGAAGAAGGAGAGTTGCGTGTTGAGAGCCGTTGAGATAGGCTGTAAGAGTTGTTGTTGAGTTGCGATAGAGTAGACTGATGAAGATAGTAGTCGTGTAGTTGTTATGATAACGCAAGTGTAGTCATTGTTGTGTTGTTGCTGATCGTTTTACTTTATATCGGATTTTGGAGTATAATAAGAAGAGTTAAACACGTCGTCGTTGTTGGTTAACAAAACAGTGAAAGACTGTAGATTCTTTAACCTAGCCATTTAGCTAATGAAACAGTTATCTAGGGATAGGCCTACGCTACCACGAACTTATACGAAGAAGCTTCCGAAGAGACTGAAGGTCACACGTAGAGAAGAAGAGGGAAAAGACTTGTGACAATTACATTTAAATATTTTATTAAGCAGGCGTTTAAAACGTTGAAGTTTTCTTGAACTTTTAACCTTTTTCACACATTAGCGTTTTTAGATTAGATTTGATTTGATTTTAGATTTTAAATTTGATTTGATTTAGTATTTTTCTTGAAGATTTAACAATAATTTGCCTATCTTCGTGGAGTTGCTCTTAACCTTGCTTAGTTATTATGCTAACTAAAGTCATAACTCATCAATAACATTTAAATATATAACTAGGTAGGCGTTTAACATGACATAGATTTAATTTTTGGCAACGGGGGGTAATTGTCCGGGGGGTAATTGATACAGGGGGTAGTTGTCCGGGGGGTAATTGGCACGGGGGGTAGTTGTCCGGGGGGTAATTGTCCGGGGGGTAATTGTCTCCGGGGGTAATTGTCCGGGGGTAATTGTCCGGGGGGTAATTGTCCAGGGGGTAATTGTCCTGTCACCGTTCCGCGGATAGCCTACACTGGCGATGTAGGCCTATTAATAGGCTATTATGCGACCTAAAAAATTCGATATTTTTTACACTCATTGCAATTCGTCTACTGCACCCAGTAGCTGTAACTGGGTGCGGTGCGTCATCCTGATTTGTCGCATTTTCTAATTAAACGAAGATTATTAACAACAACAACAACATAGGGATACAGCGCCAGGGCACCCAGAAGGGACCTGGGACCAGGGTCCCGCTTAACAGATCCGCCAATGTATCATGGAATGGAAAAGGATTGACATCTATAATATTCTATAAGTCCAACTACAGCATACGATAGGTATTTATAAACAGAACTACACTGTAAAAAAACCCACAAAAACTTAATTAGCTCAGAATTTAAAAAACCTAGCCTAATTGATACACAAAGACGAAAAACCTTAAAAAATACAGAAAGGCACAGAAGGAAAAAACATTAATTAGTGAAACAGATCAATATGTTCTTTATTATAGATGCGATTATGATTAATAGGGTAGACGCGCATTGATGAATAATTAATACATACATGGTTACCTACATATTATAGGTACAATGGTACATGCGTACATACATACATACATGCATGCATGCATACATACATACATACATACATACATACATACATACATACATACATACATACATACATACATACATACATACATACATACATGCACATACATACATACATTCATACATACATACATACATACATACATACATACATACATACATACATACATACATACATACATACATACATACATACATACATACATACATACATACATACATACATACATACATACATACATACATACATACATACATACATACATACATACATACATACATACATACATACATACATACATACATACATACATACATACATACATACATACATACATACATACATACATGCATACATGCATATTATTGCAACTGTTTCTGTCCAACTGTTCCTGCTCTGACCAGGTTCTAGCGCTCCCTTCCAGATCCGGATCGGCAACGAGAGTGAGGCTGTGGGTATGATGACCCCGTCTCCATCGAACGCCCTCTGCCTCTTCTCCCCAGCAATCGACCCCACGACTACCCTCGACCTTCCTTGTCGACGTGAAATCAAAGGGCGCTACATAAGCATGGCAGTCGTCGATCCGGTGTCATCTCGCCAGCTGGTGATCTGCGATTTCAAGATCCAGTTCGCATGAGGGAGACTCTACCCCCCACCCCCAGCCCCGCTCGATCAACACCATTCTACGACCGTTGGTTAAATTGCTCATACAGAGTTAGTTCATTAGTTAGTTGATAGTTATTTAATTAGTTAGTTGATTATTTATTTAATTTGCTAGTTATTGAGCTACTAAGTTGGTTATTTGGTTAGCGAATTAGTTTGTTGATTAGTTACATGTAGTTGGTCAGTTAGTTAGTTTATTAGTTAAATAGTTAATTAGTTGGTTGATTTGTTGGTTGATTTGTTAGTTAATTAGTGCATATGTTAGTTGGTCGGTTAGTTAATTACTTTGTTGGCTATATTATGCGCTGTTGAGCGACATCTTATACATCGAATGTCCTACGTTATAGTGTAGGCTAAATAATTATAATGAATATCATATGATTTATATAGCCTAATTATAATTAACTGGACGCCTCTGTTATTTAATCAAGAAGCAGCATATTCTTACCTCTGCTATCGCCCAAAAATCTAGTCGCACGACGTTATAATTATATTATTATAATAGACCTATGGAGTTTCTAGTCTTGAAGGCAACAGGCTCGCATAAACGTTTGCTTTTATGTGATGTTGTTATTTTGCTGTGATTATATTGACTCATTGCGTAATAATATTTTCAGCTATCGCATTAGTTGGAAGACAATCTTGTTACACGTATTGCATTTAAGATAGCATATAATTATTGTTGTGTCTTAGAACCATAGGCGTATACGAGACATTTCAGCAGTGGGGCGGGACAAAAGTTAAACATTTGCCCGAAAAATCTGACAACCTTTCTTTTTTGGTCATCCGGTCGAAATCTTGCGAAAATTCCCCTTAGCCTACTTTTGCCCGAAAACTCTGTTAACCTTATTTTAGTCATCCGGTCGAAATCTTCCGAAAATTCCCATAAATTTGTATATGCATTTTAAAACTTTTTTCCAGGTCTGCTTGCCCAAAACCAGACTTTCCCGAAATTTTGGGGGAGGGGCATTCCTCCCTTGACCCCCGTCTCCTACGCCTATGCTTAGCACTAGTAAATGGCTAAACGCACGCTGTTGTTGACGATGACATTGATGACGACGACGGTGATAATAATAGCCTAAGTATGATGGTGATTTCAGTGTTTGTTCAAATTAAAATTGAAATTAAAATTAATTGTTCTCAATATATAATGTACACGATACGACTGCGCATTATCTACTAACAAGTATAGGATTTTATGCAAGGTTCATTTTATTATGCAGTAGACATGGGCGTAACTTTCCTCTGAAAAGTGGTGGTGACTATTCATCTGCTCCAGGGTGAGAATTGCCGGGGGGTTGGGGGTTTCAACCCCCAGTCTTTCTTAGAGCCCCATGTTAAAGTCTGTTTTTCACACCCCGATTCCAAGTGGATAATGGTCCAACCTCTCAGTTATTTTTTCACAATTCCTACACTGATCTGCTCACAACTTCTCACTTCCATTTTCTCCTTCAGCTTCCTCTACCCCTTCCCCAGATACGATTTATTATAAACTATGGTGATAACTCTCCCTCCCTTTCTTATCCATTCTTATATTCTTTACCACATTTCATCGCTCTCGCTGGTGCGCTCCACGATCTATCCACGCACGGAGCATTAAATGAACGTTTAAAATACATCTCTTTTGCAAATTTTATTCAGATTCTTCGTCTGTCTCTAACATTGCAACGGCATATTATATGTTAGACAGTCAAATCTTTTCATGTTTAAAAACCTATTTCTTTGCCGGACCAAAAAGTGGTGGTGACTGTCACGACCACTTTTAAAAGTGGTGGTGACTGGACACCACCATCACATAGAAAGTTACGCCTATCATCGCAGCCTATGGCAGTAGATAAAGGCCCTATTTTTAAAAGGATATTAAGGTAGGCCTATGTGTGAGTCAATGATTCATTAAGTAAGAAACAGTCACAGTCGATACTATAATAGGCTATGTGCTTAGCTTACAACTTACAAGCAGCGATTTAGAACTTAGTACGCCTATGTTCACGAGTGTAATAGCCTACAGTTGCTCTAACTCTAAAAAAGATAAGATTTTAATTAGGAACGAGCTTAATCCGATAAGACCTGAATCAGCACTGGACGAACAATCACATTATTATTATATGTGGACGAACAATCACATTATTTTCATAGCCAGACGATAGGCCTAGACCAAAGGCCTATTGTCATGTCCCTTGGTTTGAGCAAATATATAAATTCTGAAAATGAAGGAAAAGAATGAATGAATGAATAAATGAATGAATAAATGAATGAATACAGAAAACAATAGGACGTAGGCTACAATGTAGGGCGTTATTGTTTTAGCGACCACGTATAAAATCACATAATTTTCCACGATCGAAGGCCAAACATCCGTTTCTCGCTTCTTCGATTTGTTATCTAATTGTTCAGTGTTAGGATGAACAGAAGACCCGACCGACAGCCTCTGTTTGTTTCGAAAGCACAACAATTACGATTAATTGCAACAATTAATTGGTGGACCGAACTGTTTGGTTAATGGCAATAATTGTAATATCGATGATCGAATAGAAGCCGTTGCTATTGTAGGTCTGTGCGTGTGTGTGTGTGTGTTCGTGCATGTCGCGAATACCTGTATTATTGTCTGTCTGTCTATCTGTCTGTCTGTTTATCTGTCTATTTATCTGTCTGTCTATTTGTCTGTCTATTTGTTCTATTTGACTCTCTGTCTATTTGTCTGTCTGTCTATTTGTCTGTCTGTCTATTTGTCTGTCTGTCTATTTTGTCTGTCTGTGACCACATACATGCACATGGGGTAGATAGCCTGCCTGATAAGAGAGGCCTCCAAACAAGCCTGCGTGATAACTAATAGCCTTTAAGGCTTCAGGTGATTTGCGAAGAGAAGAACCTGAAGTTGCTGTTGAGTTCGTCGTTTAGGACAGTGGTTCTCAAAGTGGTGGTCCGCGGACCGGCACCGGTCCGCGGAGTCCTGATCGCCGGTCCGTGAAGAAGTCTGAGAGTGAAAAATAAATTATAATTATTAATTTATATATTTAAAATTGTGAAATTATTCGAATTGTTGTTAAAAATTTTATTCAAAATTCTGTCTCAAACTTTAAAAATACCCTACCAGTGCCTTATTTTAACTTGCCAAATGGCTGTATAAACAATTTTTATTAATTAAAAAATTCCTAATTATAAATAACCCTATAATATTTAGCCTTTGATCCTATAGTTCACTTTTTGAGCTTGCCATTAAAGTTAGCGGTCCGCGAGATTCCCAAATAAATTATTGCCGGTCCGCGACCTGCAGAAGTTTGAGAACCACTGGTTTAGGATACCTACATATAGCTTAGTAAAAGGCTGCATTGCATTCCAGTAATGTAGAAGGAGAAGTTGAAGAAGAAAGAAAAGGAGAAGGAGATGGAGAAAGAGAAGTAGACGGAGGACGAGAAGGGAAAGGAGAAGGAGAAGGAAAAGGAGAAGTAGGAGAAGTAGGAGAAGGAGAAGAAAAAGGAGAAGGAGGAGGAGAAGGAAAGGGAAAAGGAGAAAACAATGGAAAAGGAGAAGGAGAAACGAAATGAACCCATCATCATCAACTGCATCACTATCATCGTCATCATCATCATCGTCGTCGTCATTGTCATCATCATCATCATCATCATCATCATCATCATCATCATCATCATCATCATCATCATCATCATCATCATCATCATCATCATCATCATCATCATCATCATCAACTGCATCAACTGCATCACTATCATCGTCATCATCGTCATCATCATTATCATCATCATCATCATAATCATCATCTTCGTCGTCGTAGTCGTAGTCGTCATCATCATCATCATCATCATCATCATCAAGATGGTATTTTGCCTCCACTTTACAATTCTAGCCGAACAGGTTTACTCTGACCCGTTTGGCCACATTGCCCTCCCTGTTCATTCATTCATTCATTTCAGGTATTTATATAGCGCCTCTTCAAGAATATCTACTCAGAAGCGCTCCCGACCCAACCACGGCTAAAGAGAACAGTCTTAAGAGCAGAGTAGAACGTAGTCTCGAAGGCTCGAGGTATTAGACGTAGTTCGTGTGTATAGCGCTTAGCATCTGTAGGCTCTACTGTTTGATGAAACCTGCACATGATAATTATACAGAGCGCATTCGCATGGCCACCTGGTGAGTAACGAGACCTAAAATGCAACTGTATCCACCTGGCGACTAAAAGGAGAGTTACCAGACCAATGGTGTCTTGCTACAGTCATGTGCTGCAGCATGACACTTCAGTTAGGGACTTTACTTGGGCAGGTCCTCCACTTGCAAATGCTCTGCGGCGCTTCGGCGTGAAATTCCGATGCAGTGACCGCGCTGTAGTCGGGAGCGCCTCTGAGTAGTGAGCTTGAAGGGTCGCTAGGCCTAAAACAAGTGCATAAAAAACTTCACTGTCTTGGTGTCGATAGAATGAAAAGACATAAATTTCTCAAGTTTTAATTTATTAATTCAAATGAATATGATATCAAACGCGTCAAAAAAAGCTTGCATCAATCATTAAAACTCGGTAAATTCTCAAGTTAATTTTTCACAGTATCATTGTAACGTCCTATAAGGCCGCTACAATTTAACGTCCTTTTAGGCCGCTCGGCGTACTTACTTACTAATTTGCGGCCTTGCTAAATTTGCGACCGGCCTCCGGATTTAGCCGCTTTAGAACTGGACTCCGGTGCAGTACTTCGCTGCAACAGAGAGTGTCGCATTGCGACCCTCTATTTTTAGATTCTGCCGACGTGTAAGTCGCTGATTGGTTGATGCGGCTCACGTGACCGCCGCAACCGCCGAAAAGCGCAGTCGTCTCCAGGTTTTCATCAGGGTAGGAAGTCGGCTCGTGAAGACAAGAATTTGTGCAGTTTTTGGGTCTGAAATTGTTAGTTTTTGTGGCTGATTGCCTGATTTCTTGAATAAGAAGATATCGATGACGGAGCAACGGGTTTTGGCACCGTTTGCGACTGGTTCTTTGTGAATCTTTGATGACATATATGTAATTTCGGCAAGAAGTGACCTGTTCTTCTTTACATATTCGAATTTCGACTCTGACTCAAAATTGCACGGAAGGGCAGGAAAGTATCAAATAGTTTAATTGCTCCATAACAGAATCCGAAACCAATTAGAGTTAATTAATTGAAACTAGAAATAATATTTGATAACTGATGATAAGAATTGAAATTTATGTTGTTGTGGAATAACGGTCGATACGAATCGAACCGGAATGTAATTGTTTATCATAATGTTAATAATCGAGCGTGATTTCTAGAAACAAGGTTACGCACGCCTGTTGATTATCTGTTTTAATTCCGCTGGAGTTAAAAGACACTGAACACTTAGTAAAGATCAATATTTAGGCCTAGTCACGTATGTTAATTGTTAACCCTGTTTGTCAGTTATAATCAGTTGAATTGTTTAATTAAATATATCAAATCAAACGTTAATAAATCATTGAATCATGGAAACTTCTATAAGGTCTGAGGATGACTCTGATGAGGATTTAGAGGAATACATAACTGAGGGGAGAAGGGAGGAACCCCTGACAGACTCGAGGAAGGTGAGGTAATGCAGGAAAAGAGAAGGGAAGGGTCGATCGCACTTAAGGATGGGGGATTTAAACAATCTGTTGAAGGGGAGTTGAACCCTGATGGACTTCCGTTAGGGGAAGCCGTCGTCCTCAGACCGAGGACCGCTGACATATGTCGCCACTCGACCGAAGCCATTCCTGGTACCAATGAGAGACATCCCCGTCCTGAGGTGGAAGACCCAACCCGAATCTACGACTTTACCCCAGGGAAAGCGATGGGTTCCATGGATCTTACCTACTTAGATGGACCTGTAGAGTTATCTGACGACAGAGAACCCCTTCAACAGTGCGGCGCCTCGTTTGAAATCCTAGGGCGGGCTCCTACCACTTGGGAAGCTGAAGAGCAACACCAGGGGTGGGACCCCCGGTCACGTGGTTTTCTTTCGAGGAGGGGGCAGGCCGTTACATCATCATAGACCTAGGCCTAATTAGCCTATCATTATAGTCTCGTGGCAGGATTTCATTAGACTTAAGCCTGAAACAGACCTAGACTAAACCAGCTGTAGGCTAACATAATTATATAGGCTGTAGTGTATACCCGCAACGGTCATCAGTATTTGGCTTGCGTCAAGTCCACAGTTCTATGGTAGGCCTACAATCCACCACTTCCTGTACATTGACCAACCATCTCAAAATGTCTGACAGAAAAGGAGCAATGACGATCAATATTTACAGAACATGTTTATGACCAGTACAGTAGACCTATTCGAAGTAGACTTGCCATAAACTTGACTCAACGATTCAAAACGGATCATAAAACCGCCAAGAAGGTTTCAAAGTCGGCCGTTTGTTACACGCTGTCAAAGGCGGTGTCGGTTGCGACCAATTTTAACACCAAAGGCTAAATATAGGCCTAACGATTAAATATGTTAGGCCTCAAATAGGCCCTGTTTTCAATGGGGTAAAAAAAACGATGATTAGAATTTTGACCTAAACGTACACAAATCTTTTGCACTTGCAACGTTGTAAAAGTTTTGTATAGCGGTCCCGTGTTTTTAAAACGGTGCAAAAACTCTCGAGCACATATCACAAAGAACACGTAGGCCTATTAACAAATTACTGTCACCAACGCACGTCATAGGCGTACCGGAGATTTCAGCAGTGGGGGGGGGGGGTCAAAGATTGAACTTCTGTCGGAAAAATTTCCGTAAAAACGTTGACGACCTTTTTTTAGTCTTTCGGGTCTGTGTTTGCCCGAAAAACCAGACTTGCCCAAAAATTTACGACCTTTTTTTTAGTCGTTCGGGTCTGTGTTTGCCCGAAAAACCAGACTTGCCCGAAAGTTGGGGGGCATTTGCCCCTCTGGACCCCCGCCTCGTACGCCTATGGTCATAATTATCATAATTATGTAACATCTAGGAATGATTATAATTAATACTTAAGTCTTATATGTAGGCTACATGAAATGATCCACCATAAAAATACAGGAAGGTCACGATGGCATAATGAAACAATTGGAGGTCTGTACAGATTCGGCAAAATACTGCTCAATTAGTCAAATAATCAATTAAATCATCTGTATGACTCTGGAATGTCATGATACTTTTAACCAGTCATTATTTCCCATCATAGGTAAGCGTATACGTAGGCTATAATTATGCGCATGGTAACGAGCACACTGATGGGTTCAATTCGAATGATTGATTGCATACTGATACGTTCTTCATTAGCCTGCTTAAATATAGGCTACATCCTTTAAAAAATTAGGTCTTAGTAAAAGCCTCTGCATTCAGTCTTCATACAAAAATTTGCACAGCCATACAGTTTCATTCATCAAGAGTTTTCTCATTTTGAAGGCGGTTTTGTTTTGGTGGTAAGAAGTCAGTTATGTTGGATTACAACATTTAAGCCGACAATACTATCATACTGGAACGATATAGGTAGGCTACATGACCAATCCGGGGAAAGCGATAGAGATATTGAACCCTCATCTATCGAGCAAGATCGCCACAATTGTTCATGATGAAATCGTCCTTCTTAACCATCATGCATGATTTGGCGAAAACGGATCAACATATTTTTTTACTATCTTTTGCGTTGAGTGTCACGGGAACCTCAGAAGGTCTCCTTAGATTGACTCGTCGATTTCGAACTTCGAACGTCTTTCCTCCCAGGTGACGACAGGTCCGATCCATCCGGGGAAGACGGGGTCCTGGCTTCCACGTCGAACCCCGATCCACTTCCGTTGTCCAACGAGGCTCCCGGAATGAACGACGACGAGGAGGAGAGCGATGCAGCGGAGCGTGACGGTACCACCACCCGGTCCTTTGTCTCGTGTTTCTTGTGTTTCATGCGACGATTCTGAAACCAAATCTTGATGTGTCTTTCCGTCAGGTTCAGCAGACCGGCCAACTCGATTCGACGAGGTCTCGAGATGTATTTGTCGAAGTGGAATTCCTTCTCCAGTTCGAGCAGTTGTGCTCTCGTGTAGGCTGTTCGTGTTCTTTTGTTCTCATCGAAACTACTCACATCGGCTCCTACAACGAATTAAGAGTTTATTTGGCATCGTAATCATGGAATTGCCTTGACACGGTGCATGTCCTTGAATAAACTGGTCTTTATTAATAATGCATGACATGTATGTTCATTCTTTCATTCATTCCTAAATTTATATAACGCCCCTTATAGAGGCCTAATCAGAGGCGCTCCCAGCCCAACCACGACCAAAAAAGGTCTCGAGCAACTGGCAGAAAGCAGACAAATTATTTTGAGGTAGTAAGTGCAGCGCAAGCGGAAGTCCATTCCAAGTGGAGGGGCCAACAATCGAGAAGGCTCGTGTTTGAGGTATGCATTGCAACCTAATTTATACAAGGTATTTTTATGTATATCGTTAAGAAATTTATGGCGTTCATATATTACTTGATGTTAAACTTTCTCTTTCATTGATCTTAGTGGTCCCTATGACTTCTGGATCAAGGAATAGGTGAGAAAGCTTCAGTTACATTCTCCAAAGGAATGTCCCCGCATGGCACGCATTGGTTCGTCATGAGGTCGTCCAAAACTCCCGAGCAACACCATGCAGGGTGTTGCAATGTTGCATGGTTTGTGCGTAGAACATTATAGCGTGGGTGCAATGTGCATGATATGATAAAAATTCATATTTCTGACTATAATAGATATAGCGTACGTAGGAGTATGCTGATGTTTCTATAAATTGCCTTCAAAGAGACGAATTGACATGCATGCAGACATGAAGATATCCCGATCATAATAAATATTTATGACTGCATGCACGGCTAATCTTCGCAAGGATTTGTCAGCTTGACTCTATCTATAATTATCAGAAGAGATTAATTGTGTCTGACAACTTACACGTAGTCTACTTAATTACTTCTTTTATATTATATCGGTCATTTCATCAACGAAGAGACATCATCATCGTTGTGACGAGAAGTCGTAAATTTCAACTGATACTCATAAGATAGAATAGATAATAATAAAAGATAGGCCTAATAATAGATCGTCGGTGTCTGTTGTTGAGTCATAGAAAAAGCGTGGTCTGTATATCATGTGCATTTGTTGTAGCGCCCCGTCAAGGTTTTTTACTCAGAAGCGCTCCCGAGTAGGCTACAGCGCGGACGCTGAATCGGAGTTTCACGCTGAAGCACTGAACAAATGACAGTGAAGGACTTTCCCAAGGTCCCTATAAGTGCCATGGCGGCTAGAGGTGGATTGGAACCTGCAACCCTTTTCGGCTGCAAGGCAACGAACATACATGTACATGTACCCACTGCACGACCGAGTCCTTCATGGTCCTTGTGGAATGTGGAGTGGCATGGTCCTTGCGACTCTATGTTTAACCCTTTAACCACCAGCTACATATGTTTTCAATACATTTTAGTGCCGCGGGTCGTTGAAGGGTTAATACGTCTGAAGTATTAACAGTATCACTGTTGCGGTAAAGGTTTACTCGCCATATTATCCGATAGACCCTCTATAGTCTATTCTCTTCACCGCATGTTATACGCCGAGAGCCAGAGGTCATTGTTATTTGGCTTTCTGTGTGCCAATCAACCGAGAGAGAACTAGTAGCATAGGTAAGCCTCTGCTGTCGTATAGGCCTATATAATATATAAATATATAAATATATGAATAGATAAATATATATATAAATATATATAATATATAAATATATAAATATATAAATATATAAATATATAAATATATAAATATATAAATATATAAATATATAAATATATAAATATATAAATATATAAATATATAAATATATAAATATATAAATATATAAATATATAAATATATAAATATATAAATATATAAATATATAAATATATAAATATATAACTATATAATATATAAATATAAAAATATATACGGATTCCACTTCTTGGTAAACTCTTTCTAATGGATATAGTAAAATTTTATTTGGAGATGATTAGCCTATCTGTAGTTCTGGTTTCTGGAATCTGCTTCATTGTCCAATGTGACCATCTTAACAACACGTATACATTAAACAGGTAAAAGTGCTTCTATTCGTGATGCAATTTTCTCATCTTTATACCAATTCCAGGAAGAAGGCCCAAAACTCTTGTCGGCCATGCATGTTTAGGAACCTCATATACTGAAAAGACGCGCATAGACTTTTGTTGGATATATTTCGACGAGAAACGTGAGCTCATATGCATCTGAGAGCAAAATAATGCCTTAGACATTCTTGAACACTTTGCTTTAGTTTATGGTGTGATCGCAATTGTTAACGTCAGATCCATACTTATTTAGAGCACCACCAAACTGGTTAAACCGAGTACATCATGAGTTTGTCAATTCACGAACGATGATTTTGTGAGTTGCATGAGTTGAAAAAGACGTAGCCTAAATTTTCATCAATATTTCTGCTGCTTTTTCTTCCTATTTCTTTTAACAGTTATACGCTAAATGCATTAACTGTGATTAACACCAATTTAGGGTGATATATTTCAAGCAGTAAATGTCCCGCAGTAAATTTTCAATATTAATGTGCAGGATCTCACTTAAGCTAATGCGTATTGTAGACCCATCAGAAAAACCTGACGTGCTAACTGAATTTCAATTTCAAATTATTTTTAAATCAGTGTCCAAAATTTAGCATATAGAACATAATTATTCTTCACTTGGAATGGATTTTCGTTAGAATTAAGTGAGTGCTTGAGGGGCTCAATCCATCTTCTTCCGCCCCTTTTTGGGCCGGCCTTCCCCCCGCAACATAATGTAATCTAGCGCCCTTCTCTAGTGTGCACCATGGAAATTAAGGTTTGCTTGGATGGGGGACAAACGAGCATATATAGGCTGCATTCACATATGGATAGGTCTTCCAGCTTGCATGTGAATGTGTGTATGTATGTATCCGGAGAGGGAGAGGGAGACGAAGAGGGAAGGAAGAGAGGGACAGGGACAGGGACAGGGACAGGGAGAGGGGCAGGGAGAGGGACAGGGAGACGGAGAGGAAGAGGCAATGAGGTAGACATGAAGAGGGAGAGAGTGATACAGAGAAGGATGGAGCGAGAGGGAAAGAACCCTTTTCTTCGAATGAGAGACGGACATTTGTGAATTATTTTATTTATTTATACTTACTTTAATTAATATAATAATGTATGTAGGCCTACATAGTAAGTTATTTATTTGCTAATTTTATTTATTTGCACACACATTTTTATTTGTCTGCATGTCTTTTCTAATGGGGGCTTTTTTATAAAGCGTTTTAAAGACAGTTTTGAAAGGAGACAGTATTGAACAGAATATAAGACTTAGATATCTAACCCTAGAAATTACAGTAAGATAGGATGGAATCGGGGGTGATCAGGCTCTTGAGAGCCGGCTCGATCAAGAGTTTTGATTGTAGTCGAACCGATCTTACACGACACGGGTCCTCGCCAGACTCATGGGCTGCGAGGGCCGACATCGTGGCATGCAAAATCAGTCCTACGTTAAAAGACAGACTAGAAGTGTTTGAAAAAGAAAGGAAAGTGAATACGGAATATTCACAGGGACGTTAGTTCCACGTTTCACACAGCCATCCATCATTGGCTAATTGATGAAATAGCTTTGATCCTAAATGTGGACGTTCCTGTCTAGCGTACAACATTGTATAAAATAATCGTTTTGGTAAAGTGTTGTAACCTACTAGGCTGCGCCTGAAACGCTGCTTGAAAATAAATTCTCACAGAGAACCAGAATAGTACTATCTAGGAAGTATAACGATACCGGTTTCCGGTTGATCATTAAATACATGCAATTTAAATTGTTTGAGCCACGTCATTGAGACGAAGAATGCATGGCTCTCGATGCACTTTTATAACCGTCTTAGCTTGCTGCTTTCATTCCATTGGATGGAAAGAAATGTAATGTAAATGTGAATATCGCAGAGATATCTCTCAGCGTGACACTTTAATGAGCAGCTGATTTGCTTATCGATCACCATGGCAACTGAACTCGTCTAATTGTTCAATAGACAATATGCAGCTGTAACCATGGCAACCGGTATATGTGACGTGCGCTCTATTCTCAAGACTATAATAAATTATTGTCAAGAGTAATATATTATTCCCAAAATAAGACAACAATCAAGTTACGTCACGTCTTTATCGATTGTCAAATCGAGTGTTCGCCCTTGGCTGCAACTGCAGGGTATACTATTACCGGTTCAAACTTCAATCCACCAAATAAGTTATTATCGAAATTGTTAAAATCATTTTTGTGTATTTTGAGGAAAAATATCCATTAGACTGACCCCCGCTGCATGTGTTAATATGACATAGGCCTAGATTAAGATGAACGGACTATGATTGCCTTTTGAACAACCTCTGACTCGAAAGGGGAAAGGGAAGGGGAGAGGGAGAGGAATGGGGTGAGCCAGGGCTTTTATCCCCTAAGCAACCGGGCGCAATCCATTTTCTCCCCCCCCATTTCTGGGCCAGCCTTCCCTCCCAGCAGCATAATGAAATCTAGTGCTCTCCTCTAATGTGGGGAATGAGGGTTTTTTGGAGGGGGGGGGGACAAACGAGCATCCAGCAGCCGATCGCCAAAGCATGTGTAACGCCGAGAGGGGGAATGGTATACATATGGAGAGGGGATGGTTCC
Organism: Lumbricus rubellus; assembly: GCA_945859605.1. Lineage (NCBI taxonomy): Eukaryota > Metazoa > Annelida > Clitellata > Crassiclitellata > Lumbricidae > Lumbricus > Lumbricus rubellus. Next base: position 47,324,301 of record OX243816.1, read on the forward strand.
TCTCCACAAGAAATTTTTGCAATGTCCACATTGCAATTTTTGCATTCTAAGCTGTCCCTTAACAAAATTGCTCTATTTCAGTGGAGAAATTCTGCCAAAATTGGGTAGCCATGTGTTTAGCGCATCTGATCAGTGCACTGCGAGAGGTGTTACATAAATTTATAGAGTGGCCTACAATGCAACACAATACAATGCAATGTAGGCCTAGTGGCCTATGTAATAATGATGTTGTTTTACTAAGTGTTCAAGGAACAAAACATTTTGGTATTTGACTGCGTAAAATATGACAGATAACATTGGATAGAAGCAGCGGCGCCAAGGTGGTCTAGGTGCTCCAAGATGTTAATGGTATGGAGCAGACCTGCTGACCGGACCGGTTGAGGCTGGGCAGCATGACACGAGACAGACTCAGACAGAGAGTGGCGTCGGACTCTTACGGGCATTGAGCCCTATGATAATGATGATGATGAGCGGCGCCGCCAGGATTTTATTTCTGTACGCACAACTTGCACAAAATAATATGAAGCGAACAGCGATCGATACGAGCTTATATTCAGGGGCGGATCCAGGATTTCTGGTTAGGGGGGGGGGGCGTAAATACTACCAATTGTGGGGCGCGGTGGTCTAGTGGTGGCGTCGTTGCCTTGGAGCCGGAAGGTCCGAGGTTCGAATCCACCTCGCCGCGTAAGGACCTTGGGAAAGTCCTTCACTTACAATTGTTCAGCGCTTCGGCGTGAAACTCCGATGCAGTGTCCGCTCTGCATCGGGAGCGCCTCTGAGTAGCAGAGAGCTTGAAGGGGCGCTATTACAAGTGCACATTCAAACAAAATCCAATCCCATATATATATACATATACAGTGCTTAAAGTGTAAAACAGTGCCAGGACGCTGTATTGTATAGGCCTAATTGGTCGTCAGTGGCGGTGCCGAAGGCGGGAAGTTGCGAGTGCCGAAGGCACGAAGCCCATCCCAACTAGGGGGTCTGGGGGAGCGTCGTAAGCTCCCCCAGCGGGGTCTGGGGCGGAGCCCCAGCGACCAGCGCATTTTTTGCTGTTTCGACCTTAAATGGAGCCATTTTTAGACTCTTGTTTGCCAGCTATTTGTGAACGACAAAGTCGCGAAATTTTAAAGAATAAGTCGTTTTTCAGTGTCGCAAGCTGTATACCAGGATAACAATAAAAATCAAAATGTTATTGTAAAAGAGAAAGGTTTTGTCTTTACAGTAAGCTCCCCCCCCCCAGCGGGGTCTGGGGGCGGAGACCCAGCGACCAGCGCATTTTTGACTTTGTCGACCTCAAATGGAGCCATTTTTAGGCAGTCATGGCCGGTCGTCCGTAACTGCATGGACGCCGTCCATGCAATCATGGACGACCGTCCTGGTTTTTTTTAGTCATCTGCCAAAAATTTCGGGAAAAACATACCATTTCATCCGCCAAAACAGTTGATGACTTTTTTTTAGTCATCTGCCAAAAATTTCGGGAAAAACATACCATTTCATCCGCCCAAAAAGTTGATGACTTTTTTTTTTTAGTCATCTGCCAAAAATTTTGGGAAAACATACCATTTCATCCGCCAAAAAGTTTATGACCTTTTTTTTTTAGTCCTCAACATCAAAACCGAGCGGGGGGCCACGTCCCATACAATTTTCCAAATAGGGGGGGGGGCCAATATCCACTGTACCCATATTCGTATTGCTAATTTCGGACCAAATGGGGGGGGACCACGTCCCATGGCAGTTTTCAAAGGGGGGCCATGGCCGGATTGGCCCCCCCTGGATCCGCCCCTGCACTGGTCTCCACTGAAGGTTAACAGTGAAACGATTATAAATCAGTTATCGGTTTTGATCACACAACCCTTGATCCAAAAAGGAAATAATTAAGTGTCACATGCCAGTGGATTAAGCAGTGTCATTCTCCTTATATGCTTTCTGGCGTAGGCCCTATAGGCCTTGATAATGACATCGAGGAATCCCAGGATCCATAGACCTCTAGGGCCTAGGCGGCTTTAAGACGCTCAATGCCAAGATGGCTCTCTATTAGAGTGTAAGTAAGTAAGGAAGTAAGTATATTCTATAGATTAAAAAATTTCAAATTTGTGAAAAAATTTTTTGTTGCCTTTCCGCGCTGTACGCACTTGCGTAAGTGCGTACGCCTAACGGCGCCCCTGGATAGAAGCTTAATTTAAAAAAATAGGATTTGTACAAGTATTAACAATGAAATCTTTCAATTATAATAATGATTGTGTCATTTATTAAAATATTAAATAACAATCTTTTATAATAATAATATGATTATAAAAGAATGTTATTTAAAATTTTGATTATATTATAATAGTAAATTGTATTATGGTAGGCCTATATTACAGCAGAGCATGTATTGCAAAAATGCAGATAGTAAATAAAAACTATTACCATTGTGTCCAAATTTTCTAGGGAGGAAAGTATTTTCTGAGGAAACATCTTTCTAGAGATGCCTAGATTAAACGCTGCCTCCATGTCCGACTTCCCCCCCCCCCTACCGACGTGAGTTTTGGCTTTTTTCTGATTCCCCTGTTTTTCACTGGGCGCAAGCTGCGCCCGCCATGTATAGGAATGCTTCTGCGTGGAATCTTGAAGAGGCGCTATAGGCCTAACAATTGCACTTAGGCCAATATAGCCTACCTAATTAGATACTTTCTTGAAATAATGGCAATGCATTTTACACATTGCTTAAATTTAATTTTGTATTGCCGCGGTTGGACTGGAAGAACCCTTGAGTAGATTTCTTGAAGGCGCGATAGCACACATTTTAAAAATGAATTGAAGAATATTCGAAACTTCTCAGTAACAAAGAAATTTTCCCAGTGCATATAGGCCTACAGGTTAATAGGCCTAGGTCTAAGTTCCGAGTAAAGGGTCGTATATCAGAGTCATGACCCTTTATTTTTAAGATTCTATAGACTAAGCTTATACCGTCGTTTACCGAATTTTAAAAACTTTCGTCTCTCATGCATGCATGCCATAGCAGTTCATACAATATATATATATATTGTATAATGTATATTGTATATTGCATTATACATGTACATATATATATATATATAGGCTATGTACACGTATAATGCAAGCTTGCCGGTTCTTATAATGACGGAAGCTCATGCTGATCGTCGTGATCGACTCATGTGCATGATTGCCGAAATCTTATGCTTAGAAAGATGCGTAAAATTATATAGACGCTCATATATTATATAGATGCTCACTAATTCTTATAGCCTATATATACAGTATATATACACTATATATACACACACATATATATTATGATCACCGATTGATAGAGCCTTCTTCCGATTGTGTCAAAACTTATAATAAATATGTGCATAAATTAAATACAGTTTTTATGCTCATATATATCCGGCGAGACTCAACTTATTGTGGCACAATTCATAAAAAGTTATTCAATAGCAAAGAGCATGCATTGTCTTTGACGGTGAATAATTATAACACGTATGCTATATTAAATGTTTGCTTACCGATCCACTGAGCCTTCCACTGGTGAGCGTGCGACTTGGTCGTTTTCATCCACGGAAATCGCAACGCCGGCTTCTCTTCCACCCGACCTCTCTCCTCCCTCCCAACACCTTCTCCTCTCCCTCCTCCTCCTCCTCCTCCTCCCGCTCCCTTCTTCTCGGACATCTTCCTTGCGCTGAAATCCTCTCCATCACCGACCCCCTGCATCTTCAGCGTCTTCCTCGCTTCCAGCTTCAATCCTTCCCTCACCTCCATCCAGTCTCCGGTGGGAGACGTCTTCCTTGCGCAGCGGTACGGCACCTGAAGGTCGCGCAGTTTGACGGAGTCCGGCGTCGAACCGTCTGCGCTCGACCCGCTGCAGTTGCGAGATGGGCGACAGGTGGCAGCCTTCGTCAGACGGGCATCGAGGTCTCCCGCAGAGGAGGAGACTGCAGACGTACCTGGTTGGTACCTGGTGGGGTTGGACCCGACGGTGTCCCTGTATAGATAGCTCCCGGAGTGGCAGTAGTAGGCACCGGCGGCCACAGCAGCGGCGGCAGCGGCCGTCATGTGTAGGGCACGGGGGTCTGCTCTGGTGCCCTGTAAGCAATCGATGTAGGACGGATGGTAGTATCGCACGGAGGTTTCCATTCAACCAGTCTACTCCTTCCGAGTCTATATCACCAACTCGATTTGGAGTGCAGAGTGAACTCTTACTCACAATATAGCCTATGCGGTAAACTCTGTTCGGAATGACTATTCAGTACTTTTTTTACTCCCAGTGCCAGTCCCAAGTCTGGGTGAAGGAGAGGGCGTCGTAAATGATCTTACCACACGATGTACTAAACTGAAACTACAACTGCCATTCAGTGATGCTAATGAACTCAGAATATGCAATAGATTCAATTCGCTGTTGAAATCAACCCGAGTTATAACACGGCGAACTTTACTCGCACGAGTCTAACGTCCAGACTTCTTTGACGACCAGCATCATAAATCGTCTTCCGCACAGCATCGCAACCACCCATCAACCCAATTCCTCGCAGCACAGATTAAGACAACCTCGCACGTCGCCGTCGTACCCGCCACGGACGGTGCATCTGTCCCTTGCTACGGTGGCGGTGGTGGATGTACGTGCGACTCTGACGTCGTAGCCGTCACATGTGATAGCGCCTCCTTCGCCGATCATAAACAGTCGTATATCAACTGCCAATCAGCGTGATTGACAGCACGGGCATTGTCTCTCTGCCACAAGAAGACAGTAACGCGAGTTCTTCACTAACGGATACGATATTACAGCCAGACACTCACTCTAACATCAACGGTGCATTAATTAATATTGCGCTATCTATCATTATGTAACTCGCGACCAAGGTTTGGATCGCTGGGAGCGTCTTGCGTGCTTGACGCTACTCCGCACGGACAGCCCCATCTATACGCTGGGCATCATGCATAAATTAGGCTTGCCATCATAATTATACAGCCCACATCCTGTTCCTTTATCTAGGCGACTGTATAATAAAACTGACCATAATTATTATGCCAGAAGATTTATGGGTTCGTACTGAAGGTAAATATCTAGGCCTGCTGCACTTTCCGTGTGCCTGTTTCTGTACTGTTTATCAGCCAGGAGAAAAATCTTTTATAGAAATAGGCTAAAAATAAACTCGTGTTGATTCTTGGATGCATGAATTCACAATAATTATAGTGATAATGTAACAGTTTTCTGAGGTCTAATGATAGTTTGCCGTGCATTTTAAATTGGAGATATATTTATTTCTTGATGTACCAATAATTATTGCAGCTCTGATTTATTTTGTGCGCACACCTTCACTATTATAACGAGTTTTGTTTGTTATGCAACATGCTGCTGAAACATCTGAGTAAAATTTGAATAGCAGTAGACTAAGCCTAATAATTACAAATAACAATAATAAAATAACAATAATGATAACATTGCAATGATAATTTTATAGCCTAATATGAGTAGGACAATGCATTCCGAACTGTTTTGTTTATAGCAGTAGACTAGCCTATAGTTAATGTTGAGGTCCCTGAGAGATCCTATATATCTCGAGGTAATAATAAAATGTAATAATTATAATGATTGCAAGACGAGCAGATGATTAGGTTCTTGTGCTTCTTTGCGTCGAAAACTGAAGACAACTTTTCAACTGGCATAATTATGGAAAATGGAATAATATGGGAAATGGAATAAACTTTTAGTGCATGGATAACTAGCCGCATCTGTTCATTTGGAGCAATTTCCAGTCACAACCCTATCTTTGCCGAGTTCAATTCTAGACCCGTATAAGCCTATACCCTGAATTTCGATTTCGTTCTCCCTTCAGGCGATTTCTTGGCGCGCTGTGGAAATTTAGACGGAGTATAGAAATTATAAGATAATTTAATCAGTGGGTTTTTAGTGCTGAGAGCGCCTCTGAATAGCTATCATTCTACGAGAGGCACCATATACAATTATGAATACAATACGATAATATTCAAATGCTCCACGAGCGCTTTGCATGGGGACATCTCTGGAAAAGCTAAACATGCATCACAGAAAGGGAATTTCTCGTAAACCATCTTGTGCATGATTACTCGCAGGTAATTGTAATTGTAATTGTAATTGAACATTTTTATAGCGCCGCTCACAGAGTCAGTGACGACTCTACTCAGAGGCGCTCTCTGCACTAACTAGCCGAAATGATGTTAAGTTAACAGTCATAGCGAGCAAAAAATAACACCAAGTTGCAAAACAAAACACAGTTAGCTGAAAGAGTCACCGGTGGCAAGCCCTCGCAAACACGTAGAGTTGACCATCAGATTCCCGTAGAGCTGGTAGATGGCGTGGTTGATCAGAGTCTCTGGTAGGTGGTAGATGACTCCCGTCCGGTTAATCCTTGAAGTTCCAGCAAGGATGCGCGTAGTAGAAGGCATTCGTCGCTTGTCGGTCGGTAGTTGGAAGCGCCGCCGTTGACAGCTGCAGTCGAGGTCAGTCCATGCGCTGACCCACGTGAGCCGTCCTCCGGCGATGTAAATAGCGGCTTGCAGCGGCGTACACGCACGGCGTATGGTACGACTCGGCTGTGCTGTCTGTGCATCATAGGGATGGTCGCTGATGCACTAACGTGGCCAACGCGACTTACAACAAAAACCCTATACCTCTGACTTGAAGCAGCGCTCGTGAATAAGCTGATGCCCCGCTCTGTGCTTTCGAGTGAACGCGATTGGAGGTTTATGATTTACGATTGATCTAGCAATTGCATTACATACATTATGGTTACATGTGTTTGCAAAGTGCAGAGGTACTGTTCAAACTGTTGACGCTGCTGTCAAAACTCATTGACAGATAACACGTGTCGTCCTCCTCAAACTGATAGTCATGTCCGATGGACAATTCAAGCGATTACATCGGCCACCAAATACATACATTCTCTCCCTCACCCATGGCTCTGCGGTGTGTCTACCCTCCTCTTCTTAAGGTGGGCTCTGGCGACGCTAGGTTTTGACGACGTGGGTGTCAAGGACAGGCCAGGAACTTTCAACAGGGCCGGTCTAGGATATTAGGCTACTCTTGGGGGAAGGAGCTTCGTGAAATGCAGGGTTTTTTAAGCGTGCAGTTGTACACAAAATGTGCAGTTGTGGAAGCAGTTCTGTACAGTTAAAACTAGCAAAAAGGTCATTGTCCTCCGATTGGAAGTAATTTACCGTGGAGGATGGGAACGGAAAGGAGTTGTGCAGTTATAAAAATTTCTTAAAAACAGCCTTGTCCAGGCTTTGGACTGGCACTGTCAGGGTGCAATCTGTGGCGGAGTTGCATGCTCGTGAAAGCCTTGCACACGATTTCTACACACACACTGTGTAGGCTGGCTCTTGTATTCTGCGCGCTTCCGGCCAGGCGTTTCAAACTCACCATCCAACCACCGTGGTCAGTGACCAGCGTAACAATATTACCATATACTTACTAACTTCAGTTGCTTACTTTCTTGCAAGCAACTCAACACGGGAACAAAAAATGCAGCGATGATAAATTAAATGGAAATTATTTTTATTTCGGAATTTATCAGTAGCACCTCTTCTAGGCAGACTACTCAGAGGCGATCCCAGTCCAACCACGGCTAAACAAGACAGGAAGTGTTGCAGCGTAATTCAAGTCCACTGCGCTGCAACCTCGCGACACAAAGTCACGCTGGCAAGTTAACAGTTACAAACCGGCTCATAATTTCCTGGGGTCCAAGAGAACTGTTGGGGGAACCATGGTCCCTGGTTTCTCCTAGAAGACGCCAGCCACTGGAGGACCAAGCTCGGCAAGCTGACGGCCGGACGGCCGGACGGACGGACGGGCGGACCGGGGAGCGTACATCGGCTCGACGTCCGCCGAGAATCCGGGCTTGCTGGCCAACATTTCAGGTCGTTGACAATACCACCAAACGCCACTTTGCCGAGCGCCGAGGGCTCGTCTGACAATTTCGATGGGCCATAAATTTCCTCGGTCGCTGTCATCGCCGGCTCTCGTGCGCGATAAGGCGACGCGACGTGTATACAGTGCGATTAGATGTCTTGTTGGCCGCCGCTCTCGCCGAGTGCAGCCGAGACCCCCTCTGCCGCCCGGGATGGGGGTGGGGGTGGGGTGGGGGTGGGGGCTGCGACGAGATTATGGTCGGCGACGGCGAACAGCGGTGAGTGATTTACGCCTTGCTTCTCTCTCTGTCGCCGTCGTCGTTACAGATCCACAGCAAATATTCGCCCCACACAAACTACGATGATGACGACGATGACGACGCCCGTCATCACCTTATCGCATATCAGATTGCCATTGCCCTACGCAACGACCAGTCAGTCAGTCAGCCAGCCAGCAAGCCAGTCAGCCAGCCAGCAAGCCAGTCAGTCAACTAGCCAGCCATTCATTCAGTCAGTCAGTTTGTCATCCAGTAAGCCAGTGTGTATACGTAGATAGAACTGTCAGTCAGTCAGTCAGTCAATTAGTCAGTCAATCAGTTAATCAGCCAGTCAATAAGTCGAAAAATCAAGTGATCCAGCCAGTGAATCAGTACACTAAGTGATCAGTAAATCATTCAATCATTCATTCACTCAGTCAGTTAGGCATTCAGTCAGTCAGTCATCTAATCAGTCAACCAACCTCTAAATCAGCTCGTCAGTTCATCAACATGATCCTATCATGACCTCCCGAAATGAATTGTTGGTCATGTATCGATCCCCGGTGGTGTAGAGGATTGCGTTTGCACCATATAATTATGGCATCATCACTTTTCATGAGCAGAGACGTCATGCATTCAAAAGACATCATACGTAGCGCAATGGAAATAGCTATTGTAGGAAAGCATATAGCATACTACTTTACTCTTTAGTCTGCCAACATCTACAACATGTACATTGTACATTGTACACTCTCAAATCATCCATTCCTTCAGTTCAATTCTCCACATGTATAATGTAATCTATTATGTATAGACCATTTATCTAGCGCCGTTCAAACCTCGTCCGCTGCTTAAACAGCGGCCATTTAATTGGTGAAATTAATGAAGCGACAATTGACAGAATATCGTTGGAATTGTTTCACTGTTATACCAAGAGAAGTTATTTGCCAATGTCATTAAATCGAAATAACAATATTATGCTTTGTTACGATGACAACGGCATCAACAGCTGCAGCAGCAGCAGCAGCAGCGGCAACAATAACAACAAAGACAACCGTGGTGATATGAAATAGCAGTTTTGGTTACGGTAGGCTACAACATGAACAATATATGACAGTAAAGGATTTGAAAATGGCGAAAATGGCGGAGAACAACGACAAAAATGATATCAATTGCAAAAAATTAATAATTCACGGGTGCAATTGCATTTACGCCACCGACAATAAACAGATCGTAGGCTGATAATAATGGGTGCGGGGATAGGGTGCCCTGCAAAGAGCTGCATGCCATGGCCCATGTAGCGTGTACATTTTATCAAATTAACTATTGTCTGTTTATTTTAATTACACAATTATAGGTACCTAGTATAAGACAGATAATTACCAGTGGCATTAGTTAATTCAGTGGCTATATATAAAACTTAATTAATTCATGACGCTGAAGGTGGACGTGACGTAAGCTACCCTGACGTAATGCGACGTCGCTTAGCAACAACGAGGATGACAACAAATGAGATTAAAGGTTCACGTCTTTAAAAAAGAACCGTTATTCAGTTGGAGAGGAGGAAGAAGGCCAACGGAAGAAGGTTTGGAGTTGTGGAGACCGGATCGTATAGGGTCGTGGCGAGAAGATTCGAGTCGTCTAGATCGAATCAGGAGGACTTCGAGTTGTCGTAGTCGTCAAGTGTAGTTGGGTTGTTATACCCATTGCGGACACTTCGTTCGACTGCGTGAGTCGAGTGGTTGTATTTGTAACGACTAGTTGAAGGTCGTTGTGCGTTGCTTGGAAAGTAGTAGCGATCCGTTGAGCTGCGGACTATGAACTGTGACTGTTGAATTTGGAAGAAGGAGTACTGTTATTCGTCTTCACCAAGTCTTCACCGTTGTTTGGAAGGACTTAGAAAATTGCACATCGTCGAGTACGTTTAAACTTTCATACGTAACATTCGGAATAAAGGCAGGTTTCATCTAGCTAAATTTATGCTGGATATCCCTGTATTCGAACTGTTATCTACGGCAAGTTAACTCTGCGAGCAACAACTTGACAGCCGTCAAGTCAACGTCTTGGTCGAGACAATCGTCAAGTCAACGTCTGTGTCGTCGGTGAAGTAGCGACTACTGGTGCGAATCTACATAGCCTATGCCATCCAGCATCTCCGTCTTCCGTGTCTGAACTGTCCGTGGAGAATAACCAGTCAAACACAAGAGAAGATCTATCTGAAGAAGCAGATAAGACTTCAAAATAATATATTTTAATATAAGAATGCCACTGTAGGTAGTATAGGAATTGTGAATTTTGTATATAATCTAACTTAACTTTATTTTAATATATTCACAAAAATCTACAAGTTGCCTTTTGTCATGATGTTTGCTAGAATTGCAGTAAAAACCTTGATGTAATGTAATCCAAGTTCTCGATATTCATAGTCATTATTAAAGTATTAGGCTGTCAGTAAAGACTATCGTAGGAAGTCCTATTTCTGCCAGTATAGTGCTACAAAATTGGGGGCTCGTCCGGGATTCTTGAGAAATTATATTTATCAAGGACTATCATCTAGACGTAAACTAAGGCTGTAGACTTGTGAACATTTTAAATTAGAGACAATTGATTTAAGTTACCGGCAAAATGAATTCGTATCTCGTTGAGTGCGATTAGAACTTTTACAAATGACGTCAGTCATATTTAATGTTTAGCATAAACCAAGACTACATAGTTATCAAGAGGTAGCAATTTGTTTAAACATTTTAGAAATTGCATTTGTGATATTTTGTGAAGTTAAAAACTTCTGTAGCGCCAGGCTATTTGCTTAGAGAGACTACTCATTAAGTAATACAGTAGAATGTCTTTAAGTGACTATACGCAGTGGCTCCAGATTGGGCGAGAGATGGGTCTTGATGGGGACGTTCTTAAACAGTTCGTAACTGACCGACAGGCGGAACTTCGTCAAGATAGGGCCAGAGAAAGAGAAGAAAGAAAAGAGCGATAATTGCTTGAAGCAGAGGCTGCTAGGAGAGAAGCAGAAATTCAAGAGAATAAATTGAAAAGAGAATTAGAAGCGGGAGCTGCTAGGATGGTAGCGGAGGAGAATAAGGCAAGGAGAGAAGCAGAAATTCAGGAGAATAAATTGAAACGAGAATTAGAAGCGGAAGCTGCTAGGAGAGAATTCGAAGCAGAGGAGAAAAAGGCAAAAAGAGAAGCTGAAATACAGGAAAATCGGGAAAAGAGAGAATTTGAAGAGAATTTAAGTAAACGACGCGCAGAAGAGGAGGCTGCCAAAAGAGAATATGAAGCTGACCAGAATCGTCGACAGATGGAGCTCGATCTGAAAAAGATTGAGGCAGAGGTGAGAGTCAAAGAAATTCAGGCGAAACGAGATACTGGCCTCCGACAAGGGAGTACAAATGATAGCACGTTTTCATTATTGGGCGATAATGAAGTTCATAATGGAAGCAGAGCGAAAAGCGTCAGAGATCTAAAATTTCCAATTTTTGACGAGCAAAAAGATTGTTTGGATGCGTATTTGCTCCGATTCGAAAGAACATGTACCGCTTACGAAATTCCACAAGAGGATTGGGCGATAGTTTTAGCCCGTCATATCGAAGGTAAATCGCTTCAGGTGTACCAAAGACTTTCTGCTGTAGAGGCAATGGACTATAACATTCTCAAGGAGCAACTGCTGAAAAGATTTCTCTTAACTGAAGGTGGGTACCGCGGAAAATTTAAATCTTGTAAGATAGAAGCGGGTGAATCCCCAATGAACTTTATTGAGAGAATGAAGCGTTATCTTGAACAGTGGTTATCACAAGCGGGTTTTGATAAAACTTATGAGGGGTTGGAAGCTTTGCTATTAAGAGATCAATTCTTCCTGACATGTTCAAATGAGCTGAGAATGTTCTTGAAAGAGAGAGGAAAACTGACTCTTAAAGAAATGACCGATTGCGCCGAAGCATATATTGAAGCGCATGGTTATAAATATTCTGAACCAAGCATAAAGCCAAATATAAAATTCCACCATGATAAGCAACATGAGGAACAAACAGAGGATAGCTCTAAGGAAAGACACCCAGGGTATGCAAATAGAGGTAAACCCGAAATGACAAATCACAGAGAAGTAAATTATAGTAAGAATAACAGTGGAATGTTCAGCAGGGAGAGAGAACAGAACCAAGAACATAAGATTAATTGTTGGATATGCGGCAGATCAGGTCATAAATCAAGCAATTGTCATAATAGAGATAAAGGGGTTGTTAAACATACTGTGGCAGCTATACAGATAGTTGAGAACAGCTCTGATAAAAAAGTGAGCGAAACAAATGTGCAAGAACCAAGACCAGCTGAGGAAAGGATTGAGCAAAGAGTAGAAGAAATGATGTCGGTGCAGGTGGCTGCATGCGCCATTGTAACCAATAGTGATCAGAAATATTTAAATCTGAATGGGGATGCTTCAGATTATAAAGTGACAGTGAATGGCCATAGAGTTGAGTGTTTATTTGACACAGGTTCATCCTGTTGTCTAGTCAAAAGGTCACTAGTTGATGACTCTAACTTAACTGGTAGAGAAATACAGTGTGTACAGGTAGATGGAAAAGCACTAACATTCCCAACTGCCAAAATAAGCATAGAAAGTGATGTTTATAAAGGTGAGGTTGAAGCAATTGTTATTGAGAACCCAGTTAAGCCTGTCATAATTGGGAGAGTCAAAGGAATTGAGTATTTTGTGGCAAAGAGAGGTACACATGAAGACATACGCTTAGAATCAAATGGTGATGCTACAATGAGACCTGATCAAGAGATAGTAGCAGTAGTTGAGACTAAGTCTGAAATTAAGAAGATTAGTAAATACACACCAGCAGAGATATTAGAATTACCAAGACTGGAGATAACTGCAAAGGAAATCCAAGAATTACAGGGCAAAGATGAAACATTGCGGAGACATTGTGAAATGTTAGACAACTGGACTAAAAAGCCTTTTGAGACAAATAAGGTCCAGTTTATGAAGAGGAAAAGATTGTTGTGTGAAGAAAATAATGAGAATTTGATTATGACAAGGAGAAATAGATGGTGGGATAGATGCAAAGAATTTGGTGTTGACCAAAATCATAGACAATGTGATAGAAGGTCTAATCACAGTAATAGACGAATCTATGGGAGATCCAATAAGTCTAATTGGAGACAGGATTGTGGAAATGATAGAAGTACAAGTAAAAGTATAGGTGAAAGTAGCAGATTTTGGAATAAGAAAATCCAAAACAATAGATCAATTAGAATCCTGAATAATGGAAAGGAAAGGATTTCTAATGTGAACACCGGTAATTGGAGACAGAGACCATGGAATAAAGCAGAATGGTCATGCTCTAAAAATAGATTTGATATGAAGAAGAATGATAGTAGTAACTACAGTGAGATGAAACCTGTAGAAATTGCTGTGTGTGAAGATTATGAAGATCAGGATACACTTCGATGGAGGAAGAAGAAATTTAAAGGATCAAAGGAAAGCAATAAAAGGCATGGCCTTGAACTTGATAAGTGGGGTAACCCATTACGGAAGTGGTAGATTGTGATTAATGAAGATGTAAATAGAGAAATTAATTAAGCTAATGAGTTGTAAAATATAAATATTTTAGAGTTAAGTATTATTATGAGAGGAGTTTAGAAGTATAAGATAATTTAAGGAATGACAGTACAGAGAGCTGTCAATGCTGTTATTAGGATGGTTACATTGGTTAGTTTAGAAGTTATTAACCAATGAGTTAAACAAGTGCACTTGAGATTAATTTTCAAGTGGCCAGTGTAAATAAATATTTAGGTGAGTTATTAGATGATAATGGTAAGCAGACAGAAGACTAATCGACAAACAACGGATTAAAAATATGACAGAGGGAGGTTTGGGAGATACCATGGTCATGAATTGGTCTAGCTCTGCAAAGTTACTCATAAGATCCACTATATAAAGGAATGTGATAATGTAATATCCGACTACCTCAGTAGGGGAATTACATAGTAAGTGAGTAAGTTGGAAATGTATAATAAGTAGCTAATGTAAAATAATTTGTTGTTTTATGTTGTTTGATTATTAATAAGTAAGAAGTTCAGTAAGTTTAAGGCAAAGTGAATTTGATAAATAGGTAAGGTTGTAAAAGCCTGTAAACAGACTTTTTGGTGAAGGGCTTATATGTAGCGTGTACATTTTATCAAATTAACTATTGTCTGTTTATTTTAATTACACAATTATAGGTACCTAGTATAAGACAGATAATTACCAGTGGCATTAGTTAATTCAGTGGCTATATATAAAACTTAATTAATTCATGACGCTGAAGGTGGACGTGACGTAAGCTACCCTGACGTAATGCGACGTCGCTTAGCAACAACGAGGATGACAACAAATGAGATTAAAGGTTCACGTCTTTAAAAAAGAACCGTTATTCAGTTGGAGAGGAGGAAGAAGGCCAACGGAAGAAGGTTTGGAGTTGTGGAGACCGGATCGTATAGGGTCGTGGCGAGAAGATTCGAGTCGTCTAGATCGAATCAGGAGGACTTCGAGTTGTCGTAGTCGTCAAGTGTAGTTGGGTTGTTATACCCATTGCGGACACTTCGTTCGACTGCGTGAGTCGAGTGGTTGTATTTGTAACGACTAGTTGAAGGTCGTTGTGCGTTGCTTGGAAAGTAGTAGCGATCCGTTGAGCTGCGGACTATGAACTGTGACTGTTGAATTTGGAAGAAGGAGTACTGTTATTCGTCTTCACCAAGTCTTCACCGTTGTTTGGAAGGACTTAGAAAATTGCACATCGTCGAGTACGTTTAAACTTTCATACGTAACATTCGGAATAAAGGCAGGTTTCATCTAGCTAAATTTATGCTGGATATCCCTGTATTCGAACTGTTATCTACGGCAAGTTAACTCTGCGAGCAACAACTTGACAGCCGTCAAGTCAACGTCTTGGTCGAGACAATCGTCAAGTCAACGTCTGTGTCGTCGGTGAAGTAGCGACTACTGGTGCGAATCTACATAGCCTATGCCATCCAGCATCTCCGTCTTCCGTGTCTGAACTGTCCGTGGAGAATAACCAGTCAAACACAAGAGAAGATCTATCTGAAGAAGCAGATAAGACTTCAAAATAATATATTTTAATATAAGAATGCCACTGTAGGTAGTATAGGAATTGTGAATTTTGTATATAATCTAACTTAACTTTATTTTAATATATTCACAAAAATCTACAAGTTGCCTTTTGTCATGATGTTTGCTAGAATTGCAGTAAAAACCTTGATGTAATGTAATCCAAGTTCTCGATATTCATAGTCATTATTAAAGTATTAGGCTGTCAGTAAAGACTATCGTAGGAAGTCCTATTTCTGCCAGTATAGTGCTACAGCCCAGTCGCCGGCTGGAGAGAACGCCACCAAGACTGAAGAGTGGACACTGGACAGGTCTTAAACTACGACTGAATGGTCATGGACAGCGTAGGTCTATAATTTTATACAGGCACTTATTTTTAAATCTGAAAGCCGTCCTGCCACAGATCCTATTAAACCGGCATAGCCTGGGATGGTGAGAAATGTCCATACGGTTCGTTTTACACTTAAACGCTGAAAGTGGACTATAGGCTAATTATATTATGCTTAAAATTGTTATTGACAGGCGACGTTGAGAAGAACGATGATAAATTCGTGCAATTTACGTCATTCGCATTCATGATAAAACAATTGAAATGACGTGAATCTTTTGTTTAGGTAACTTTTGTTTCCGTTTACCCGATGACAACAATTGCTGTCTAGCGCTAATGTCCGGATGCAACGGTCACGTCTTGCTGGTAGTTTAGGCTGCGTCATTCTCTATTACCAGACATGTAGGCTTTAGCTGTCCATTTACCGCCACACTATAGTGTTTCTACGCGTCAGACACCCAGTTTAACAGCCGTCCAATCAGATGATGAAAACGAAAAGAGAACGTCTATATTAAGATGGCGAAAGCGAAGCTGAAACAGTTGAATTACTTTAGGTAGGCTTCAAACAAAAAACGTTAAAATACGTTTATCTAATTCAACTTCTTTCGTGTCTTTCTTTCTTGTCGTCTTGAAACATGAAAAGCATTTCAAAGGCCACACACAGGTTTTACGAAGGCATAAAATTTCGACGCAAGCAGTCCAACCAACGAAAACAACACGCCCTAGGCCTCCAATCATGGCCCGTTATGGACGTGTGTTGGTTGGGATCACTTGTAAGACTTCTTAGGAAGTAAACTATCCACCCTTAAATAGAGCAACCAGGATGTTGTTAGACGGACATTAAACGAAAAAATACCTTGACTGTGATGGCAAGGAAGTAGTATGGCACAGTATGAAGCTGCCTACTTGTGTGATAAAGTGGCATACAAATTAATTGGTTGAGTTTTTATAACATTAAAAGTTCCCCAATTCTTTCTGCTCTTTATACTTTGTACTTAAAACGTACAAGTCTAACTCTGTTCATAACTCAAAAACCTGTCTTAAGAAATCTCACGAATGATAAATAAAAATAAAAATAATATAATAAAAATAATAATTTTTATTTCATGCTATAACTGACTGTGCCCCCTCCCCACCAGAACTTTTTACTTTATCCCCCCCCCCAGAAACGTCTAGATAAAACACTGCCTGCCTCTTGCATGGCTTTGACAGCTAAGAGCCTTTGAAAGACCTCAACAGCTTCGGTCTCTCTGATTTCTCACATGACGATGTGCCATGACAGTCTCTTCTCTAATTCCTCCTCAGAGACTCTCTTTTGAAACCGATTCTCTGTAAGTTGGCGGATCCTTTTAAAAATAAATCCTCCGAGATTATGTTCTGAAATCACAATTTATATTGTGACTCCGGGATCCCAAACAGTTAGTAACATCGCTGTGACCGACACCTGTCACAGTCTCACATCTCCCATCAATGGTCTCCATGGTGAGTCAGGCGGTGGAATAGACGGATAATCGGAGAGAATGCGGAATACAGTGAACTGATGACGGCTCAAGTTTTCGAGCCAAACGCGTTCGAAGCCATTGTCCTTATATTAAGATAATCGGCATGGATATTAGCAGAGATCTGGGAGCGTCGCATTAACACCAGAAATTGAAAGGAATCTATAGCCACCTTCCAGGGTTTATCTCTCCATGGTATCCTTTGTGTCTCCTTGTCTACCATCTCACTCTGATTTTTTTAACAACAAAATGCATCTCCCTGTGTCTTTCTGCCTCTTTGTTTCTGTGTCTTTCTACATTTATTTATATTTGACATCATGTCTGCCCCCCATCTGCTTGCATGCGTGTTTTATCTCCATGCACCTCTCTTGCTGATCACCTCTCTACTTCTCTCCCTCCGTCTTTTTCTAATACTTCGACCTTCCCATTCCCTTCTTTCCCAGTTCCAGCTGCAGTGATCTAGAATGTAAAACTATGGCCTATTAATTTACTACATTAGCTCAACGCACAATGCATTTTTCTTACTTTGTTATTGCTTAACTAGCAAGCCAGCTCCCTACTAATTTAACTATTAAGTAAATTTCTTAAAATTTGGATTCCGTCCAGTTGTTTTGCAACATGCACCTGTAGCACGAGGAAGCCTAAACAAATATGAGTTATGGATCGAGGGAAGCCATCAAAAATTGATTCGTATGAAAATTATCGATCAACAGTTAGACGCCAAAGATTTGGGGAATACACGCAATGCCGATATTGATCATCCGAAGTCGGCATCTAACTACATCGCTCTGTTTCGCTCTATCCCTACACTGAACATTCATATCTGGCTTGACGCAGCGTCTGTGAATAAGCTGGATACTCAGACGGATAGAGACAGATACAGAGATGGAGGAGAAAAGGCAGTAGACAAGTCGAAACCATGGTACATCTCTAATCACAGTTAAGCACTCTCTGCAGATCCTGCTGCAAGCGCCATCGTCATCTGCTCGCCATGACATACGACCAGGAAGCGAAGGGGGCGCCCTGCATCTCTCCTCGCGAGGCTTTCTTCAACGACTCATTTCGAGGCCTTGGTTTGACCGTTCGCTCTTCGTCGCCACCCTACAAGTTCTGTCGTCTTGACGCCTTGACATCGGATGCATACCGCGACAACATCTCACGCTTCTTCCGTCTGGAACCGTGTCCCTACGATCACCGCTACCTCCGACTGGCTGCTCAAGTCTTCGACGTCATCAAGCATCCCATCGTTAACCTTCGGCGGAGGTCAAGGTCCTACCAGAGGCTCCTCGAGCAGCTGGGACCCTCCTCCGCGGTTGATGAGAATGAGGAGGAGAAGGCGGAACGTCTGTCAAAGATCTCGTTTGAATCGGATGGAGAGAAGCGGGTCACCTACTGCCTCGTCTTCCAAACACTCAAGTGTCAGCTGCCACTGTTAATTCTCTGTAAATCATGTAGACGTTAATGTAAACGCGTACCGGAAAATGTAAATGTTGGTGAAAATGTCAGCGTAGACGTAAACGTAAGTGTACACGAAAATGTAGATGCAACAGTAACCGTAAGTGTAGACTTAATGTGACTCAATGAATAGGTAAAGGGAAATATTAGGCTACTGCTGTTCGCTGTTCTATCATTTCTATGTAGGGCTTCTTTTAAGGAATAACTTATAACTGCACATTTTGTGTAGAACTAAGCTTACACGTTAAAAAGACCCTGGTTCTGTGAATAGTGACTCGTAGTAGGCCTATATAACAACGGTCTCATACGGGCATCTATTGTGTTCATTGTTCGGGCATGCATTCATTTAAAAGTAAAGCGCAATTTTTTTAAATAATTAGGCCTATAATAGATCACGCTCTTTACAATGCGAGAGACTATTCGTCCGTCCGTCTGTCTGTCTGTTTATTTTGACTTTCTGTCTATCTTCAAAATGATGGCAGCAGTTGTGAGAATCCAGAGACGTCAATCAGTCTTTTGGACTGTCTGTCTGTTTATCTGTCTGTTTGTCTATCTGTCTGTTTGTCTATCTGTCTGTCTGTTTATCTGTCTGTCGGTCTGAAACCGTAGGCCTAAGTAAGTTAATGTTATTTTGTTGGCTTGTCCAGATCAGAAATATCTCCTGGAAATGCTCGATGATTCGGATTTCTTTGAAACATTCCCCGAGGTAAGGATAAGTTGGTAACCCTCAAAACTTAGGCTATCTGATTCTGTCTGCGCCAGGGTTGACAGATTTTGGAATTAATTGATCGCGAAATCACCTGGGAACCCTGGTAGATCTATACGGCCCAAGCGTGTAGGTCACGTGCAAGAAAAATCGAGAAAGCCTGTCACTGAATAAAACCTAAGAAGTAGATCTTCACTAGTTTGTGAATATTTTTTTATAATAATAATAATAATAATAAAATTAAAAGTAATAATTTGTTAATGGCAAATGACAACAGCCGGCTAATAATTACGATCGTGATATTCCTATGTTTAAAACGACAGGTAGGCTAAAAAAATAGTCAAAAGTAGGATCCTAAATAATGCATGTAAATAACACGGACGCCTGTTTTTGTCCCATATTATGTTTGTGTAGCACGTGGACGATTTCAGTCAAGTGATGGTCATTCTGTGTGATTTCCAACAGCGTCGTTTCCAGCTGCGTCTTCCCAACAGAAAAGAGATCCTCGATATCCGTTTGCGTCGCATTGAAACCGATGTCAACAAGGCGAAGACGAGGCTGAGTGCTGCACTGGCTCGCAGTCGAATCAAGGCTCGCGTTCTCTCCCTCGACTCTCTTCTACCAGACGCTGTTCGACAGAATGAACAACTCGCCGCACAGATGACAGTGTGCGCGTGGATCAACCTCAACAAAACGAGGCAAGTGAGATTATACACCATTACCAGCACGACCGCCACCACCACAGCTAATGGGTGGCGTTGGTGTAGTGGGTATGTTCGTGGCCTTGCAGCTGGAGGGTTGCAGATTCGAATCCACCTCAAGTCGCCTCGTGAGGACCTAGGGCAAGTCCTTCATTCGCAATTGCTCAGCGCTTCGGCGTGAAACTCCGATTCAGTGTCCGCGCTGTAGTCTGAGTAGGAATTCTTGAAGAGGCGCTATAGCAATTGCAAACACTTACATGCATATTCTGTTTGCATGTTTTCTGCAGGATTCGAACGGTCACGCATGATCTGTTGACGGATGGATTCACTCGAGTGGAGTCGATCTCTGATCTCAACGGAAGGACTTTCATGTCCGACAAACAATGTTTCGATGTCATCTTCTTTCCAGGAGATCTTCTCGGATGTCTCGAACAACACGAACTCGTCAGAAACAGTCACATCGTCCTTCAGGTTATTATAATCACAATGGAGATAACAATAGCAATTTTAATAATAATAGTCATAATAATAGTTATAATAATAATAACAGTAGCAGTAACAATAGCAATGGCATAATAACAACGACTACGACGACGGTAATGCGATGACAAAGAAGCTTATATATCCATTATGATATTATGAACCTAACTTTAGACACGACTGGCCTAAAAGTTGAAGCTGAGCAAGGCAGCGTAACAATATTATTCTATCTATGACAAAAATAATCGGGTCTAAGAAGTGTAAATAATTATGGCTCCATAAGAATAATGTGCGTGCAACTGCTTATTTAGCCGTGATTATTCGAGTACTCGGATATTGCATTCCATCCGGGTATTTTCATGGTGAAACAGGATAAATCGAGTATCACTGTTGTGCATTCCATCCGGGTATTTTCATGGTGAAACAGGATAAATCGAGTATCACTGTTGTGCATTCCATCCGGGTATTTTCATGGTGAAACAGGATAAATCGAGTATCACTGTTGTGCATTCCATCCGGGTATTTTCATGGTGAAACAGGATAAATCGAGTATCACTGTTGTGCATTCCATCCGGGTATTTTCATGGTGAAACAGGATAAATCGAGTATCACTGTTGTGCATTCCATCCGGGTATTTTCATGTTCAAACAGGATAAATCGAGTATCACTGTTGTGCACTCCATCCGGGTATTTTCATGGTGAAACAGGATAAATCGAGTATCACTGTTGTGCATTCCATCCGGGTATTTTCATGGTGAAACAGGATAAATCGAGTATCACTGTTGTGCATTCCATCCGGGTATTTTCATGGTGAAACAGGATAAATCGAGTATCACTGTTGTGCATTCCATCCGGGTATTTTCATGGTGAAACAGGATAAATCGAGTATCACTGTTGTGCACTCCATCCGGGTATTTTCATGTTGAAACAGGATAAATCGAGTATCACTGTTGTGCACTCCATCCGGGTATTTTCATGTTGAAACAGGATAAATCGAGTATCACTGTTGTGCACTCCATCCGGGTATTTTCAATGTTCAAACAGGATAAATCGAGTATCACTGTTGTGCATTCCATCCGGGTATTTTCATGGTGAAACAGGATAAATCGAGTATCACTGTTGTGCACTCCATCCGGGTATTTTCAATGTTCAAACAGGATAAATCGAGTATCACTGTTGTGCATTCCGTTCGGGCTCTGATGGACATTGGAGATGACGTTCTCATCATCAACATTGGATCCGCAGTCAACGCCGCCCACCTCGCCAGTCTCACGGTCAACTCCGACACCACGATTTTCGGTCTCGGCGTACACACGGAAAGGCAGCAACAGACGATCGCTGAGAATCTGGAACGCATGGGAGCCAGTGGTAGGACAGGGGCTGGGTGTGGGGAGTGGGGGAGGGGTGCATCGCTCTTTCTCTCGCTGAGTTTGTCTCTCTGTTCGTTGGTTTGTCTGCGTATGTTTCTGTTTGCTTCTGTTGATGTTTGTGTTGTTATGTGTAACTTATGCAGATGGGTATATAATATATGACGTCTTTAGAAGACGATAACAATGACAATTGCGACGGTGAAGGTAGCAACAACAACAACAACAATGATGGCGATGATGACAATGATGATAATGATGATGATAGTTTGATACTGCTGCTGCTGCTGCTGCTGCTGATGATGATGATGATGACGACGGCGATGATGTGGCAATGACGACGACGGCGACGACGACGACGACGATGATGATGATGATGATGATAATAATCTGTTATGATGGTGACGATGACTGTTGAGGCATTCAATGAATGAATGAATGAATTCAGTCCGATTTGTAGGTTACATCACCATTCGCCTGTGCTGTGTCTTACTCCCTCCCTATATCCAATTCTTTTCTCTGTTTTTCCAAACCGCTTTTTTATATGTACGTCTCTGCATCTGTCTTCTCTACTTTTCAACCTCCTCTGTAGGCATATATGTATATTCTTCCATAATTATGATGCGTGTGTCTCCTTGCTTGTCTGCTTCTATATGTAGGTCGTGTGACGTTGTTCACTGGTCACTTCCTCAATGACTTCAGTCCAGATGACGAACGACTTCAGAACATCAAGATCGTTCAACTGACGACGGCTTGCTCCAAGTCAGGGGTCGTCAATCCAGTCAACTACCTCGTACACGAGGGAGACGGTTGGTACAATGACAGCAGTTGCTATAGCAGTTACACTAGCAGCTGTAGTAATATTACTGGTAGGCCTAGAAGTAGTAATAGTACTATTATAGTAGTAGTAGTAGTAGTAGTAGTAGTAGTAGGGGTAGTAGTAGTAACAGTAGTAGTAATAGTAATAGTAGTAGTAGTAGTAGTAGTAGTAGTAGTAGTAGTAGTAGTAGTAGTAGTAGTAGTAGTAGTAGTAGTAGTAGTAGTAGTAGTAGTAGCAGTAGAAGTAGCAGTAGTATAATAGTAGCAGCTGCAGCAGTGTGTTTTAAATGAAACTCAAATCATCTTTGTTCAATCGAGATGAATGAGTTTTTCATTTCTGTGTTTTACTGTAGATCTCTATGCTTTGCGTGAACTGTCGCTCTGCAGTTCAGTTCCGGAGAAAGTTCAACAGATGAGCAGTGAACATATGGCTCTACTCAAACAAGCTCTTCTACGTAAGATAACAATTGAAGAGAACGCATGAACGAAAGAAGTGAAGAAGGAATGAGCGAATGAACGAATTATTTATAAAGAAATGATTGAGCGAACGAATGAATGAATGAATTAATTAATTAATTAATCATTGAATGAATGATTAATGAAGAATGGAATGAATGAGCGACAGAAATAGTGAACGAACACTTGAATGAACCAATAAACTATCAAATAGCCTATCGAATGACGGAAGAAAAGTTTGATACAACGAATGAACGAACGAATGAAAGAGTGACGAAAAGTTGAACCCGTTAGGTTAACTAACGGACGTAGACCTATAACTAACACGTCCACAATAACATCTGCTGTCTGTGTTATCTGTTTCCCTGTATTCGTAGTTCCTCGAGTCCAGGGTGTTGTCTACAACACTCGTTCGCTATTCGACGTTGAGAACGAAACGGTCGTGACAGCATCGGTCGACTTCGCGACCAGCGCTCGTCCTGCCCGGCCGCCCTTCAGGGTCGGTCCGCCCGTCCTCACCTTCACCGAGGCGGAGATCGAGTCGGACAATCCGGTCGCTGGAAAGTTCCTCAAGTATCAGCCGTCTGTGCAGACCAGCGGATGCTTTGTGGCTGTCATCACCAGAGAGGTATAACACGAGGCTCTATGGTCTGTGGACCCTTGAGTCTTGAATATGCGCTATGTAAACAATCCTCGTTTTAAAATTTCAAACTGTTTCAACACAGCATGATTAACCTACAATTGCCGGTTTGTGGTTTTCAACCCCCTAGTCTTTCTTATGGCTCCATAGTTAAGTTCTCATTGCACATTCCAAGGCAAATCAACGTCCACCCTCCCCAGTTATTTTCGGGCAATAATTAGATCTATTCTCACACTGGACCGTAGACCCAAGCCTATTTCTGTGTATACATGTATGTTCGAGGCATGAATAGGCGCTATATAAATGTTCGCATCAGCAGAGGAAGAGAGCGAGCGCAGAAGCTGAGTCGCATTTGCTTTGTTTGTATGTGCACTTGTTATAGCGCCCCTTCAAGCTCTCTCTACTCAGAGGCGCTCCCGAATGGAGAGCGGACACTGCATCGGAGTTTCACGCCGAAGCGCTGAGCAATTGTGAGTAAAGGACAGTATTACAGTAAATAGACCTTTGTGTACTTAGAAGATACGAGATGCAGAATTCTTGCTGGACAATCATTTTCATTTAATAAATTATTAGCGACATTTAATTGCAGCAGCCAACCAACAGATGACGAAAATTTCATACCCAGGCATCTCCTTTAAAGACAGATTAAAAATTAACGAAAGTTAACAGCAACAATAATAATTCACAAGCAGACAACTATTATTATTGTAACAATAATCAGCCTACTGTGGATCTTGTCATCTGTAATTTCAGGCGGATGATCCTCAGGAAGCGGCCAAGGGAATACTGGCAAGAGCCGCTGCGAGGGGTATAATCGGTGGAGTGATTGGTATGAAGACGGTGCCTGGTAGAACGCAGGAAAGCGAGAAGAAGAAGAAAAGGAAGAAGAAGAAGATTCAGAAGAAGGAAGAAGAGGACAACAAGGGGGAGACAACAAAAAAGGAGGACACGGACGCGGAGGAAAACGAAAACTGATTAAGGAAAATGTATTGATGTCAAACCCTATCAAAGGCATATAGGCCTAATGTAGGTAGGCCTATAGGTAGATTAAACACTGATAGGTAGACCTAACAGTCACTAGAGTAGGTCTAATTAAACAATGGTTTAAACTTAGCCACAGAACCAGTGGCGTAGCCAGGAATTTATGATGGGGGATTATGGACGGATGCTTGTTTTTCTTACAATTATAAGTGTACAAATAGCCTTAAAAACCTTTCCCCTAAACCAATGGGGGGGGATTTAACTCCCAAACCCCCTTGTTTTCGCCACTGCATAGAACCTTCCTGATGAACTTGATGCAGGTGTCAAACTTCAGCATATCCTTTTAGCATTTATTAACAACTTGATAATAAATATCGTGTAGGCCTACTCACCTCAAAATTTACCAGTACAGCCCTGCTTAACTTCTAAAACATAGCATCTACCGCAACAAACTACAGATCTATAATTATAGGGTTAATTTGCAAACCAGACGGTTGGGAGAAAATGTTCCAAAGTAGTTCTTTGTCGGGATCCACCTCCTTTGTTGTTGAAAAGATGTTCACCTAGACATTGTCCTTCAGACGATAATCCGGGTTGCCGACGATTCTCTTCCTTGATTTTTGGAAGAGAGTATTCGGGGTTTTCTGCCGAAAGCCGATTTCGTTCTCGTCAAGTCTCGTCCAGATCTCGCATCAACGGTTCTTGTGACGACACCAGATAACGCTGATCTACAATTCACACTTCCGGTCTTCGTCACGTGATCAGCAGACGATCTTCCGGTCACGTGAGACGTGGCGCTGAGCAGAGACATGCATCGCGGATGACTACTTCTGTCACCGATGATGGTACACCCTGACGGGATTCGAGGGACCCTCGTCGTAGCCTTGACGTTTCGAAACCTCAGATGGTCTGGACAGTTGACGAGGGCGTCCGTCCACGATTCGGGTTTGTCGAGGTAACGTTCGTACAACTCTTTGCGCGTCTTCTCGATGTTAGACAGACTGGAGACTGCGAGGCGAAGGAATCGCCAGCCGAGGATCGACTCTTTGCTGTTGTTCTTCATCGCTGTCTCCGTTATGTGAAGACGCAGACGAGCCCACGCACGCCGAGCACCAAGGGCGGTCAAGGTTAACGAAGAATCGTTGGATCTTGCAGAGCAGTCCATCGAATCGAATTCATCCTCATAAATTCCATCCTCCTCTTCATCTTCCTCATCCGTCTCCTCCTCCTCCTCCTCCTCCTCCTCCTCCTCCTCCTCCTCGTTGTCGATGTTTCCCTCGACTGAAACAGCTTCCGGTGAATTGCACTTAGCTTCCGGTCGCGCGTGCGCAGTGCTGTGTTCCTGTTGATAGTCGCCGAGCGCCTGAAGGAATGCCTGACTGGTTTTAGCGATCAGGTGGAAGGTGGAGCCAGGTTGGCGTCGAGGGTCCACCGTTCCAGTTTCATCGTCATTCAGTCCTTCAGAGGATGGTCGCCGAGTCCTCGATCGACGTCTTCCACTCTTAGATTGACCTTTCTGACCATTGACCTTGTGCGTCGCAGTGGCCTCACCTGCATGCGTCTCGAACGACGACATCAAATTGTCTGATGATGAAATTATGACGCAATGCAGTCAAAGATAGAGCCGGTGATGCCTATTATAATTATAGGTGAATACATTATTTCAACGACATAAAACTCACTCTATAATTATTTGTTCTATAAGCTTACACAACTTACACAAGGTCTTTTCATGTTCGGAAACAGTCGCATTTTATAAATCAATCACCTGCAGTCATGCATGTAGTCTCCAGTACTGTTGCTAATGCAGCTAGACAGAGGAACGTTCGTAGGGGATGCAGAAATCCTGCATCGGTCAAATCTGTTTCTGACCGTTGTCTAAACTTTTATGGTATAGGCTATTAGGCCTAGGCTTTGCTAAACGCTGCGTAAAACTCTAGCCTACCAATATCAGATCTCAGATCTGTGGCGTGAAGTCCTGTCTATGCACAGACCTTCTTCGTTGCTTTGAGTCGCATCCACCACTTCATTATTTCACATGCGCTGTTCAATAACTCGTGTACCGTACGCAAGCACATCAGAAACACACGTAACACACCATCATTGCATTGTGTTGCCTCCAACACTGAGTGCGGTAGGACCGGATTATGTTAATGTAGACTTTTATAAATAAACCATTATGCCGTAGACGTTCTAGCTCAATGGTTCATTTATAAAAGTTATATTATAGGCATCTATGATATATATATTATATATATATACTAGCTGTACCCAGCCACGCGTTGCTGTGGCAAAAAAGACCTTCCCTTCCCCCCCATTCCCCCTCCCCTCCCCTCCTCCTCCCCCTCCCCCTCCCCTTTCCCCTTCCCATCCCCCTCCCCTCCACCTCCACCTCCCCCGCCCCGCCCTGCCCCCTTCCCTCCCCCTCCCCTCTCCCTTCCTCTCCCTTCCCCCTCCTCTACCTCCACCTCCGCTCCTTTTCTCCCTGACAACGTCCCTAACTGACAGCGGTAAGGCCTTTTTCGTAATGGAATTATTTATCGACTCGCTTATGACGTCACGGGACGCGAACTCATTGATGTTTTGTCACTGTGTTTCGGTGCAAGCGTTTGGTTTGGCTGAAATTGCAAATGGCGGTCGAACGGATTGCAAAGCAAAGTTCACTTTTTGTGGAAAGGATTGGGGTTTTTTTCGGGGGAAAAAATGTTGTGACCTGGTCCTATTGGAATGGAAGGTTTTGGTAAATTTTCAAAACAATCGGCGCGTTACTTTCGGCGTGATCGTGACCGCAGTATTTAAAGCGATGAAAAGTGAGAATTTTTTACTTTTTGTGGAAACGATGGTTTTTTTGAGGGGGGTAAAAATGTTGTGACCTGCGGCTATTGGAATGGAAGGTTTTGGTAAATTTTGAAAAGAATCGGTGCGTTAGTTTCGGCGTTATCGTGACCGCACTATTGCAAAGTTTCATTTTTATTTATATAGATATTATATATATATATATATATTTATATCATAGGCGTACGGGAGGCATATAGGCATTCCGTACCCGATTTCGTAGCATTGCAGGACATAACGCTTTTTCATTGGCCGGTTCCAGAATTTGAATATTCATAACCAATGACGTGTTTAGTGCCTTCTCGTGCGCTGTTGTGCTGCTGTTGTGGGCATACGTGGAAAAATAGCCGATTGCGGTGCGCTTAAAGTTATAAGGAATTTCCATTCGATAGTGAAGTAATCTTCTAATCAGAGCAAAAATCAAAGGCAAACGTTACGCGTTGTTACATGTACGATTGTACGTGCGTGCCAGCGAATATGTCATCCGCCAACTCGTCGCTTCAATAATACGCTGTGGTCAACAGCTATAGGCCTATGTGATGCATCAGGCGTCTGCTTCGTTGAATCAACCGCCTCCTGCGATACCAAAAATCAAAACTGCGCTACAGAAGTCATTACATTAGATTTTACTAAACTTCAGTTGCCTAAAATTCGCACCAGTTGAAATTAGTGTTCCATACATTTTCAATTGTAACTTTAAAAGCTCTAGGTTTGTTCAGTTTTCGTGAACTGTCTCATTTTCCATGCCTACTGTTCGACAACCAGTAATATTTTGAGCTTATGCACAGTAGGCCTAGTTCATGTCAATCTAAGTTCTAGTGAAAATCATCCTAAATTTTAAACCTATGTGTGCCTAGATACGTTTCTATTAAGATGTGAGACGGTTATCTTCATTCAAATTATTCAAATTTGATTATCTTGAATCATGAATCAGAACCCTTTGCATCCACGTTCACAGACCTTCTAATTCCACGTTCTGACTTCCTGACAGGAATAGATTTGTAGAAACACTTCTGTACAGTTAAAAACTAGCAAAAAAGGCCATTGTCCTCCAATTGGAAGTAATTTACCATGGAGGATGGGAAAGGAAAGAAGGGGTTGTGGCGTTAAGCAGTTCTAAAAATTTCTTAAACAGTCCAGTAAGAGTGAACGTTAATGCTGAATTATGAATAGCCTAAGTAGGCGTGCCAATAAAAGCATTAATATGAATGGCTTTACATAATAGAAAGGCATTTGCTATAAACATCAGTGTTAGGCTACTCTGTTATCATTGCTCATCAATAAATAATATTATCTTTATTCAACAATACGGTTGACAGGCCGCAACCTATAGTATAGGCTAATGACAACTTGTCACCATTCAGACATAGCGAAGTCCCAACATTTATAGCCTGACCTACCTGCCAATTGCTTACATTTTAAATACAATTATTAAACTAAAATCGGGTGTTTAAAATTTCGGATGAGGCAGTATAATAATAATTTTCGTCCATTCAACAATCGGTTACAGTGTACAATTATGCAGTTGAAACAGTTTGCAGGAACTCAGATTACGGAATACATAAATCTTAACTATACTAGCTGAACAGACAGCCTGCACTAGGCTACATGGAGCTAAAAGCTCTTAATTACAAAGCATATCTGCCCAATAATAAATCACGCAACGCAGCTTTATCCCATTATATGCAAAACTGTTTTGGTGTAGGCTATCTATTTATTAAAGCACTTTATAAATCTGAGCAGGTAACTGCCATATCGATGGCTGGAAGCACAAAGGTGCTAAGCGCACTTTTCTTAATTCTAAGAAAACTGAAGTTGAAGTTTTGTTATGTGTTGCTAAAATTCATTATTCAAAATAATTCGATTTGCAATGACTTTTCCAAAAGAAGAGCTTATTGCAGTGTTACAAGTATTTTTACTTTTGCACAAATAATTCTGTTTGTAAAAAAACAATGACTTTGTAAAATTACTGTAAGGAAATATATGCACTTAGGACTTTTGTGCGCTGATGCTGGGACACCTGAAATACTAATTCATGTCAACTGTTTTGACAATTGTTTTAGAAGACCCTTAATAAATACTGTTCTAACTAGCCTTTAAGCATTTGTTAATTTATTAAGCACCACATGATTATATTATTTAATTTTAAAATTTCTTTTAAGCAAAAAAACTCCTAATAATATCAGGAAAATAACCAAAAATAATTTAATTCAAGTATGAGCGACTCTTACGCCGAGTTTTCCTTCAAATTAATGTGATAATCATAGCTGTCATACTTATCATTATAATTAACATCCAATAAAGATTTAAGAAAAAAATATTATAATGAAAATCAAGAAGCACCAAAATGCATCTTCCTCCATAATTTATCCACATTTCACACGTTGAAGAAGTAAAACAATAAAATGCAACAGTAATTATAAAATAATGCTCTGCATTCAAGCCATTAGTTTCAGATAAGAAAAAAATAACATTAAGTTTGAATTCAGTCTTCTTCCTCGTCAGCACAGGGCTCCGAAAGACAGTCTCGAGCTCTAGCATTTGAAGGCAAGTCATTGTAGAAAACCGCATGCTCTGCCGGAATTACTCTGCTCTTCAGTAGCGCAAGGAGGTCAGCTTTTTTGGCCGTCGAGATTGGGATTCGAGAGAGATAGGCTGGTGTAAGTTCCCCTATCAGTGTGTTTGGCCTGCCGCGTTTGCTGGATATGTTGAGGCGAAGGAAATTCTCATCACTAATCTGGTATTTGTACTCAATGACAAATGGGTGAAGTTTACTGAAGCGCAGCCACTTAACACGTAGCCAATTCACCGTATCCCCCTCCATATTCTTGCTGCGATTTAGTAGAAGAGTAGAAGCCAGCATCTTCAAGTCACTGAAGTCTGTGTGCATCATTCGCTGAACGATAAATGGAGGAGCTTTCTTTCGTGCACCGGCTATCGCCACTTCCCAATCACGAGTTGTATAAATTTTGAGATGCTTTGTAGCTCGCTCAATCAGGGAGTGCATTAGATCTACATCTAAATACGAGTGGCCACTCTCCATATACTTTAGATCAACAGTTTGTAGAGAAGGCAATGTTCTAATGGCGTACAACATGACTGCACAGATAAACTGGTTGCGATTTTGTCCACCGCAAGTATCTGAGAATGATGTGACGTGCGTGACGGTTGCTGGAAGTTTTCGCAAGTAATCCAGAAGGGCGGACCCTATATCATTTGCTCCCCTACCACCTTCTGTCTCGTCCCATATGTAATTGAATCCTTGTTGGGATGCCGATTCCAGTATCGTAAAGTTGTACACAGCAAGCTTCCTTCTATAATATATTTGTGAATCACCTGCATGTGGAGTAGAGAGAACTGCTTCAAGATCAAATGTTATGGCTCGATACGATTGGTCACTGCAAGCTTTTACTTTATCGCGACTCTTCTCCTCCATAGACTCTTTCTCTCGCCTTTTATGTGCTTCCCATGCATCATGCAAGTTCGTCTTCTCTGTATCCACAGCATTTCTGTAGCTATTACAAGTGGAGCACTGATCTTTCTTAGGAATAAAGAAGCCAAGATTAAATTGGGTATTGAAGACTCTTCGATAGATTTCTTGCTTAACAGGTGCTACTCCAAGCCTTTGACAGTAATCCTCACTGTACAAACGGTAAAGCTGTTGAATATTAAGATCAGGTGCCAAATACCGTTTACGTGAGTCTTTGCGAGTGTAATGCGATTCAACCTGCGGAAAGCTGTTTATGTGATCGACGATCTTCTGGATATTCTCATCTGAAGTTTTATTTGCAGGAACCTTTCCTTTCCGACCATCTTTTCCAACAAATAAACCAGTATCTGATTTACCTTTTAAAGCCCTGTTAACAATCTTGATTGAAATAGCAAGAGTACTGCAAAAGAAGTTTCTACAGACACGCATTCGATCATCATCGGACATCAAATAATACTCTCGACTTTTCTTGCGCTTTGTGCTTACAGCCTCTCCAGTTGCAGCATCTATGCTACGCCTGCGGACAGCAACTTCAGTGACTGCGCTGCAGAGGAACTGAGACTTGCACTGAATGTCTTGCAACGAGTAATACTCGTTGCATAATTGCACTTGCTTATCTTCCGAAATCATGACCCCACACTTAAAACGACATCCTTCTTCGCAACCCCCACATGGTTTTTTTCCCGCCACTAGTTTCCCTTTCCTCGAAACATACTCCTTTCCATTAGCTCGAGATAGCTGCCTAACATTTCGTTTCCAACCTTGTGTATTTCGTTTACGCTTTCGTGAACGCTCCTCCATATCTGATGGTGGTAGGCAAGGTGTAGATGCATCGTCGCTGAGAGGAAGACTTCCTGAGGGACCAGGCTCTTCGTTAGAGAGAGAAGTTGAACGAGTAGACACTGTAACTTCTGTTGGATGTGGAGGATTAACTACATCAACTGTTGTTGGAAGCACTGAATCAGGTGACATCTGTTGAGAAGAAATAACCCCGACTGGAACTTGCAAAGGTTGCAAGATTGGTGGCCTACATGACATGTAAAATAAAAATAAATGCCAATTAAACACTCATTTTTAATAATTTAATAATCTTCCTTTATTGAAGTTCACATTCACAGAATGCATTGCGATTACAATGAAACATTCATAATCATAGTACACTGTAGTAACTGATGACAAGTTTAACAGAAGTTTAATTTAACTTTTGTATTTTCATCATAAGAGTAGTTTAAGTAAATTAATTCATCAATTATAATGGCAGAAATACAAGAAAATGACTACTCCATAGAGACAATGACTATTAGACCTACATTTTAAAATAATAATTGAAACCACATTTGAAATGATAGTACAAAGAACTACCTTAGGCGAGTAATGATGATAACTTTACGGGTACGAGTTCTTTCCATCGGAGTGGCCATACTTGCAACATGAAGGTTGAAAGGCTCGGACGTCAGCAGGTGTGAATGGTCTAGCACTTCTACTGCAGAAACCTCTCTGCAAAAAGGCTCCAAGACTAGAGGAAGTGTAGGATCAAGCCCTTCAACTGTCATAGCAGGTGTACGATTAAGCGGAGAAGAAACCTCGAGGTCCAGAGGAAGCATAGTTGCAGGCAAATCAGTTGCCAGCGGGTGTGAATGGTCGAGCACTTCTACTGCAGAAACCTCTCTGCAAAAAGGCTCCAAGACTAGAGGAAGTGTAGGATCAAGCCCTTCAACTGTCATAGCAGGTGTACGATTAAGCGGAGAAGAAACCTCGAGGTCCAGAGGAAGCATAGTTGCAGGCAAATCAGTTGCCAGCGGGTGTGAATGGTCGAGCACTTCTACTGCAGAAACCTCTCTGCAAAAAGGCTCCAAGACTAGAGGAAGTGTAGGATCAAGCCCTTCAACTGTCATAGCAGGTGTACGATTAAGCGGAGAAGAAATCTCGAGGTCCAGAGGAAGCATAGTTGCAGGCAAATCAGTTGCCAGATGTTCAGTAGATGTTCCTAAGACAGACAAAATGCATACCCAAGTTAAACAATGTAAAGAAACACGGAGGGATGCATCGCTGGTTTTAATATTCACTATGGCAAGCAATACCGGTCTATGCGTCTGCAGGTGTGTTCTGGTGGTCACGATCCTACCTGTAGTTGCTTAATAATACCGATGAGACGTCCATGACATCGCCTTTCGATGCAGCCCAAACCTTACTGCATAATACCGCATAATTTTTACAATTTTACCACATAAGCCGATTTCGAGCTTTAAATCACTTAATTTCCCAAACATCAACATTTATTTTCCATAATTTTACAGCATTTTCTAAGGTTCCTATTAATAAGCTTACCATCATCACTGGATTCCTCGATTGAATCATTAAGGTCCATGATCATCTGAAGCGCTTTTGCAGAACTGAAACGATGCACTCGTTTATGCATTTCAATAATAATGTATTGAGAGCAGAAACAGTAAACAATAAGCAGTAAACACTAAAGATTTCGAGATATTGTTTCTGTTATTTTTAATGTAACTTTTATTATTTTTGTAACGGGGACGACGATAAACAGTAATGGCGAATGGCGTGGAAGTCAACAACAAAGACAAGGCGTTAAAAAAAGAGGGTGCACATAGGTATTAAGTGCGCTTGAGCTATTTGCGCTCTATGGATTTCAGCCAATGAGACTTAGCCCAATTGTGTTTTGGTGCCAAGTGATCCAAATTAACATCGTAAACGTTAGTACCTTTGTGCTCCGATGTATATTTCTTCCAGGCATATTATGCACTACTTTTTTGAAAAACCCAAAAAAGTGCGCTTAGCACCTTTGTGCTTCCAGCCATCGATATAGCCTATTAGGCCTCATGGACGTAAAGGCTGCGAGTTATTAAACATAATAGCCTAAAATTATTGCCAACGCAAGCCGCAAAGTCTGTAAACAAAACGTGCTCAATGATGTCACTGGTTATGAATATTCATAATATGGGATCGGCCAATGAGAAGGCGCTTAAGGCTGACAATGCTACGAAATCGGGTACGGAATGCCTATATGCGTACGGGAGGTTTCAGAAGTGGGGGGGGGCAAAGATTGAACTTCTGCCCGAAAAATTTATCCGGCCAAAACGTTGGTCGTCCGCGACTATTTTTGCCCGAAAAACCAGATTTGCCCGAAACGTGA
This sequence comes from Lumbricus rubellus, assembly GCA_945859605.1. NCBI lineage: Eukaryota > Metazoa > Annelida > Clitellata > Crassiclitellata > Lumbricidae > Lumbricus > Lumbricus rubellus. The sequence continues at coordinate 47,358,479 of OX243816.1, forward strand.
CGACCTTTTTTTTTTTAAGTCGTCCGCGACTTTTTTGCCCGAAAAACCAGACTTGTCCAACTTGACGCCCTTTTTTATTTTTTTTTAGTTGTCCGCGACTTTTTTGCCCGAAAAAACCACCAAACTTGCCCGAATTTGGGGGGGGCAATTGCCCCCCCTGCACCCCCGCCTCGTACGCCTATGATTTATATTATCCTACTCATAGGCTAGCGCCCTCTGATCTTTTAATGGCTTGTAGTGTACGGTGATAGCATGTCACCGGCGTTCAATTAACCCCGTATAATCCGAAGCTTTGATAGTTTAATAACACAGGATTAAATATCGACGCACACCAACAGTTAGCCTACTGTATAGTTCGAAAGACTGTAGGCTATTGATCTAGGCGGCCTAGGCCTACACACAGCCAGTTAGATGTGCAGATAGGCCATGATTAGGCCTACCGATATGTTGTAGCGCTACGCAAGTATTTTTCCTCTCTACATGCATCTAAAGAAGCTAAGTATCGAGTTGTTTTCCTATAGCCCAGCTACACCTAGTTTGGCGTTTCAGGGTCTCTAGTTTAGTTTCTTTACTCCTTGAAGGGCGATGCATAAATTCGCGATTAGAAACACGTACGCTCAGACAGTAGTAGCACATGTAAGCCTAATATAATACTAAGAGGTAGTAGGCCTAGGCTATTGAATATCGGTACCGATCGAGCGTATTATAGCCTACGTAGGTCTACCGTAACAGACGTTGAAACTACCTTGGCAATAAGCTTAGCGCTCGTGAATAAGCTGGTGGTGGTGATAATGATTGGCTTTTGAGTTTCGTTAAAAATTTGGAGATTATGATCACGAGCCTACTTGAGTTTTGTCTCGTTCTTTGATAATGATTCATCCATGGTTTATGAGGTCTGAGATAGGCTTTAGTCCGTCGATCCAATCGGTCACTATAGTCCTAGGCTAGAGTAAATTGCTCTGAGTGTGGTGAATGACCCACTGTCGATCCGCAACCATAGCCTACATAGCCTAATATAATTATCCAGAACTAACCAACGGAAGTGAAATTCAATCCATGCGAAACGGCCGTGCACCGCATTTGGTCCGCTATTAGCCTATACACTGTGTCTACGATAAAGTAGATCACACAATAAAGCGTCATAACTCGGCCAAAACGTTCAAGATTTGTCTGAAATTTCACACACAGCAACAGTGGCCATATGTACACGAGACCCAAAAGCCGATTAGAAATATTCGTGAGTTTGCTAAATTTATGAGCGTTTGAGATGCAGCACCGAAAAATGCAACTTTACAACATGCTGAAAGGAAGCAAAATTCAGCTATAAATAGCGCTCAAAATGTCATTTTTGTTCACGAACGCACGAATATAGACGTAATAGTTTAGTAGCTGTCCCGGAAGACACTCGGCTTCATATCCCGCAGCTGTGGCCGCCTAGCAGTCCAGACCTCGATCCGGGTACATGTACCGGAGTAGCGCGTTTTTCGTTCCCGTATTCATGACATCGATAAACGTAGGGCGCGTCTGATTGAAGATTGGCAGCTGTTTGACCAGGTGATCATAGACCTGACCATCAAACAGTAGCGTCTATGTCTTCGGCTGTGTGTTCGTGAACAAAAATGACATTTTGAGCGTCATATTTAGCTGAATTTTACTTCTTTTCAGCTTTTCCATGTTGGAAAGTTGCATTTTTCGGTGCTGCATCTCAAACGCTCATAAATTTGACAAACTCACGAATATTTCTAATCGGCTTTAGGGTCTCGTGTAAATATGGCCACTGTTGTTTTGTTGAAAATTTCAGACAAATCCTAAACGTTGTGACCGAGTTATGACACTTTAGTGTGTGATCTACTTTATTGTGGACACAGTGTAGACCCAACCTTACGCAGGGACTCTACGGCTGTGGCATTCGTCGGTAGGCCTACAAACTTAAATGCCTGAGGTCTGCGTTTAGGGATTATAATTATTCTATCATACCAATTCGTAACAACACAGATCCAATATCGAAACGAAATGGCCGGATTGATATTATGCATTGGATGTTGAGAACGTTTTGGACGGACCATGGCAGGATAGGATTACAATGAGTAAGCTTAATGATGACGATGATAATTATGAGCAGTAGAGTAGGCTAAAAATAATATTACTACACACATAAATAATTAGGCCTACTGCTAATAATAAAGATCATGAGCGGAGTTTGGTTTCCGTTCTTGGGGGGGGGGGGCGGGGGGGGGGGGGGGGAAGAGAGGGAGGCTAAAGAACTTGGGCTTTGGTTGGGGCGAAGACTTGGTCCAGATCGAGTGGCACCGAAAACATTTTGCCCGGCGAAAAAAGTTGATGACTGTTTGATTGAAATTTTCATAAAACATAGGCCTACTTTTCACTTTTTCACTGGGCGCAAGTCGCGCCCGCCTATACATAGGATAGAAGCCCATGGTAACAAATGACACACAGGTATGTTAATTAATGAAAGACAATAATTATTAAAATAATTATTAAGAGATGTCACCAACAAGACCTATAATAATTATAATTTATTTTCTTATAATTTATTATTATTTAGCAGCAAATCCACATTTTAAACAAAATACACAAATGCACAAAAATAACACTGATTTTCCAATGTCAACTATATTCCCTTAAAAATCCTAAAAGTCTATCTCATTATTATTTTGAGATCAACATAAGGCGTTTGACATCAGCTGCACCTTTACTTAAAACCTCAACAATAAAATGATATGCAAATTACATTGATCTGAAATTCCACAGTATTTTTAACAGACTGCAAAACGATTATAAATCCTAAGTCATCAGTTTGCTTTACCCGAAAACTACCAGAATTTGAACAGTCATTAAAACGTAGTGCAATGTTAAAGTAGAAGTTTTGAAAACTGAGCATATTTAACAGTTTTTGAGTCCTGCTAGCACGTCATATTATACAATTATTATTTAGACTTTTTGATATTTAACTGGTTCACGAAGTTAGTGTTGAATTAGGCTTGCACGATTGAGCTTTGTTTTCCACACAATAGAATGATGCAGAACTATATCATGCATAGCAAAAAGCGCATATCACAAACCTTACTGAACGGCAAATGTACATTTTATGTAGCGACCATAAAGTATATGCTCATTATAAATAAATTTATTTGTATGGGTTGCAACACAAGGTGGAGCAGGCTATGCAGGAATGTTTGTGTTAATATTCTCTCCAGTAGATCCATGATTTTGCCATCTCTCCCGTTCCCACGTAGCGACAATAATTATAAACAGACAATCCTTACTTGTGCCTAGAGGACACACCACCATGTTCCTTTAAAAACTGTCCTAATTAGCTGTGGTTGGACTGGGATCACTTCTGAATAGTTACCTTGAAGGGGCGCTATATAAAACTCAATAACAATAATAACAATAATAATAATAATAATAATAATAATAAACACAAGATCCCTGATTTCGTGAGCCGACTCACTGATTTGATGTGATAAAAATGTTTTTCAAAATAACACCATAACACCCATTTGCATAATTAATTGCACTGCAGCAAGAACAAGAAATGACAGACATAAGTTAAGACGTTATCACAGGTTGTTAAATAGAAACAGTCAAGAGTATCATAAAACAACATCTAAAAAAGTAGAAAACTGATACAAAATGGAATGTTATCTTATTACACAACAACGCCTGTAGTACCTGTACACACGTTTGTTAATGCAGGACAATAATATATAAAAGGCCTATAAATAATAATAATATATAGGCTTATAAATAATAATAATATATACACTTACAAATAATAATAATATTTCTTAATAAAATAGATTAGTCTACTTTTGCCCGCTGCTACCGACGGTTCTGGCGTAAAATAGATGTGATCCACGGCATGAAATAAGTGACGTTTGTGAAAATCGTAGGTTTTGCAGGTTCATTTTGAACGCACATGTTCAAACCGGTGCTAACAACTCCCTGTAAGGTCCAACGGTTGTTGAGGTCTCGGCACATCAGAGGTCCTCCACTGTCTCCCTGTTTCAAAAGAAACCAACATCATTACACATCAAAAAGTCAATGAGTCAAAAAATAAAATTTATCATTGCAATTAAAATTAGAATCTGTCTATAATAGTGCAATCAAAACGTAAGCGTTAATTTTTTTATAGTACCACCTCAAGAGAAACTCCTCATAGGTGCTCCCAGCCTCCGACGCCATCAAACGATGACCACACAGAACGGTTTTTTCAAATCCAAAAACATCAAAGATACGTCAGGCAAGGGTAAAACCATAGATGTAAAAAACGATGGAAACGGAATAAAAAACGGGAAAAAACGTCGTTTTATTCAAAAAAATTAAAAACGATAGAAAAAGATAAAAAACGGAAACGGAAAATAATTTGACATTGCTACATCTAAAATCACATTTTAACCTTAAAAACCTTGATTAGGAACCTACTACATGCAGGTTATCTCTTAAATGATGATGTTAAACGATGAAATAATGACTTTAGTTAGCTGAATCCTTGAGAGTTGGCGGAAAACATAAGGAATATCAGAAAAATGAACATTTAGGAAAATAATAACAGAAAGTAAATGAATAAATAAAGTTAAAGAAAAAATAAAAAAGGATAAAAAACGATGAGAAAAAAGAAGAAAAAACGACGTTTTTTGGGAGAGAATAAAAAAAGAAAAAAAACAATTTTTACAACTATGGGTAAAACCAGGCACACACTGTAGTATCATGGGCGCCCGCAGAAAATTTTGCAGGAGGGGGCAAAAATTTTGCGATGGTCACGGTTGAATTTTTCAGTGACAAGAGCATGAAAATACAGCGCTGGAAATTGAAAACACGGTTTTTTTTTCAAAGAGGTTTCTGAATGCAAATTTCTCACTTTCATTTTGTGCATTATTTTTAATATGAATAGTTTCCTAAGTGCAAAAATTTGTTAAAAATCCAAAAGTGGATGTTAAAAAGTAGGTACATGAACGGCACTATATATATTTATTTCTTTAGAGATTTCTAAACATAAATTTATGACTTTCACTGTGTTTATCATTGGTATCATTAGTGTTTTAATGCGAAGAAATTTGTTAAAAACTCAAAAGTAGTAGTTAGAAAAATAAGTGTCACTTTTCCAGGGGGGGGCAAGTGCCCCCCCTTGCCCCTATGTGCGGGCGCTCATGTGTAGTATAACATAGAAGGCTGTAGAAAAATGATTGGTGGTGTTACCATCTTAGAAAGACTCTACAACCAGCCTCTGAATTCCAATCAGTTATAAAACAACAACTAAGAAGTGAATTATTCTCCTATTTTATTATGAAGCACCTCTATCTAATAACCACACATCAACGATTGGTTTTTAAGCAACAGTAAATGTTTCTGGGAAGGTTCAAATCTGCCCTCGATAAGTTATAAGATGGGCTCTAAACACCACAGTGTTCCACAACAATTATTGAACCTGTGACAAAGTAAACCTCAACAGAAAAAGATTTTATCAACACAGTAGAGCGTAATGTAAATGATTTAATTTCGACTTGCATGGCACATAGCGATGTAACCAGTAGCATATCCAACGCAGAGCTGTGAGTCATTCGTCACCCGACTGCCCCAGAATTCCGGGCGACTGCAGACGTCATACGTCCACACTTCCATCTTCGCTTGACGTAGATCGATCGGTGCATCGTACAAATCTAGAAGATGTTATGAAACTCACATACGATCTAGGAAGACCTTCACAAAATCCATGGCTCTCGGTATTTATGTTTTAAAACCTGTATGTTAAGCCAGTGTGCAATGTTTAGCAAAACTGCATGTCTTCCACATAAAAGATGGTCTTCTAAAAGTTATTTATGGCATTAAACTGTAATTTTTACAAATTATGAATGAAGAATGGATTTGTTTATTACACACAAGAGTCAATCATGAGCCACTATATACAGTGCAACGGAATCCAGGAAAAGTTAATAGCTTATACTAACCTAGATTATTATTCAAGCATCTACTTATTTAATACTTAATTAGAACTTAACTGATAATAGTAATTTAGTGATAGTCATAATAATTATAGTAATATAAGTCAGCATACAATGCACAAAGCCTTAAATGATGGCATTCAAAAAACTAAGCCGTGATCAGGTCAATATATCCAAAAGATAAAACAGAGAAGCAACTTACGGTGGATAAGCAATTTGAGTCAGGTTATAATTTAATTGCAACTTACAATACAGTGAAGGGGTGTACAGTCCATAGCCGCTAAAAAGGAAACACCAAATACTAACCACTGTCGGCTGTAACTCCCCATCCAGCAGCATAACACAGTGGACCCACATACGTCGTCGTTTTCGGCAGACAAACTGGATTCACAAAATCACCAACATTGACAACACTCGTCATCTGAAGCAGCGCGACATCATTGTACTGCACATTGTTCACGACAATGTATTCCGGATGAACAAAAATGCGCTTGAACGTCACGATCTGCATCTGACTTGAATATCCGATGCGTTTCGTTGTTCCAAGCACCGCAGTAAAGTACTGCGGCACGCTTTTAAGCGAGTAACCGTTATTTTGGTTTACGATGCAATGCGCTGCAGTCATTAGCCATTCTTCGTTGATTAGAACGGCCGTACACCGATAGATTCCGTTGTACAGAAGGGCAGCAACCCACGGCCACTGCCCCGTTGTGGCCAGATCGCCGCGTACGATGAAAGGTACGATGGTGGAATAAGTTGATTTACCGCAGGATGAAGGGACGCAGGAAAGACGAACGGCCTGCTTGTTGGGACAAGTGGAGGACAGCTGGAGAAGGCTGATGTTGTAGAATAGCGAAGTGGAGTCATCGGGGATTTGGAGGAAGGTTGCAGCGGATGGGATGGAGATGGAGGATATGGCAAGGGTGTCGTCACTACCAAATGATGCGCAGACACCAACGCTCCATTCTTCGGACCAGAATTCCGTGCAGAGCGGGTAGAATGAACCGTTATGATAACCGTACAACACATTCGTTGTTCCGTTATATGTGCGCTGAACAACTAAAATGCACAACAAAATATTTAAGCTATAAATGACTGCAAGCAATATAACAATTTGTCATACAAAACTCTAATATTTCTAGAGCAATATGTAAATGCTAGGTGCAGGGCACATGCCTGTTTACAAGCTTGCAAAAAAATAAATTGGAATAACTCCCATGTAAATCTAGAGTGATTAATAATTAGACGTGATAAAATTCTATAACTAAAGAATATACCTACCAAATGCAATTGAGATACCTACAAAATAGGCAAAACAAAACATTCTTCAATAAATTTAGATGAAAAGCGGGGGAAAAATTTAAACCGAAAACAATTGATTAATAAGATGCTTTGGTAGATTCTCTGAAAGGCACCATATAAATAATATACATTATAAATATTCGTATAAACACAAAAAATTAACGAGTCCTACTGCAGCCATGTTCGTCCGAATCGTCATGACAATCAGCCTTTCCATCACATCTCCATGACAACGGAATGCAGGTGTAGTCTAGTCTGCAGGTGAACTGAGTGTCATTGTTGCAACTGCCTACAAGTAATGCAATTTTGATAGCATTTCTAGAATCGTACAGCACTCACTACAAATGAAAGCTGCACTGCTTGAGATCAGTTTTTAGAGCATAATTGTAATCTTCGTTTATCTGGCACTGGACTACATTAAAATTATATTCAGATCTAACCAGTAAACCATAACAGTTAACAAATTTTAGCCAGCAAATATGATGTTTAACAAAAATAAATGGTAAGCCTATGGTAAAATATATGTTTCATCTATAGATGACGTTAGCTAAATGGCCTTTGTAAGGGGAGGTGGGTAGAGAAACTTATTTGCACGTATACATGGGTTGGATCAGGAATATTAATTTTATGGATGCGTACAGAGAGAGAAGGTCGAAAATTCGATTTTTGCATACCTAATAATATTATATGGATGACCCCTAAAGCTATCTGTCATTAAAAATATTTAATGGAAATTAGCAAATAAATATCGTTAAAAATGTCAGTAATTTTTATCATACTGCAGTTGAGCTCGTCGCTGCCGTCTTTGCAGTCGGGATAACCATCGCAGATCCACTGCGGCTGAAGACATTTGCCATCGCTACATCGAATCTCCTTTGCTTTGCATGCTATGCACAGAAACAAGATGACAACATTGCAGTGAAATCAATTTGTAATAATAGTTCGATACATAAAACACCTGTTGCGATGATAGAAATGAGCGCACAAGCCAACTGCATCTTTACTTCTGTACTTGAAAACTGTTCTGAGGGCTGGGAGTAAAATTACATGCTTGTATGTTGCCTGGGAGCTGTGTAGATGATGCTCTGGTTGAAGTGACTGGAGGAATATGATGCGTATGTACATACGAAGACACATGTAGATACACAGTCACACTTAGCAATGTTTTTCAAATACATGGCAAAAGAATATTAATAATGTATGTAACTTGTCCTACTTATAAGCTACTTTATTCGGCCTGCATTTCCACATAAGCTGCATCTCTGTCACTGTGAAAGTTAATGACTGACCTGGCTATTGAATTAATTACAACCTGATTCTGGAGTACCATTGATTAATACTGGCACCATAGAAGTTATAAATACTATGGAGTTAGTTAACTAGTCAGGAAGGACAGGAGGAGGAGATGTGAACTGTGAAGGCTGCTTCTGCAATGAAACAATGAAACACATGGAATTGATTGTAGCAACAATAAACCGAGAGGAATAATTATGCAGAAATGTGAAGTCTGCCTAATAGTGAGGCGATGATGATATTGTCATTTACTTTTTACTTACTACAATTCAACTCATCACTTCCGTCACCGCAGTCGTCATTGTCATTGCAATGGAAGACGGTGGAAAGACAGATTCCATTTGAACAGTGGAATTGATTTGCTGCGCAGGCTGCAAGATAAACACACACACAAAATGAATCAAACAAAATCTATTTTGTTTACAATCAGGAATAACAGAATTTGTTAACAAAGCTCTCAGAGTAAGTACTGATTTAGAACCTGAAATTTACCAAAAGCAATCTTAACCAGCCACCACATAAATATATATACAAATATAGTAAAACGTAGCACAGTTTCAAACTAAAATGGAAAGCATGTCTAAAGTTTAGAGAAAGTTTAGACTTTAGAGAGCTTGTTTTGAGCACCTCTGTGTTATACAGAATTCTATGCATCAAAATTAAAGTATAATATACCATGAGTGCAGTCAAAATCTAACGTGCCAACATCTCAAAAAGATGGTCATCAAGAAGCTAAGTTGCTAACAGCACACACACACACACAGTATTATTATTATTATTGACTTTTTATACAGCACACCTTCAAGGTAAGCTACTCAGAAGCGCTCCCAGTTCAGCAACGGCCGAATAAGGCAGTTTTTAAGCGAGAAAGGAACATAGTGGTGGTCCCTCATCTTCCCAGCTGCTGTTAGTCGCGCTTATTGAATCCCTTACTAATCATCTCCACTCATGGATGTCTTCTAATCGCCTTTCACTCAATACTTCAAAGACTCAATTCATCTGGCTAGGTACTCCCCAGCAGCTCCAGAAGCTTAATTTCATTCTGCTCTCTGAAAAATTCCCGCTGTTTTCCTTCTCTTCAAGTGTGCGGGATCTGGGTGTTGTACTTGATAGCTCACTTACCTTTACTGAGCATATTTCCAATGTTACACGCTCGTCTTATTTTCATTTAAGACGTCTCAGAGTCATTCGTCGCTCTGTCTCCTCCTCCATATTCACTACCTTAATTCATGCTTTTATATGTTCACGAATTGACTATTGCAATGCTCTCCTCGTTGGTCTTCCTAAAGTTCGTCTTTCACCGATTCAGTCGGTTCTCAACTCAGCTGCTAGATTGATTGCCCGCCTTCCCAAGTACTCTCACATTTCTGCCTTTATGTTTCATGAACTTCACTGGCTTCCTCTCTGTGCTCGCACACAATTTAAGATCCTCACTCTGATCATTAAGGCTCAACGGGGTCTTGCCCCAAAATATCTGACTAATATTTTACTTTGTCCTCACTCGGCTTCCTCCCACCGTCCACTTCGCTCATCCACCAGATTTGACCTCTTGGTTCCTCGGTCTAGAACTGCTATGGCTCAGTCTCGATCATTTGTCTCAATTGGTCCTTCTCTTTGGAATGCCCTTTCTCCTTCTGTTCGCTCTACACTTCTCTCTGGTAGTCTCTCCTCTGCTTTGTCTCTTCTCAAAACTTGTTTCTTCTCGAGGGGCCTTGCGCACTGGGAGCGCCTCTGAACGGTTCACCCTACTAGAGGCGCTTTATAAATGTTTAAATACAATACAATACAATACAAGACAGGGAGCCCATTCCAGGTCCTAGAACCAGCCACTGAAAAACAGATATGATGATGGCGTCTACTTACTGCAGTTTCCCTCATCCGAGTAATCTCCGCAGTCGTTGAAGCCATTGCAGCGATAGTTCGATGGTAGACACATTCCACTGCCAGCGCATTTCATCTGATTTGCTTTGCACGTGCAATTGCGTTCGTCGCTCAGATCACGACAATCAACGAGTCCATCGCAAACCCTCGATTGGCCGATGCATGGACCGCCGGTGCAGTGGAAGTCCGTAGCTCCACACACTTCAGAGGAGAAGAAGAAACACTTCAACTATTATTATTATTAATATTATTACTATTATTTTTACGGATTTAGTAAGCATTACTATTATCATCAATCAATGGTGATGAGCAATTATGAGTATTCAGATGATACTTTCCATGTTGCAAGGTGAACGCTTGAACCAATTGGCGGCTACGTATACGTACCACAACTACAATTATTATTATGTAAACTGATCTAAACATGCCCCAACCTTGGCTCAAATTGATTACAGTTTTCAACGAAGAGACTTCAATAACATTTTGGTACTTTGCATGTAGAGGTAGAAATGGCTTAAATAATCCAGATTTATTTCTACCCCTCCCTCCCACTTGAATATAACCACAAAAATCTCATCCAATATGTTATGAACGTGAAACAATTTGTAGAGTTACCACAATTCTGTTCATCTTCAGCGTTCTGGCAATCAACGACACCATCGCAACGCTGCTGTGATGAGATCTTCGAACCAGTAAGACACTGGAACTGAGCTAAGAAAGAAATTACATTTCAATCAATTAATTTGAATTTAGATAGTACAGGAAATGAAATCAATAAAAAAAACAATTTAAATCAACAAGAAACATAATCTATTTAAAGAATAACTATTGACTGCTTATTCCAATTAAGCGTCAGAAACCACTGTTTTAAACTAGTTCACCATTGGCAACCTGATGTCTATCATTTAAAGTTGAGATATTGCAAAATATAAATACTCGACGCATCTACAAATGTTCACCTTAAATGAGAATGCAAGCAAAAATCATTACAAAATGGAGAAGCCGGGTTCAAATCTGATAGATTGGTGAAATCAGAAGCCAAGCTACACTGAGAGAACTGAGTTTAGAAACAAACGACATAAAAAATGTCTTTGTACAGCCAAAGAGAAAACCAAAGCACCGAAAACTGTACAAACAAAGGCTACAACATGACATGGATGCAGGACAGAGAAATGTTTGTAAAGGGCAAGAAGACTGTAGTGTAAGAAATGATGTGAACTCTTACTGCAGTTGATTTCATCGCTTCCGTCACTGCATTCCTTCATCAAGTTGCAACGGCTAACACAATTGCCATCCACACAGCTGGACAGCCCGACATTGGAACACGCTGAAACACAAAACTACAAGAATACAGCTTAGCTGCACATGATTGCATACTCGAGAAAGAATCTTTTGGACGCATTTCAAAATTTGAAGTTGTGGGTACAACTAATGGGGAAAAGGAAAAAATTTCATGTATATGCCAATGAGCAAACAAATAGTCAACCCAGAGGTAAGGAGTTAAAATTGCTGTTAGAACAGATGATATTTTAAATTTCTGCTTCACAACATCTTCTAGAAGCAAACTGATCTAGAAGATGACTAGTCCTATATAGTGACTTCGACTTCAAAAATTGCTAGTGATGAAATCAGATGAGTATCCACTCGGCTCATTTAACAATAATACTAATAGTCGTAAATCTAATTTAAAACAACAACAATAATAATACTGTTCATATCACACTGTATGATCACCAAGGCAAGAAAAAAGAGGCCGTATATAAATTAAAAAACAGTAAAAGCCATAATTATGATACTTTAAAAAAGTTTTGAAAGTCTCTAGGGGGATGGCGCATTCTTCTCATGACTGCGAAGTCGTAGCCTACATACTAAATTACAAGTCGCCAAGACTTCATAACCATCGTTGTAGGACAATTCAAGCGAGACTGTGCATAGGTAGGCTACTTACAACATCCGATTGGTTCATCGCTTGCATCAGCACAGTCAACTTTGCCGTTGCAATATTCGACAGCAAGAATGCAATGACTGTTCGCACATCGAAACTGTTCTGGGAGACAAGCTGTGCGATAAAAACAGATGAAAAATGGCATATCAACAATAACATACATTTCACTTTACATCATAATTTCACACAGCTTGTCAGAAACAATAATCATGATCAACACATGCAGCAACAGTACCACATTATCATCAAGGGATATATCCATTCTGTTCTTCATTAATAAATAATGAATAATAAATAAGCACGCCTGACACGCCTCTACTTTATTGAGCTGCCTGCAAACACACTGTGGGAACATCAAGTAAGAACAATCTAAGAGTGTACAATCACAAAAAACAAACATAATAGGCAATCACAAAGCATAAGAGAAGTCTTCAGAGCTGTGAGATTGAAAGCATACAGCAACACAACTTGTACTTTGGCAGTGCCAGTCCCAAGTCTAGAAACAAGGAGGGCAACACAACCCGGGTAATCATCTCTAAAACAGCAGCAAGTCGAAAAGCCTCAATCCAAAAAAAAATTCCAAATTTCGAGGATCAGTGGTCAATAATCATAATAATAATAATAATAATAATAATAATAATAATAATAATGAAGCTGAAAGATACAAACCGCAATTCTGCATTTCATCCGAACCATCGTCGCAGTCAATTGTTCCATCGCACCAAGTGCTGCGCAGTTTGCACTTGCCATCGGAAACACATTTATACTCTGTTGCATTATCACATCGCTCTAAAATGACAAGACATCTGCCATTTACCAGTTTTATTACTACCATTATTATAATTATCATTGTTAATATCTATTATTATTTATTAGGCAGTTCAGAATTTTATTTAAATGCACCATATGAACCTCATAAAAAAAGTAATAAGTAAGTATATTAACCAGCTGCAAAACAGTATCACAATATAAAATTTACACCAACATCAAAAACTAATAAGACTAATTAGTATGCGAACAACATTCTAACTATCAATATTCATACATACAAAAATGAATGTATATCTGTGTAGGATTGTAATCACTGTTTCCAAACCACATCATCTATTTTTCTATGCGCATTTAACATGATACCTTGCGTACTCATTACTCACCACAGTTCATTTCATCGCTGCTGTCATTGCAGTTTCTGATGCCATCACAGCGCACATGACCCTGAAGACATTCACCACTTGCGCAGTAGAAAGACTCTGGCCGACAGACTGTCAATTGAAACCAGGAAACACTAATTATTCAACTGAATGCAACTTGTCTACACGAAGATCTTATATTCGAGAAAAAGAAACAACAAGACATTTTGAGTCACTGAATGTACCAGGTACAATGACTGCCTTTCTGTTATGCTTGAACTGTTATGGCGAACAATAATTATAAAGCATTATAGATTGATTTGATGTGACCCACCAACTTCACGCACACACACATGTGCATGGTACATGGACTCTAACCAACATAGCTATAAAATGAGTGACTTAGAAATCATAAGATGTCTGACACCCACAAGAGGATGATGATGATGATAATGATGAAGTCAATATCACATCAATTGATATCATGAAAACTGAAATAACAGCATCACTAAATGATGGTTAAACCAACCACAGAGTCCTGGTTTTTCGTCAGAATTGTCCTCACAATCAATGATTCCATCGCAAATATGTTCGTGGAAAATACAGAATCCATCATCGCATTGAAACTCCTGAGCCGTGCAAACTACAGAAAAACCACAACAAGACTTGGATTTAAAACGTTCTGTGCAAATTCAAACTATATGCATCATTGTCATCACATCCAACATAGATAAATTTGTTACCTGTTATAATCAAAATCGAATTTTCTTAAAGCCAACATGTTGATGGTCAGTTGAGAAGCAGTGGTTGAGTTGAGCTGGAAAGACCCAACCACACGAAGCCTATAATGTTTTCGAGGTCTGTCGCAGTAATCTAACGGTACAGGTTCAGTAGATTAAACATTGTCCACCATGCAATTTTTAAGGTCGAACTAATTTCCGTTGGGCGGATTTGATTTGTAGGCTGCTACTAGCGCCATTGTAATTGCAAAGCTGTCTGTTCAATTGGTAGTTAAGTTTAATTAAGATTACTGCATAACTTGTAAATGTAAAGCGCAGTGCGTCTTGCAGGCGTTTCATTAAAGAAAAGATTATTATTATTATTACTTAGATTAACATATTTACTGTGCTAAATGTGGGGAGCAGATGCACTGCCTAATAATTAAGTGGACTGTCAAATTCAATCTCTAAGCTGGATCCTGAATTTTTCTAAAGATTTTTACTCCACCCGTGGTCGCCGCCAAACCAATGAGTACATTGACCATACACTGCCAGTACGAGAATCAAACGACATGAAAGATTTCTCTCTTCTCTTCCTTCTCTCTTCTATTCGCAAGCAACATAATAAAGTCATTATAAACCAACCTGGTCTCGTGCAGTTGCCGTCTGATATGGTGATGTCATCAATGGCAATGTAACTCGTTGAGACGGTGTCGGATTCAACGCCAGTCACTCCAGCAATGCCGATGAGATTGACACCAACCGGAAGGACGAGCTGGAGCAGCTGCCAACCGGAGATGTTGGCCTTCGTCACGCTCCAGATGGGAACCCACTTGTTCGCTTCCGAAAGATAGTCCACCTATTCAAACAGCCATACTTGCAAGACAATGGGCAATTGCATAAAAGTAAAGCTCATAAATTATATCGTACCAAATGTAGTAGTTTCAGTTTAACAACACTGTGTGATAACAAGGTCGTTAACGTGGCCTCCCCTTCATTCAGGCTTGGGTCTGGCACTGCCATATGAAGGGGAAGTGGTTTTACTTTTACTAATTACAAGTAGCTGACTACAAAGCATACCAATCATATTCTATAACGACCAAAACCTCAGCACCAAAACCTCTCCTGAATTCGAAACGCCTGAAGTCTATTTTATTCATTAGCGATTGCACTGTCTTTGGTCGCAATCATCTCTGAGTCATTGGGTGGTGCTCTATGCACGGCATCCATTCATGACCTTCTCGATGCCACTGGACCTGATAAAGTCGTGATATTATTGATATCAACAATCAATGAACAGATATTTACCATTGTCATACGAGTCATACAAGGTAGCAATGAGTGACTGACCCTAAGTCGACCCTGGCTGATCATGCTGTAGTACATGCTGAAGCATCCTGGAATGCTTGACGTCTGTATCGGAAGAGTAATCAAAGCTTGGTCGCCCGGACTGCCGTGCAGCGTACTGATGAAGATGATGTTCCCTGCGCACACAAAAACGAATAATTATTTAAGGAGTGCACAAGATACCAAGAGCACTTCTGTACCGCACCATCGCAACAACAGTCTGAAAATATTTAGCGATACCTAAGAATTTGTCCCAAAAACTACGAAAAGGTTGTCTAAATATTTATCGCCAACTTCAAAGTATCGTTCTTCAAATGTATTCTCCTTCCTTACTGCTTTATAATGTGCCCTTGGCACCATATAAATTGTCATAATTATTATTATTATTATTATTTGACGCTTAGACATTGGATAATGATACTTAATAAGTTAATAAACATAAATAATTAAATATATATAAATATAAATTATAGACTTTAACTGACCCATCGGACTGCCTGAAGTGTGGTCAACATTTGGACATTTTGAAATCGACGCAGCCTCAATGGCCGGACGAACAATCCAATCCATCGCATCGAGAACCGTCTGCTCCAGACCACAAGATCCATATCGCTCGAAATCACACGTATACGACTTTTCTAAACCAGAGAAATACAACGCTTAACAATGTATTTTGTCATTATAGTTTAAAATGCGAAATACTAAGGTCTAGATAACATATCGGTAGAAGTACAGAAACTTACATTGCAGTGAATTTTAAAAGCAAACACAAAATAAAATAAAAATGATACTTATAATATTTAAAATTGTTTAGAATAAAAGTCAATTATTTAGAATAGTATTTTAATGCTAGTATTTATTATTTTTAAATAGCATTTTAAATACAAGTCGCAAAACCATACTTGAAAGACAATGGCAATTGCACAAAATAAAAACTCATATATCGTACAAAATGAAGTAGTAGTTTCAGTATATATAACAACAACAATGTGTTATAGCAAAGATCAATAGCATAGATCTGCATTTTAAATTATAGTTTTCGTAATGTAAACAATTAGATAATTCGCTTGTTTGCGATGTTTGTATATCATATTTTTTCTTCTTCTGCAGTTTATCAATTTAATAGTTGAACTAACCAGAGCAATCAACTTCATCAGATACGTCTACGCAGTTAGTGTAGAAGTTGCATTGATCAGATTTTGGAATACATGTGTTGTCCATTCCACAGGTAAATTCATCAGCAGCACACACTAGTTGAATGTCAAAGAAACAGCAAACAATGAAAAACAACATTAATATATTACGTACACACACAAAAATCGTGTTTTCTACCTCCCTCCATTCGCTTTGTTTACCCTCTACGCCGTCTACGGCTATGTGTAGTTTGTGTACGTGCAAATAAGCTTCTTTACTCCCCTTCCCACCCTTACAAAGGCTAAAGCAATTACGAAACAATGCTAAGTGTTAAAAAGACAGATTTTTTGGTGAAATCTCAAATAGGTTGCAGGTATCCTCACTCTGCAACACCGAGTAATGTGTTTATCCTCAGGAAATATGGAATCTTCGCAGTAGTCAGCCCCACATTCCAGCATGCAATCTTTGACACGAGATAAAATTTCTCTTTTCTATGCCTCCATTTTGCAAGCGGTTGAAGACTGTTTTTTTTTCAACAACTGATATTCTGATTCGTACCCTGTGATGAACAGTCACCAGACAGCAGGCGAACGTCGTCCAATGCCATGAAAGTCGAAGAACCGGTGTGTGCATAAGCCTCAAAGCCCAACACAAAAGTCCCAGGGTGAAGGTCCACAGCCAACATCTGCCTAAACATTAACAGAGATGTATTATACAAAGCCATAAACCAGTCAATTAAAATAAATCGGTTCATTCAGTTGTCACTGAAGTATCAGTCTTAAACCTACAACGATAAATGGCATTCATTTCCCATTCATTCATTCATTCAGAGCATTTATATAGCGCTTTCACTCCACTCTCGTCATTGCAGCGTCAAGGTTTTAAGTTCAAAGTACCAATTCAAATACTCACCAGAGGTCCAGGTTACAGAAATCCGGCGGCCATTCGAACAGAACAGTGATGTTATCGAGAGAGATGTTTCTCGGAGGGATTCCGGTAAGAGTCGTCGGTTGGATGAACACACGAAAACCTCCGCAGTTAAGAGCACGCACATTCAGACGAAACTGGAGGCAGTGTGGCTCCACCTGGTGATAGATTGGTGCTAGGAGGATGGCACGACTTGCACTGCTGTACATGTAATGACCTAATATTTCACAAGTAACATTTATGTGTGTATATACTTGGACATTAACATACCAAAACAAATTGCATCTGCTGCAGTAATGCACTCTTGCCAGAACAGGATGTGACGTCATAGCCTAAACTCTACTCATTAATTCATCAAAATTCAATAATTTATATAGCACTTCTTCAAAGAAAGCACTGCGAGGTGCTCACGACTCCAGCACAACCAAAAGCAGTTTTAAAAGCTTACAGAACGTCAGAGAGTGATCTATATACATTATTGACTATCACCAAACAATTTTCGATGGCTTCCCTAGGGATCACACTCAACTCAAGGTAAACAGCAATCATAATAATAATAATAGTCTAACAAATATCAGTGTAATATAAAAAATAACAATAATATTTGCAATTGACCGGTGAGGATGACTGTGCACTCCAGAGGTACTTAACATTGTTTCTTATAAGCCTGCATGACTAGTTTTAACTAAGGGCGAAAATAATAATAGAAAAATCTGATTTTATAGATAATGTTGTAGTCCCTAAAAATTAAGAAAAAATATCCTAACCATAAATTTAAAACCCACACAATTATTGCTAGTTTGCATTTTACAATGTAAGCAGGCCTACAGAATAAAAACAGCAGTCACTGTACTTCTATGTGCAAATTTATAGAGCACCACAAAAAGAGAAAAACCAGTAAAAGGTGGTCCGGACCTCAGAAAAGACCCATGATCAAATGAAATGTTTTGGGGCAAATAAAGACCAAAGAAGAACCGAGGATAGGAATCAAACCTGATCTGTTTCCGTAAGTGGCATCCATGATTGGTCCTTGGTTGATTCCGCCAGGTCCTGACCTCCGCATCCAGCTTCCAAGTTGCGGCGTCTGAACTGCATTTGTGTATCCACAGATGTAAACCTCCTCAAAATCACACGTGATACTCGGCTCTGGTCAGACGAAAACACAAAAACAATACAATACAAACGACATATTATATCATCATTCCATAATCATTTCGTTTATTGCTCCCAAATAATCGTACACAAGATAATTTCTAAAAGCTTGAAAGTAACAAATGCGATAAGACATTGATAAAGGTAGTGCATGAAGACAATGGTAGCCATGAAGGGGTAAAAATCCTGCTAGGTAGGGGCCTTAAGTGCAAAGGAACTCCTGTGAGATGTTGGGAGATCGTTCAATCAGTTGTTGGATGACCAGTAACAACAAACATAATAAAAAAACAAGACTCGTCAACCCGATTCAAGGAATATTATGTAATATATTCTCATTTATTAAATCAGGTAGAACAGGTTAAGTGTTCAGTCACGATGAAATCTGAATGAATCATTGGAAAATGATGAAGCTTTCAATTAACTACACATAAGTTTGAATGCATCATTTATGATGAGAAATTGTCTTACTGCAAGTTCTCAGTTCGTCTGTCATATCACCGCAGTCGTCAACAGCATTGCACAGACCACTCAGGTCCCAGATACACTTTCCATTGTTGCAGTAGAACTTACATGCTACAAGACAATACAACACAACTGTGATTGGAGACAATGCTCACATGACAATGCTCAGAATATTATTGCACAGTGAATGTGGACGGCCATTCAGAATCACAGGTAGGATTGGAAGAAGTGAGTTTTCAATTTAGAGCAAAAGACTTGGTAAGAATTGCAAAAAAACATTATGCTCATTTTAACTACTGCATGCATTGTTGCAAAGTGTGTGGGTGATTGTTTGGCACTAACAGAGATTACTTACTTACTGAAATGACTGGCAAAGGGAAATTTTAAAATATCTTTGTTATCTCAAACGCTCTGCAAGTGACTTACTATACCTGAATTGCTATGCATTGTCGTCGCTGGGCTGGGAGCGCCTCTGAGTAGGCTTCTTGAAGGACAACAATGAAAGTTTTTGCAATAAATTAATGAATATCTCAGGTTTGTTAAATTACAAATTACAAAACACACTAAAAAGTCCTCAAATCATGACAATTACTCATAATAGCGCTTACTCATTTTATCCTCAATCCATGAAAACAATTCTTGAACGTCTGTAAAAACTGACGGCTTCAGAGGCACATTGCAGCCTAACGTAAGAAAGCTAAAGACGCCAACGAGCTTCCAAAAACCACGAGAATCCTTGCAAACCAACGGACCTCCGCTGTCTCCCTGTTAAAAAAACATAGCAAATCCATGTAAGTTGAGCATCAAAAAACCATTACAATTCAACACAAATTTGATAATGCATGCTCAGAACAATTCAGAGGTTCACTTTCAAGTTTAGACACATCAACCTTATAAACAATACCATATATTATACGTAGTACTACGTACCAGAGTAAGTTTTTATAATTATAATATATATATATATTCTATTTCATTCAATTCACAGATTTATAAAGCGCCTCTCACAGTACAACCTAATCAGAAGCACTCCCAGTGCAAAGAAACCCCTCAAAATATAAAAAGTCTTAAGATAACGGGTAGAAACAGTAGTGCCCTCCGGATAAGATCTCAGCACAGGCAAAGCAGGAAGGTCAGTCCACAGTAAAGGGCCAACATAGTTTATTATATGCACAATGATGTGCTGTGGCACTATAAGACAATGGTATGGTACAAGAAAGTCATGCAGCTCCATCATTTATTAATCACTGCTTTGTAGAAACTAAACAATAATCGATAGCACAGAGCATTAGTAGTGATTGAATGATTTGCTCAACATCCCTAAACATGAACTGCCTCTAGCACAATGGTTTCAAACCTAATTAGAAAGTTTGAACACATGACTGATTGTTTTCATGAATAAGCATATCAATTGTTTTAATTATGTTGCACATCTAAAGAAAGAAGAACCGTACGGGACAGTTTGCGATGTATCCCGATGCATATCCAGCGCATAACATGAGTGGAGTGGCAAACGGATATGAAGCGCTACAGTCTTCGTCCGACCAAAGTCTCATCTTGCCTTGCTGAAGCACTTCCGGTAAGTAATTACCTGGAAAACAAAGGTACAGATGACAGCTTTTAGTACACTTTAAGAAGGTAAAAGGTAAAAGATAACACCTATTAGTATACATCTTGGATAAAAGTAAAGATAACACCTATTAGTATACATCTTGGATAAAAGTAAAGATAACACCTATTAGTATACATCTTGGATAAAAGTAAAGATAACACCGATTAGTATACATCTTGGATAAAAGTAAAGGTAACGCCCATTAGTGCACTTTTAGGACAAAGGTGAAGTACACTTTATCAAGTATGGGTGGCAAGGATGGTTGATTGTGATTACCATGGTGATGGGAGGAAGTGGAGGCTGAGTATGGTTACCATGGCAATCAATCATTGGTTGGAATGGCTGTTGATTGAGATAACAATGTTGATGAATCATGATAAGGGCAGCTGATTGTGGTCCCAATGGTGATTAATAAACAACATTTAACACCAGCCATTGGCTTATTCTGCAAATCACTCTGTCACCATCATACTATCTCTCTTGCAATCTACTGCCAACAATATGAAGAGAAAGAGCAAATACTTCGAGCGAAATTACTTCTGTTAAAATCTGTGTTGCCCCATCCAGTCGCATAGCAGAGTGACGAAAGCGGCAGCTCGTCATGTGGGTCTGTTAAGCAGATCGGGCGAATGTAGTCCGTGTAGTTGACCGGGTCTTTCAGGGTCAGCATCGCAATGTCGTAACCGTCGTAGTAGCGCACGTACTTTGCGTGAATCTCAAACAGTTTGACGGTCCGGAATGTTCCGGTCGTTCCAGGACGAGTTCGGAGATTGGAGCCAAGGAGAACGGTGTATGAAGCGTTGGCATCACTACGCAGAGGAATATATATCATATATACATACATATACATATATAATATATATATATTAATATATATAATATATATATATTAATATATATATATATATATATATATATATATATATATTAGCGTCAGTGGAAGAAAAGAATTGTAGATGGTGGAGTTACTCTATTTTCTACAGGGTGGGCTCTAAGGTTTTTCGAGTTAAAATTAAATTCTCACTTCTTGGCCAAGATATTGGAAAAAATTGTACAGTTCCTTTATCATTTGACATCACACAATGTTTGCTTAATAGTGATATTGCAGTCAAAATGCGAATTCATGTGAGACAATTTTGGGTTAAAATATGACAGATCAGAAATATTAGAAGCCAAGTTCATCCAGTGATTTCACTTCTGGAGTAGTCAGTCATCAGTTGCAACCTTGTGGACAATTATCTAAACGACATTAAAGATCCGATTGAATCGTAGCCAACAATCACACATGATAATGATGGATTGATGATGATGATGATGAACTGATGGTCTACATGATGATGGATTGATGTCTACATACGCCAAGCAGTGTGCAGCGGTGACCACATGGAACTGGTCGACGAGTGTTCCTCCGCAAAGAAAACCGAGATTCTTGTAGATGGCGACTTGCCACGGCCATTTGCCAGGCGCAGCGTCCGTTCCATGAACGATGAAACTGTCCGGCACATTTTTGTCCACAGTCGACAAACCACAGACTACGGATTAGAAAGAACAACACATCACTTACTCAGCATCCTTAAAAATGGTGCATTTTATGTCCTCATACTTATATACATTCAAGCATACGGACAGAAGCAACATATACGGTACACGAACATACGCACAGACACAAACATATACATAGACACATACACACACGTAAACTACTTTATCTTTCAGTTTCTCATACTACAACAATTATGTTCTATGTCGATTGGTCCCTCTCTTTGGAATACACTGATCCCATTTCCTCAATTTCTGAACGATTTTCCCTGAAACAGGTTCCTTAAGTTCTTTCCGAGTACAAAACAGTGCCATATGCACAAAAACACCCTTGTATACACACACACACCTCCTCTGTAACAAGTCAACAGCTATGTTGGTTGCTGGCAGATATCTGTCATTTTGCACATGAATTTTTAAAAATAAATTCCAATAAATTGTATACCCATTGCTGCCAAATTGCTGGCATTAGAAACTCATGACGATGACAATGATGAAAAAGAACTCACTTTTCTAGATTTTAATTCACAATGCACCATCCTCACAATGAGGCAGCTCATATTTGTAATTCAACAATAGTTTCTTAACAATAAAAAATAATCCCAACAAAAAGCACAGACCTCTTGTCGCACACTGCAGCACTAGAGCAGAATTATTGGCACAGTCAGCTCTACAAAAATAAGAAATAATCCAACATACCAGATTATATCATCTATAAATCTCTGATCATGATATGCAATAAACATTCGTATCATAACGGCTGACCGTTAACGACCTCTCAACAAACTGGTTTAATACCCTAATGGTCAGCAAACTGACCATTAGGATATTAAACCAAATCAAATAGAAGTTTGCTTACTATGAGACAGCAACCTTGTTATGACCTACAGAAAAGTTTTGGCATTGAAGAATAAGACAATAATATAATTATTGTCACTCAGACATGGAGTCATCCCTATAATATAAATCAGAGCTGAAAGGAAGACAATTGATTTAATTTCTACATACATCTTCGTCTTAACTAATGCATCATCACAATAAAAGTAAATGCTTAAAAATGCTAAAAATATGTTTTGATTAAAATTATTGGCAATTCGACATTACAATTAAACATGATTTCAGCATTTGACTTGATTAACTTACAGTTTAGAGTGCAACCGGTTGATGTTTTGTCTGGTAGATACGAGTGCCATAGAAGCTTGTAATTAACAAATAATTTACTAATCCACAATATAAGAAGGAAATAGAGTTTAACTGACCCAGGTAGAAATGCAGACATTAAATTGTAGGCGGTCGTTTCAGTATCCGTCCGGTTTGTGTTAAACTTGAGGTACATATCACTCGTGTAGGTCTTGGCAGTCTTTGAGATCATCCCACTAAAATGAAACAAGAAAAACAAACTGACCAGTTTAATAGGCTACATTCAGTAATTTAACACACTGTCCAAAAATGAAACCAGCAGAGTAGAGCAGACAATTTTGACATTGCTGGAAGTCAAGGTGATCAGAAAGTGACATCAACCAGCATGCATAGTTGCATATATCTATTCGTCTAGAATGCTGTTTATGTGTAAGAATGTATGGGTGTGATTGAATGAATGCATGCCATATAATACTCTGAAATCTCATCAACAGAACATCATTTAAAGTGACATAGGCTACCTCAATCCAAGAGCAAGGCAGATGTCATTGCCTGTCGCATTAGAGACAGATGCTGCACAGAATGGAAGCCAGGCAGACTTAGACAATCCCTCGACCATGAGATCAGCAGCAACTTGTCGAACTGTAAGAAAACAATCAACAACAGAAACATAGAGAGCGGATACGAATTCAATGAGACAGAAAGACTTCGGAAGTAAATTTCACAAATTAATGAGATTTCTAAAATTCATTCAACAATTGCGTTTATCACAAGTACAACAACAGAGCAGATGTGGGGCACTAGCTGAATGGCTAAAGTGCTTGACCTGTAATGTTGAGAGTATGAGTCCGAGTCTGCACTGAGCTGGTTATTGTATTGTATTTACAAATTTACAATGCTCAAACTAGAGCTGCAAACTCAGTATACTGAAAATACACTTTTGATTCGATCATTTATTTATATTAATCTGTGTTATATAAATCTCTGCATAATAGTCAAAACAACAATAGTAACAACAATAATAATAATAGCAATAATAATAATAATAATAATACACTTCAGCTTAGCACAATTCACCTCAATCCCTGTAACATGAGAGATCATATCACTCCTGAATAATCTTTCTTAACATTGGTATATATAATCAACCAATAACAACAAACACACACAACAATAAATAATCTGAACAAAGAATTGAAATATTCCATCTCAATTTATACCGCAGCGTTGCTCATCAGAGAAATCGGAACAGTCGTAGATGCCATCACATCGTGAAGAAATGTTGACACAACTGTAATCTCGACATTGAAACTGGTCCGACGAACAATGGCCTAAAAACCACAAAAAATGCATCAATTACATCGTTCAACACACAAAACCAGAAACCATCAAGAGCAACTATGATTTTTTTAAACCCGATGCCGCAAGTGTTAAAAATTATTCATTATATAATGATTTGGTAGCGTCAGTATGAAATGTTTCTGATCTGCATTCCATGAAATCTATCTATCTAAGGAATTTACATAGCGCCCTTCAATAGAACTATTGAGAGGTGCTAACCTTTCAATTCTTTACCTAAATGACGTCAACCAGACTTAGACCTCCTTCTCACTACTCTTTGACAATCCCTCTGACTCATCAATGCAGCGCTCATGAATAAGCTGGTGCCCATCTTCCGAGTGGCACTTTAGGCACTAGCTTGTTCACTATAGCTGTGTCAGAGGTGTTGACCAAAAGTTAGTTAAAAAAGGTCCAAATCCTGTTTCCAAGTACCCAGTACACCACGTAATCTACAAAGCACTGTTTGTGTCTTATAAGAGGTGAAGCAATTATAGACCTTAGAACAATTTGAATGAAAATACTTCATTATTTTCTTACCACACATTATATGGCCAGATAGAGAAAAGTTTATATACCGCAATTGCTTTCGTCCTCTCCATCTTGACAGTCCTTCTCTCGATCGCAAAGCCACTCCGACATTATACACGTTCCGTTGGTGCAGAGGAACTGACCCATCGGACAGACTACAATGAAACACAAGAAACAATACATAATTATTTCTAAACATTAGCATTAACATGGCACATAATTGTTATCATTACTATTATTCATTACAGGGATTGACATAGCGCCACTAAAAGGCTACAACTTCAACGCTATTACTCAGGAGCTCTCCCAATCTCATGAAGTCTCGAGATCATTCACATATAATTTTTTTAAATGTTAATGCATAGTAATCAACATAGAAAATGCCAATCTGAGGTGCAGCAAGTTACTTGGATTTGCCCGGAAGAGATAGAATTTGAACAGACATTGTCAGGCAATTCCATTCCATTTGAGCAGCAATATTTGAAATGCTTGAGAGCCTATGACATCATTACAACATTCTCACTGATTGTTCACTCTTCAAATGCCTATCATGGCTCTCTGCTGTATGTTTCTGAGCAATGCTTCAAAGGCAAATAAGTCAAAACAATTATTAATTGGGGGCGTGGTGGTGTAGTGGAATGTTCTGTGCCTTCTAAGCAAAGGGTTGCAGGTTCAAATCTATCTCAACATTTAACAACATTCTCATATCTACCATGAATTCTTTGTAGGCTTGTCAACTTGTGAGTGATCCTCCTAATATTTCTCACCTGTATTCTGTTTATTTTTTTGCACGACATACAAAATATTGAATAGCAACTTAGTGAACTATGATTTTCTGAAACTGTGTGGTAGTAGTTTTCAATATCTTAGGCGTAAAAAAATGTTGTGTTTCCGGTAACCCGACCGACCCTCTTTTATGGCCGCGACCCAAATAATTTTGTAAAAAAAATTAATTTAAAAAAAAAATTAATATTTTTTTTTAATTAACATTTTTTTTTTAAATTATTTTTTTAACATTTGTATTGACATAACAGAAAAGACGTCAACAAAATGAAATTAATAGGACTGTTTTCTAGAGCAGTTTTAGGTGCAGACAGTCGGGGAAATAGACAGTTTATACTTGCTTAGAACACGTACTTTGTTGCCGCGTGTACCTTTGTGCAAAAAAGAGTAGTAAGGTACCGTATACTTTTTCGGATAGTCACTGCATAAAAATATTTTACCAAAATAAAAATATTTTCTGACCTACCGACCCAATTTTTTTTAGCTCTGTTACCGGAAACACAAAATTTTTTTTTAGGCCTTACCACAATTGATTTCGTCGCTTTTGTCTGGACAGTCAGTGTTGTTGTCACATTGTCTCCAGCCATCAATGCAGATTCCCATGTTACATTGAAACTCAGACTTCAGGCATGCTAGGATAAGAATAATTACGAAAGAATAGGCAACATACATATATACGCTAGAGCTCATGAAATAGCAACCTGCCCTGAGACAGAAGAACAGCATCTGCATATTATTCTGCCTCAAGAGGTCCCTTGGCTGTCAAGCCAGGTGGTGCCTGGCGTATGCTTCGGCACAAAACCAAGGTAAAAAAGTTAAGACAACATACAGAAACTAAAACACCTTGCAAAACTCTGCTTGGTAATCTGTGAAAAATCCAATTGGTAATTTATTAACAAGATTTTGTACGGAAACTCAGCACAAATAAATGAAAGAGCATAAATCATATATACGAGCACTGACGCAGTCATGGGTATGAAGCGTCAGCAATTCGATTTTCTTAGCCTCGCCATACAATGGCAGACAGCCAGTCCTCTCCCTCGCCATCTCGTCATCCCACCAACAGTGAGTGTAGTCAATATAGTTGAGTATGCTAGGAGTGATGCATGCGGAGCAGAAATCGCAATTCGAATTTCTGCCTTGGAGGAGATCTGAGCACTGACAATCTCAATTGACACAGCATGCAAACCACAAAGCTCTTCACAATGACAGCATTCTGTCGCTGGTTTCCACCAATTGTTCGAAGAAAGTGCAGGCACACAAACAACGTATCATCTAATTATAAATAACAATTTTGTTTTTGATGTTACTATCAAGTATCAACTTACTGCAGTTCTGTTCGTCGCTGTAATCCACACAGTCGACTATCTTGTCGCAGACGAAATCTCGTACAAGACATGTGCCATCTGGACACCAGAAATCATTTTCACCACAGTCTAAAATAATAAAAAAATCATCAGAGCCTTCTCCCATGTGCTGCAGTGCAAAATTTTAACACAATGGGAAATGGTAGAAGTTCAATCTGTCGTGCACAAGTGGCAAGCCAATTGCATCCATCTAGATTGCAATTTATTGTTATGTAGTTATCAAGAGCTACTCTCTATTGACCATGTATTATCAATTGATGACACTGAGCAAGTAACTAACCTTATATGAATGAGTCAGTCGCAATTAACCCCCCCAAAAAAAATTGGAGGAGATCTGAGCACTGACTATCTCAAAGAATGTTTTCTTTAAAAAAGAATTCTGAGTTAAAATGATCTTTAAACATGTATTCACATCAACATCCCCGTGTTTCTTTGCCAATTAATTCACAAAACAAAACAAGGATTTAATAAGTTATGAACCTTCAAGCCAGATGTCTGAGCTCGGATCCAAGTTCCAGACTGGAACAGCTCCAAGGTCAATGAGAGTCTTGAATCCATTCTGAAGGACACCGAGAACATCTGTCGACGTCTCCGTCGTAACATTTACATCCATTCGAAAATTGGCCAAGATGCTTCCTCGCCTGAAAAAAGAAATCCTCAGAAATAATTATACGTATCATCTACACTACAATTTCCCATTTTTACTATGTACAGCGTAATCTATATTATATTAATATGTGTAACTGTGTATGTGATATTTATGCTATTGAAATGCACATTCAAATGCAATTTCCAAGATATCAATATGTGATTTTATGCGATTAATATAATGCGATTTCTTCTATACTATGCCATTCGTGTTAAAATAAATGTTACAATGCTGAAAAATGTTAGAGAAAGCTCTAAATTATTGTAACTCTAATTAAAAGAGAATATTTTTATAACACCTTTTGTGTAACTCTCTCAGATAATTTGCACATGTAAGTAACAGAGTGACAAGCAAAATGAACATCTTCAGTTCAAGAAAAAGTCCAAAAACAGTTCAAACATAGATTCATGTTCATTATTTGGTGGAAAGTAGAAATCTCAAAGGAAAAAGTGCCAATGGAATTATAAAGTCTAGGCAAGCTTCCACATAGTCAGCATCTGGCCATCAAGTGGAAACTTTGGTATATCATTTGTTTCTGGACTGGCAAAACCAAATTAATTGGGTGAAATGGAAGATCATTTGATAACACAAGCTTAATATATCTACTTTAGCAGGTAATAATGAAGAAATGTCACCATATTTACTTGAAAGTTATTGGTTCGTGTAGCAAGTACACATCGTTGAAAGAACTGTTATCCATCACCCAAGACACCTGTCAATCAATGCTAAGAACATTTTAAAACTGCATAAATATGATTGGCTATCATTTAAACATTATTATCCAATCACAACAGATGATTTCTGTGTACAGTTCTGCACTAATAATACAACACTACAACAGGTATTAGTCAATCACAGCTGCAAAGCATTTTATAAGATGCTACACACATAATCAGACAGGTAGATTTTATTTATTTATTTATTTCGGAAATTTATATAGCGCCTCTTCAAGGTAGGCTACTCAGAAGTGCTCCCGACCCAACCACGGCTAAATAAAACAGTTTTTAGGTTCTTAAGGAACAGAGCGGAGTGACCTCTGGGAATTAAGCGCAATGTAACAGGAAGACCATTCCAGGTGGTAGGACCAGCAAAACATAGAAGCACATAAAAATTATTCATAATAAAATAAACCTGTAAGTAATAGCTCTTATATTATAAGCTATTAAAATAAATAATGGCATGGGTACATGATGATTCAGAAATTGACGTAATGGGAAAAATTTTGAATAGGCTAGGAAAAGTCAACAGACAAGTGATTGTGTACAGAAAAAGCACTTGAATTTACAGCAAAACACTTGTAACTACTATAGGCCTAATCACTTAACATAAAAAGACTTCTTCATTCCAACTAATATCTGAGAGCTATGGTAACCATATAAAATTATGAAGTAGTCCAGAGAACTCTGAAAACAACCGTAATAGCCTATATAACTAGACTGGATGTCCATGTTGGACACTAAAGTTCACAATTCAGTCCCAGAACAATTACGAATAAGCAATGCCTAACAACGAGTCCCTTTCTTCCTCACTCATTTTCAGTACGTAACTCCCCTTCATTTCATACGGAAACTCGTTCTCTCTTTCCACATATGCATCACTGGCAAATTTTCCAAATTGAAGAGCATCAACCAGATTATACAACAGTTAAGATGCAATTTATTCATTTCAGACATTTACATAGCGCCTCTGCAAGAGCATCTACTCAGAAGTTAATTATTTATTTATACATTCAGTCGTCACAGTATTGGAACATGGAACTTGATTGGTTAGCATGCTTGCTCTGTAATACAGACAGTAATCATGGTTCAATGCTCTCATAAAGATGGCGCCTGTGAAGAAACCTTGAGTAAGTCCTTCAATCACAATAACTCACTACCCTTGATGACGCTTAGTTACCCAGTATTATTATGTATCACTGGTGCTTAATAAATACACAGAAATGATTAACAATACCGTAGGCTGAATAGACAGACAGCACTGATTACTAGTGATTAGCCGTTTATCGATAGCTGCATTGACTTCCCAGTCACTTTTATTACACCCTCTTCATCAAAGTGTTAAAATGTGTCTACTTCCAAGTGTTACAGTGAAAATACCATGCGATCACAGTGAAAATACCATGCAATCACATTGAAGATACCACGCAATCACATTGAAGATACCACGCAATCACATTGAAGATACCACGCAATCACATTGAAGATACCACGCAATCACATTGAAGATACCACGCAATTACAGTGAAGATTTCACGCAATTACAGTGAAGATACCATGTAATTACAGTGAAGATACCACGCAATTACAGTGAAGATACCACGCAATCACAGTGAAGATACCAAGCAATTACAGTAAAGATACCACGCAATCACAGTAAAGATACCACGCAATTACAGTAAAGATACCACACAATTACAGTAAAGATACCACGCAATTACAGTGAAGATACCACACAATTACAGTAAAGATACCACGCAATTACAGTGAAGATACCACGCACGACTTTCGATGAACTTACTTACCGCTGAATAGACTTTCGAATTGAGCATAGCGTATGCAGCACTCGTGCGATTGCTGAGATCATAAATCCATGTCATGTTTATTCTCAGCGTGCCAGTGAGATGAAGTGTTTCAGCTAGACGTTCAATGTACACATGGATTATGTAATTCTTCTTAACATTAATACATCGAAGGCATTGTTACAAGCGAAATACAAGCGAGATGTTGAAGATATGGGTAAACATGAATCTGAATATTTACATTACACATGGCATACAATCGCACAGCAAGAACTATGACCGAAAGCAACATCTCAAGTGATACTAAGAATAACTTTTCTCAAATTTTCTCTTATTAGTCGTCAAAATAAAACAATATCCAAAAATGTAATCTTGGAAACTATGTTGCCCAAATTTATTGACTATCTTCCGGCTTCATGTGATGTCCAAAAACCAGTGAGGTAATAGAGTGGTCAGCAAAAGCAGAAATTTTCAAAGAACAGGCTGAAGAAGAATTGAGATAACGCTGTAGCTTTTGAATGGTAAGTGACTATGAGAAAGCTGTTCACACAACTATCATGTCATGAAATAGTATTTCTTTTAAGAAAGTCTGTCAAATGAATAGCCTAACATAAATCTTTGCTGCATGCAATGAGCGCCAGATGGATGACACGCTGACAAATTCTGGCAATTGGACACTGAAGTAAGACCATGTGACAACTATGAAAAAGTGAGTAGCACTCAAAGATCATTGCAGCTCTATGCAATTTCTAGCAAGAAATTTTTATAGTTAACTACTGAGAAATCACTACTGCACCAAAGTCACAAACTTTCTAGTTCCTCTAAGCTATTTTAATATAATGATTATATTATAATCAGTTAATCACAAATGAATAGTTTCATTGTACATACCTACCGGTACCACAAGGTTTTCATGTTTAGGTAAACCTAAAAAAAAATTCAGAAAAGGTGAACACTTTTGCAAGCATAATACTGTACATAATTAATTACATATAATTTTAAAAACATTATCGTTTCATGTAATTGGGTCATGATGCCAGTAAGCGCCTTGGAGATTAAAATCATTGTTTTGGTGATGCTCATATAGTCTGGAGAGAGACTGAAAGTTTCAAATTTTCTTCAATCACATATGTTTAGATCTGCTCAGTAGCCATGCAAATCACCTTTATGAGATTCTTGCAAGCCGCCATATAAAATGACCATTATACACACATAAGCAGAATAAATAGATAAAATAAATAAATAGACATAAATAAATAAATAAATAGACAAAATACATTAAAAGTGCTGGTCCATTTCTACGATAAATTTTATTTATTCCAATTACTATTATTCGTAGTAATTACTGTTAAAATTACATACATACATGCATTGCATACAAAATAACAGTTAAACAATGTTAATGAATAACGTGTATGCAAAAGGTAGGCTACCTGTGCAATGATTGATAAACAGAAGCAGAAGAATCACTCTTCTGCCCATCATTCTTCGTCTGATTAAATCCCTTAGGGGCTGAATATCTTCCACAAAACCACCTCTATTCCCATGTAGCTTCAGTAGAACCAACCACACAACCAACCAGCACTACCACTTCACCACAAGGACCTCTTGGGTAAATAAACCTGGCCCCTACTCCTCTCTCCCAAGGTCTGCTACTCCCCATATCATTATGCAGATTTATCTGACAATTACCTAGGAACATTGCCCCCCCCCCCATCCTCTTACAAGACTTCCCTAAACAAAATACCCTGGAGATTTCAATTAGCTGGGCAGAAGGGAACCAAAGTTCACCCATCTGTGACATTTTTGCCCTCAGGCCCAAGAACAGAGGCCAGTAGCACTGCACCAACAACTGACTACACCTTTGCTAGTCAGCATGCACAATACACATAATTTATGTCAACTTCAAAGAGCCCAAAGAAAAGGCTCCTGCAGTCTATCTGAATGGGCCTCCTCCCTATACATGTGCATGGCCTACTCTTCTAAGATGTTATTGTGCAGCTGGACACTGAGCAAGTCCTTCACACACTATTGCTCAGAGCCATCAACTGATGTCATTAGGTAGAGGCACTTCATAAATAGATAGTAGCACTTTATAAATGTGTAATAACAGCTGGAAAACATTTGGGGTCCAGAAAACAAGCAAACGTTTTTTATCTTTGAAATCTTATTTAGGTAATAGGGAAACAAACAGACCCAACAGAATATATTGCATACATGACTTCCAAAAAAATACATTTAAATCATTTCTATTATCAAATGAATCAAGTGCATTCTGCACATTCATGCACACAGTCGCACGCGCGCACACGCACACACCTACACACACACACAGTCTCACGTACACATACACACTGGCATGCATTCAGCTTCATGTTGTAATTAATTACTTAGACTGTCACACTGGTGTCAATTGCACAAGGGCCAACCAGTGTAACACCAAAGTCAAGTTCTAATCAGGTCAATATGGAGAGACCAACTGTCTTAAAGACAAATGGATATTGACCGATTACAGCTTAACCTGTAAAAGCTAAGCAATAATTGCATACAATGTAGACTGCAATGTTGCAAAATCAAAACAAATCTGACTTACCCAGCAGAAGACCAACAACAAGACCAACAACAAGGAAGGCAAGAGCAATTCCTCCAATGGATAATCCAATAATCAGACACGTTCTACTACAGGAACAGGAACAACAGCTGGAACTTTTCTCTGCATTTCCTTCTTGATCGCCAGTTCCTGGCACGGAATCACTTATCCGGTTGACGGTGTATCTTCTGGAATTTTCATTGTGTAAACTATTGAATGGTACAGTATTGTAGAACGAGTTCGCGCCTTCGTCGTACACGCCAGAAAAAGCCGAATTAATCCGACCGTGAGAATCGGTGACATTGGGTCGCGTTGAGACGGGTTGCGAACCAAAATACGTAGAAACGGTTGGTAGTGGAGAAAATCCATTGCCTTCAGCATGCACCTAAATTTAAATATAATTTGCAAATTACGCTAACCACAATCTGTTGAATGCTTCAGCTTTTCCAAATTGTAATGGTGTTTGTAATGTAATTGAACCTTAACATCCCACTGTTTGGTTATGTGTGGGACCATAAAATCATGGTTCACCTCAAAGGAAAGATAATATTATAAGACAATGATAAGACCAACAAATATTAATTAAGGGAGCAGAAGCATGGTTGAGAAGGAGGGAGTGAGTTCCTTGAGAGAACGGAAATGAGAATGCTACAACATTTGGATACTCTGGATCTTTTTAGATCAGGCTTAAAGTGTGAAAAATTAAGTACATGGACACTCCTTACCTCTCTAAAAGAAGGGCATGGACGGCCCTTACCTTTCCAGGCTGTGCTGGCCAATAAGTGGCAGGTTTTAAAATAAGTGCATGAACGCCGTCCATGACTGTCCAGTCACACTTTAAGTCCTGCTCTAAATGATAGGCAAAGAAATGAAAATATAGGGAAAAAAGTACGAGTGGTATATCAGACAATTTTATAGGTCATGAGAATGACAATTTTATAGGTCATGAGAATGACAATTTTATAGGTCATGAGAATGACAATTTTATAGGTCATGAGAATGACAATTTTATAGGTCATGAGAATGACAATTTTATAGGTCATGAGAATGACAATTTTATAGGTCATGAGAATGACAATTTTATAGGTCATGAGAATGACAATTTTATAGGCCATGAGAATCAAGATGACACTTCACCAAAAAACCAGTAAAAAATTGTCTTAAACTGAAAAGCTCTTTTAAAGGAGAAGAGTGAAGTAATCCATATGCGAAAAAAAACAGAACGCACAACAAGAACCACTGCAAGCGTATGATAATCACAGCACGAATTCAATGGAAGAACAAATGTTATGCTTTGTTCAGCTTAAATGAAAAATGTTAAACTCACAAGAGGCGTGTGCTCTTTCACCCAATAATAATCAGGCGAATCAGTAACAAAAGTGAATGCCCTCAAGGCACGAGACACAGCATGCCATCCACTTTGGACATGACAGTGAATCAGTGATCATCAACCAAACAAATATGATGACAACATTTAAAAAATAGAACCTATCTGAAGGCATATTCTATTCTACCACAGCCATTAATAGGCTACATAATATGACAATGATGACAATATTATGATAAACTGTTTGGCTGAAGGCAATATGACTGTAGCAATTTTAAAAAAGTGTAACCTAAGGTGAATACAACACAAACAATTTGAAACATGTTAACTAGTTTCAATTACAACAGCATTTATAGATATCAAAAGTTAGTAGTTTCATTATGTGCAAATGCAACTGCAACAGTTTGAAAATAGAAATAGCTTAACCGAGGACACCATGTTTTAATCGGTGTCGATCCAAACCAGCGAAATGAAAATCCAGCAAATGATTTCACAAAGTGTGGATTTCTCGGCCGCATTCCAACAACTTCCAAAGCAACAACTTTCACTGGTTCCAGCATGGAAATCCACTAACACCACGGTCACCCTCTCACCTGATGTCAACACCACACTGCAATTGCCTGCATTACCTTCACCATAATTAGTATGCACATTTATGCCCATCTGCCCAAAGTTCAAAGTTGAACTTGTTAAAAGCAGATGATGTTAAGTTATGTCCCTTGAGCCATTGTGCAAGAATCAGTTATGTAAATTTTAAGGAAATATCTTGCAGACTATTGATGTATTAAACTTCAAAATATCAAGTGCCTGACTTCCATTTATTTAATCCCTTCTAGAAGGGTAGGATCAGCCTTCTAGACCAAATACAGATAACTAGGCTATAATTTGTTAATCCGTCAAGTTACAATGGCCACCTTCAGTCCTTCACTTTTAACTTAGCAGTCTCTACTTCCTCCAAAATCGCCGATTTTAACTATAAGGTACGAAATATCTGTCTAAATGCGTGTTTAGACTCACATTAAATTTACGAAATGTAAAAAGGCAGATAGAAACCCAAAATCTGAGCGGCGTCTTTTTTAACAGAACTGATGTATCTTGCTGATGCAGCAACTGTAGGCCTAACTAGGTCACCGAGTGCTCTCACTGCTCTGAGCCTCTGATGGCAAAGCTTGGTTAAAATTATCTAGCGCTACACTATAATGTTCCACTATTGGGTTTGAACATAATCCTTCATAATTTCAAATGGTTTGTATTGTCAAGGAATTCAAATGTAAAAATCAAAGGAAAAATGATTTTTCTGTCAGAAGTCTTACCTTAGATGGATTCACGGGGATCGAACTTGCCATTTGAGATGTCTTTCTTCAGATAATTGCGCTATCTATTGAATAGGCTTTGGCCTAAAATCTTAGGTTTAATCCTAAACCATGCTTACGGTTTATAGACCATAGATCTATACTATACTCGTTTACCTACGTGCAAATATTATGGAGCATAAAACTAGCGCATAGGCCTAATTAGGCCTCCAGATAGCCTACGCGAGTTCACCTGCTC
Source organism: Lumbricus rubellus (assembly GCA_945859605.1). Taxonomy (NCBI): domain Eukaryota; kingdom Metazoa; phylum Annelida; class Clitellata; order Crassiclitellata; family Lumbricidae; genus Lumbricus; species Lumbricus rubellus. The sequence continues at coordinate 47,394,682 of OX243816.1, forward strand.
ATTAGAATTTTTTGTCTAGCCTATGGCAAAACATGCCTGTTAAATATGAGTCTTTTAAACTTTATAAACATTTTTACACCTCTCTTCGATGTAAATAGCGTCGGAATGTTCTACCGATACAATCAGAAAGACCTAAAGTTCATGCAGGCCTTACTCGGACGGTCAGGCCACATGTAGGCCTAGGCCTAATAGGCTACCCTCTGCATGACTGTAGCTCAGAAAGCCACGTGAAGTGGCAACAACTCACAAGACCACGAAAGTGACAACCCGCAGTCACCGTCTTATTGCAAGTTTCTTGTGAACCTCTGCTTAAGAAATGCGAAGGCCTGCCCGGTCGTGGCCTGCACAGGGCGGGGCGCCATACAGGCCCATTATATTATCTATTAGGCCTAAGTGGTGCGGCCAGGTGAGGAACGTGATGTGTGGGGGTGAGACTCAGGTCACAGACCAATGCACTTGAAGACGGTGGCCGATTTGAGCCCAGAGCTATAGGCTAGACACCAAGAACCTTGGCTAGACACGACCCCCGAAGGACTTCACAGGTATGTCTATACCTAATGCATTATGAGGACCGACTCATTTGCATACCTAGCCAATAAAATGTAGAGAGGCCTAAAGGCTTATGCATAGGTAAATAAAGGCTGCAGCCGATATCAAAAGACCTTGAACTTCCTGACGATGCGAATTCTGCCGTTGTTTGTTAGTGGCATAGCGCCAGTCCCACGACAGGATTAGGGAGGAGGGCGACACTAATCATCTTTGATAATTATGACAGCGTCGTTAAACAGCGATCCAAGCCTTCACGTTGCGGAATATGTAATAAGCTTATTGCATTAAAACATTTATAAAGCGCCTCTACTATAGGGTGAACCGTTCAGAGGCGCATGATTCCTACATGATCTAGGCCAATTAGGCCTATTAATCGCCAGATAATTTACGAAGTCTTTAATTTGATAACTGAAATAACGGAAAAGTCTGTCGAGATGACAGATTAAAATGTCCGGCCTACCATTAGGCATAGGCCTAGCCTACAGTGTGGATATTTAAGAGAAATTTAGATGCTAGGATGGACACTTTAAGTCTTAAACCAAGACTATCGGCACTAAAATGATGAGCACCATCGCAGTGTGGAAATTTGAAAAAATTTAAACAGCGTGGAGGCCCGAAACGTCTTCCCCCTCTTCGGCGCTTCGCGCCTCGGCGATTGTCCTTCGGTCGCTCGTTTATCTACACACAACCCACGGAGGGGAAGGTATAGGCTACTTTAGCCCTCCCATGAACTGCAACCAAAATCCGCCAATGCCTAAACCGCCTAGACTTGATATAGCCCAGCACTGTAGCCTATGCGACAGCTGGCTTCACAATAATTATTTATGTCAGGTCCGTGGGCTTAATTATTTATGCATTTGCCAAGAAATATGATATAGGCAAAAAGTACAGACCTACTGCAAGTCCTGATGTCACGCATGAGAACCTGAATGCGTTTGTGAGGTTAAACTGATGACAGATATAGATCTATAAACCTAGGCTATATATAGCTGATTTTGAGGTTGGTGATGTTGGAAAGGGGTTCAAAGAGCATTGCACAATGTCATGTTGCATTTAATGTGGGGCATCTAGGGAAGAAATCCCAGGCAGCGACTTGTAGGCCTACAATCATAATAGGCTATTATCATGTCGCTATAGGCCTATTTGATAGCGACATGATAATGCCAGGAGACCGGAAAAGAGGAAGACCAAAAATAAACTGGCTGGGCAACCTCAAGGAGTGGACTGGATTGACATTGGGAGAAATGATCAGATTGACGGAGGACTGGAAGCGTTGGAGGAACATTGTAGGCCTACATGATGCGGCCGACCCTCGGAACAGAACAGAACAGAACATATTGGATAAGAAGCGTTCGAGATGAAGAAGCGTTTGAGATGAATGTATGAGAATGACCATTGGGAGAATTGATAAGACTGACGGAGGACAGGAATCATTGTGCATGATGCGGTCGAGTCTTTCAGTGTGACTTTGTGCGCGAAACAAAATTTAATTTAATTTTTATTTACAGGTTTGTTACAAAAGAC